>JARHVA010000222.1:1912500-2512500 GCA_037957365.1 Torreya grandis | reverse complement strand
GTGAGAGTAGAGTGGTATGTGGTACCAAGATACATGAGAAGGATTCATCCAATCAATAACCCCTGCTTAGATGGTATTCCACATATGTGGACATAACTTCCCTATATACTTGAAATTTTCACCTATCAAGATTTACGCCTAATGATCATGGCGAATGGGTAACGGAGGAATGGTGAAGTAAAAATTGTTTAACCTTGTTTCTCCCCGACGGTTTATAAACATGATGTCTAGTCATCGTTGCAGCTATGTTAGGCTATGTATGTAGTAGCTCAAAGCACGACATCATCACCTGTAAACATGAGCCAGAGGCATCGCTTACACTGAATGCTACTATTGAGATTAAGAAATCTTGATTTTGTGTTTTTATGCTTAGAAAATCATAGAAACAATTCAATTTGTATTTTTAAAAATGTTGAAAACATAAAAATTCATACAAAGATTTGATATGAAATATTATAGAATGTGGCAAAATTTCAGGTTTTGGGTACGCACGGTTTGCAAGATACTAAATTAATTTGAGTTTGGGGCCATAGTAAAGGTAAAAATTAAAATTTTATTATAGTTTTATATTTTTAAATCTATAAGAGCTATATGAAAATCCTCAAATGCGCTTTTTTAGGATAGCAATTTAGGCATGCTTGCAAATTTCTGGTCCGAAATCTTTCTAGTTTGTCCGCTACAAAATTAACTATAGTTTTTTGGGTAAAAGACGGAAAAAATAAAAATAGGAGTTCTAGTAGGTATTTTTTTTTTAACTTTTTTTACATGGTTTATTACCACTAACCGAACAATTGGACCAATTTTGGGCTTCTGGACTGCCTGGTTTGCCTACAACTGAATTAACTTGCTTCTAAGCTTTATTTGGCGAAAAAAAAAATCTAAAATTTTAATTAAATAAACCTGAAACTTAAAAATCCATGGGAATAAACTTTGGCTAAGAATTTGCATAAATAAATAAGCCAATAAGAATGCATCTGTATGTGCAAAGTTTTGAAGCTTTATTTGAGCTTGGTGAAGCGCTCAGGGAAGGTATGGCGCATCTCCTTGGAGCTTTGTCTTCTTTCTTTTTGACAATGATGCTTGTCTCCACTGCCTTGGTTGGACTGCTGTAGCTTTTCACCTTTTGAAAATCTCCATGCCTCTTTATGGATGGTGCTTCACATGGCTGATTATTTCCACGCCTCACTTCCAATTGGTTGCTTCTTGGCAAGATCTTCAAACTTCAAACAAGCTTGGTGCTTTTGCAGACCTCTTTACAGCTGAAACGCCTTTATACAACGCTGAGAACTACATTTGTCTGCACCAACTAACTGATGCAATGCAGTGAAGGGAGTTCAGCAATGCTGAACTAAGATGGCTGAGAGAGTGGGTGCCTCGGGGCTCCACATCTTGTTTTCTCTTCCTGTAACCTTCTCTTACTTTCCTCCTTCCGAGTTCAAAGCAAACTCTGACACCAAATATTAAGCACGAATAATTATTTATTCAACTAAATTAATAAACATTACAGTGAAATATTTATACAAAGGCATATGCTCATAATAGACCATATACAATAGGGAGAGCATTATCCAAATATCCCTGTGAAGTAGGGTCACAACTAAAACATCCCAAATAACATACAGGAGTTATATTATCACGACCCATTCCAAATTTAATAGATTTAAAAGATATTTGGAATGTTCTTATAACAAGCTAATTACCCAAACTAGCTCCCATGAGTAGTAACATTTTACTCACATTTATTTGACAATGGTGAATTAATCATCCCTAGGCTAAACCTAACAATGATAACCTTTGTTCTGAGAATTATTTAGACTATCATGATTTGTCGTCACTTAAAGTTCTTCCCATCAAATATGGTCTCCATTGTTTGACTGCATAAAGGATAGTCATCATTTCCTTCTCATAAATGGGCTTCAACAAATTCTTACACTTGAGTTGGCGACCCTCAAATGCAATAGGTCATCCTTCTTGCATGAGTACCAACCCCCATGCCATACCTCAAAGCATCACATTCAACAATGGAAGAATAAGAAAAATCTAGGGCAGCCAAAATTGGAGTGGTACATATGGCCGCCTTCAATTTCTCAAATGCCCTAGTGGCTACCTTGTTCCAATGGAAAGGGTCCTCCAAAAAAAATGCGAATGGTGTTGCTATGTTTTCATAATATTTTACAAATCGACAATAGTACACTATGATCCCTAATAAGCTCCATATATTCTTGAGGGTTCTAGGCACTTGCCATTGAACCATGGCCTTGATCTTGTAAGGGGCGACCATTATGCCTTCATGGAAAACAATGTGACCCAAGTACCCCACCTCCTTGACTCCAAAATGACACTTGGAAGGCTTAGTGTAAAGCTGATGTTGTTCCAGAGTTTCGAAACCCTGATTCACATGTTGCAAATGTTCTTCCCATATTTTATTGTATATTAAGATGTCATCAAAAAACACCGAGACTAATTTTTACAAAAATGGCCAAAAGACAGTTTATAAACCTCTAAAATGCAAATGGTATATTTGTGAGGCCAAAGGACATCACCAAAAATTCATAGTGGCCCTTATGGGTTATGACAGTTGACTTATGTATATCCTCACCTTTGATTTTGATTTGATGATAACCTAAGCAAAGATCAAATCTTGTAAAGTATCCAGCACCATTTAACTCATCTTAAAAATCATCAAATTACTAGAATTGAAAACTTATCTTTGATAGTGTACTTCTTGAGTTCCTTGTAGTCTGGACACATGCACCAAGTATCATCCTCCTTACACACCATCACCACTGAAGAGGAATAAACACTCTAGCTAAGTTAGATAATACTTGTCTCAAGCATCTCCTATACCATATTCTCAATCTCACTCTTTTGAACATATGGGTACCTATAAGGTTTGGTGTTGGTTGGTTAGATCCATGGTACCAATTTAATGGCATGATCATGATCCCTTTTGGGTGACAGTCCTTTCGAAATATCCCCAAAAAATACGGAGTTCCCCTTGATAATTGCCTATAGATCTAGCAATGTAGCCATCTTTATTGGTTATGCTTCTAATGAAAAACTCTGTGCCACAAACCCATCCGCTCCCTTTTCAAGAATCTTTTACACCAACTGTGGGGACTTTGCACATAGCCCATGTAGTTCAAATGTCCTTCCCTCTAAATGAAAACACATGAAGAGCTCCTAGAAATTCAACTCCATGGTTCCCTATGGAGTAAGCCATTGGAATCCTAACAAAATGTTTGCTCTACTGATGGGAAAGGCAAACATAGGGCAATCTAGTAAGTAGCCTCCCATAGTGAGTTCAATACTATGTCATTTCTCTATACAACTAACAGTAGCACCATCTGCAATCCTGACCTAAAATTCTGGAGCTAGATAAACAAAATAGTTCAAACGAGCAACCAATTTATTTTTGATGAAGTTGCGGGTACTTTTTGAGTCAATCAATACTATCACCCTTCATTTTTTAAGGAAACCCACTCCCTTGAGGGTTTGTGAGGTACTAATTCCTGAAAGTGCATAGCAAGAAATAGTTGATTGGGTATCTATTGACTCTTCATCTGGCTCATCAACCCCTAATTCTATTTTTTCGTCCTCTTCTTCATTGGCACCTTCACTGCAAAACAACTTTTTATCACATTTATGTCCTCAACTGTATTTACTATCACAGTTAAAACATAACCCATTTGCCCTTTTCTCTTCAATTTGTTGACGAATCAATTTGGTAGGCCGAGGGAATGACAACACTGGAATGCTCCGATCTCTTATGCTTGTGAAGGCCTGCTTTTTGGTGGTTGGTGTTCTTTCCTCCGCCCAACAATACATGATAATAGAATTAGATACAGTAAGTGGATTAAGCATGCATAACTCATGTTGGATGTGATCCTTGAGTCCCCCAAGAAATAGGTCGTTCAAGTTTTCATTTGTGATTGTCTCCACTCACAAGGATAGATTATGGAGTCGTTAAATATGATCACGTCTGCAATTCCTCAATAAAAACTAACAAGATGACACTGAGTCTTCTTTTGAACACACAACCATCCATACCTGTAATGTCCCTCAATGGGACAAATTAGTGCAAAAGGGGTTTTCCCTGAAACCCACAAATCTGAAAATGCAATCAGCAAACCCTAGATTACAAAACAAGCTCTCAAAACCCTTAATGAACCCTAAAAACCCTAGGCGCTAAAAAGAAAAGAGTTTTATGAGTAAAATCCAGCCAACAACTTGTTTTGAAATAACTGAAAATGTGCAAGAAAAATTCAGAATTTAATTTGCATAAATAAGTACCTTTTTTACCCGTTTCTTGAAACTCAAATGCCACAATATGATGGCAGAAAATTCTGATTTATTATCAAAATTACAGTTGTTCAAAGTGAAATTCCTCTACAAACCCTTACCAAAAATAGTCACGATCCTCCAAAAAATACCAAAAAAATTCCAGCAACCTATTTGGGCATAGAAAATGCCAAAATACCCTTCTACATCAATCACCCCACTTCCAAAGTGTTGAAAAAAATAGCAGAAAATTATAAAAAATATTCTTGCCTTTTGCAAGTGAAAAATCCTTCGAAAACTTGTCAAATAATTAAATAATAATTCTATAAATTATTATTTAATTTTTCTCCTTCAGACCCATCATCCAAAACTTCACACAAATGATCAGAAAATTATCAAATAAAATCAGATTATTTAATTTGTGAATTTTAGATCAATTGAAGCCTTCAAACCCTAGATCCAAGCCCCCAAGTGGTTTGCTCCACTTGCCAAAATAGCATAATAAATTAACAAACTCAAGATGCAAGAAAAAAACCACGAAACCCTCATAAACATGCACACAAACCCTCCAAAGCAATTCGCCCCACTCCCTAAGGCAAGAAGATCTCATTTAGCAAAGGTGGTGTCAAAAGACACATTTTAGATTGATCAATCACCAACAGTAGCGAACCTCTATTGGGCATGCATCCCAATAGTTTTCTTCAAACATGAAGAATAATTTCATCAAAATTCAGCATATCCTCCATTGTAGCTTTCACCATGTATTTATAACTTCCAAAGAGGGTGAACCACTTTGGGAAGATGAAACACCTTTCTTTTTCCTTGCTTTAGCTCCCATGCTGACATCTCCTTTTTAAATAATAATTAATTAATTGTCTTAATTAAAATAGTAATTAAAATTATTTTTAAGGCAAATAAATTAATAATTAATTCATTTAAGCACTTTAATGGTAAAAACCACTTTTTAAATATTCTATTAATTAATTAATAATTGTCTTATGATAAAAATCACTATTTCGATAATTAATAAATAATCAATAAAATAATATTCCCCAAAAAGGGCTCTTTTAGTCTATGGGGAATAGACTAAAGGTCTTCAAGCCCTGTTTATTCATGATGTGGAAATGGGGACATCACAATACCAAATGAATTGCTCAAGATCGAAATATAAGGATGCCATTGTGACCTTCTATCACACAAGATCTAATGTATATCAAAAAAAAATCTCCATTTGGTTGATCTAGGTGACTAGATCCTTCCCATCAAACATACAGATTTCCACTTTTGGTGGCATGTTTCGAGACCCCAAAGTGGAACCAACGAAGGGCTGAGGCTGCACTATATTTGGATCTGGATTGGGTTGGCTAGAAGATCCACCATGGTTGGGTTGTGCATTGATTAACTGTGGCTGGTTTTGCGGAGTTGGTTGATCGAATTTGTGCTCCAACTCCAATCATTAACTGATTTTTAGTGTAAACTTTGAAAAAAAATATCCTAAAAAAAATATATTACATCCTAGCATATCCCAACATAGATGTATTATTTTCTAGGCTAATTTAGCCTCTCTCTTTTTAAATTATATACGAATGAGCAACTTTTTTCCTAATACAGAAAAATAATTTAATTCCTTGAGGAATTTATACCCAATACACAAAAATAATTTAGTTTATAAGGCAAAGTCCCATGAAATAGTAAAAATTAATTAATTATAAAGGCGAAATTGAACGAAAACCATGAAACAATTTAATTCCTTTGGCGTATTTATTCTTACCTAGAATAAGATGGCATGTCATCCTTTTATTGACCGTTTATCTTAGTGTTGATCAATGATGTCTATGTGAGAGTGGACTTCTATTTGAATGAAAGGGCAAAAACTTATACCATTGGTGTAAATTCAAAAGGCAACTCAATTCTTATACATGGCCTTAGGCTGCAAACTGCCAGTTATTGCCAAAAAAAAAAAAGTGTCCTTGCTTCTTCAAAATTGAGTCACACCATTGCAACTTTGTGGCAAGGGCCAACTTTTTCTTTTAGTGTGCTTGTCTACTTTTGGGTTTTATAACATAATGTTAAGTGATTGTTGTTTAGAGTTGATATATGCAGTACGCAACAATTTGGCGCTGTCGTCTTCAAATTGTTTGATTTCAGGTTTCATAGTTGGCCTTCAATATGGTTTTCAGGATGAATGATAAGGTGGAAGCAAGGTGGATGAGGCACTTCACTAAGCGAATGTGCGACAGAATTGGCATTAGAGCTGTGGTTTACTGTTGGTAACTTTGATCGATATTGAAAAATAATGGAGAAACCATTGTTTGACATAATATAGAAATATAGTGGAGAAACCATGGTTTGAGACAAGTTTTGGTCAATATGATGTATTAAAACCTAATGTTTTATTGCTTGTAACAAAAAGTATGCTATAGTAAGACTTTGGGTTAGCATGGTATAGAATGTTATTCAAATATTTTGAAATGAAAGGGCAAGTGGCACCTTTTTAGGCACCACCACCAAGACATAGCATTCATTGCCATACAAACAACCACCATCACATTGATTATCTCGAGAATCCTGATTTTGTGGTTTATTGTTGGCAACTTTGGTTGACATAGAAAAATAATGGACAAAGCATTGTTTGGCATAATATAGAAATATAATGGAGAAACCATGGTTCGAGACAAGTTTTGTTCAATACAGAAAAATATTAAACCCTGATGTCTTATTGCTTGCAACAAAAAGTATGCTATGGTAAGACTTTGGGTTAGCATGGTATAGCATGTTAGTTGAAGATTTTGAAATGGAAGGGTGAGTGGCACCTTTTTAGGTGCCACCATCAAGACATAGCTAAAATTGCCCTGCACACAACCACCATCACATTGATTATCTAGGGAATCCCAAAGCTTCTTGGAGAAGCTATCCACCTTTTTCTCTTAGTTGTTAAGTTTCCATTTTCATGGGTTTTTCTCTTTTATAGGCGGGCTTAATCTCTGCCAAATTTCGGGGTACCTAGAAGCATTCAAGAAATATAATGGAGAAACCATGGTTCAAGACAAGTTTAGGTCAATATGGAAATAAAAATTAAAACATAATGTCTTATTGCTTGCAACAAAAAGTATGTTATAGTAAGACTTTGCGTTAGCATAGTATTCTAGGTTTTACCTTATATTGGTGAAGCGCCGAAGCTCAAATGTGCTGAGCAAAAAAAATCGGTCAATCAACAATTTCTCCTCTCCGTTTATAATTTAATTTTCAGTAACCTTGCCAACATGTTTTTCTATGGTGTCTACTTTAAGATGCAATATTTTGTCCCTCCCATATTTCCAACTACATATCTTGCATCTACGTTCTTTTAAAGGTTTATTTTTGTCCTCATTTTTGGCAAGTTCAATAAATGGATATTTTGAAACCCATTCAATCTGAAAAATCCTTGACACGTCCCGCTGATGTGCCTCTTTTTCCCTTTCATTCATTCTTTTGATTTCCATCATCAAAGTGTGGGATAAGGAATGCATTATTAATACTCTCAGTCCCACTGCCCTGAGATTGCCATAAATCTAACAAATTCATCTCTGTCATTAAAAGAATCTCCACATTGCATCTCATTAGAACATTGCCTAAGATGAATCTCCCGATCATCACACCAAGGAAGCAACATTAGATGTTTGCCCTGCAATATTGATTCTAGGAGCTGCTTTTTCTCAGTCATCAGCTTTATTAAAATAAGACAAAATGTTTTTGCATTTTGATGGGATTGAATGACCATTACTTGTACTGAGATGGCATCTAGTCATCTTTTACAATTCAGGAATTTTTACATAGAAAAAACGATTTTGAAAAATAGGATGCTTTGCTACAACATAAATTGCAATTTTATTTAAAACGTTTTTTTAAATTAGGAGCCTACCATCTTAAAAAGCATAAAACAATGAGAGCTAGCGGTCGCTAGGTTCCCAACATTGTTCCCAATTAAAAAATATTCACATTGGGATGCAATCGTCATCTAAACCAGCTAACCTCGTTGAGAGCTAGCAATCGCCAGGTTCCCAACATTGTTATTTACATGTTCAAGCTGGGATGCAATGTTGTGCTAAACCTAAAGAAAACAGATAATCGACTGAGAGCTAGCAGTAGCTAGGTTCCCAGCATTATTATTCAACGACTTTTTTAAAAAAAATTAAGAGCCTAACTTCTTAGGAAACATAAAGCAATGTGAGCTAGCGGTCCCTAGGTTCCTAACATTGTTCCAAATTGAGATATATTCATGTTGGGATGCAATTGATGTCCTAAAACAGCTAACTGAGAGCTAGCAGTCACCACGTTCCCAACATTATTAATTGCACATTCAAGTTGGGATGCAATGTTGTGTTAAACATAAAGAAAACATATAACCTAGTTGAGAGCTACCGATCAATAGGTTTCCAATATTATTATTTAGATTGTTAAAAGATAATGGTCATTAGGTTCCCAACATGTTTATTTACATATTCAAATGGAATGCAATGTTTTTATAAACATAAAGAAAGAAGATACCCTGGTTAAAACTAGGTCACTAAATTCCCAACATTATTATGCAAAATGTTAGGAGCTAGCGGTCGCTAGGTTCCTGAAATGTATTTTTACATGTTCAAATGGGATGCAATATTTTTCTAAATGTAAAGAAAACAAATGACCTAGTTGAGAACTAGCAATCGCTAGGTTCCCAACATTGTTAATAGTTATTTAGATTGATTAGAGTTAGCGGTCACTAGGTTGCAAAAAAAGTTATTAAGATGGTTAGAAGTACAAACTATAACAAGCACAAGCATACTCATGTAGGTTCATATGCATAGTAGACTATTAGAAAGGCACAAGTCCCTATATAGGGTCCGCAAGGCCCCATTATGTAAACACAGTCATAATCATACTTGACAAAAAAAAATGCAAACACATCATCAAAATTCAATCCCCAATAGAGGGATCACCAACAATCCAGCCTAGAGTTTCTAAGGAATGTTGTAAACACTGGTTACTACTTCAAAGGCACCTCTATTATTGGGCATATTGGAAGGGACCAAACATGTTCAGACCATAAACTGGTGAGAATAAACCCCAACAATCTAAGGATCCATTCTGGACTTCTTTAAACCTTTGTCTCTGGCTCCTACTGTCATGTGTATGAGAAACACCAATAATCCTAAGATCATAGAAAACTTACCCTATGCTAAAAAGCTGAATGGTTCAGTACAGTTGCAAAAGGGTCTAATCAATTCTATAGAAATTCCATCTAAGTGAAAACTAGATTGGCTAAAGAATGTAGCCCCAAAGCTTAATAAAAAAAAATGAAATATTCAAAGTACTGATGTACAAAATATTCATATTCTCCCTCAATTTTTATCACAAACCTTTGCATTTCATTCAACTGTCCAATCTCCTAGACCCAGTTTAGCCTTTTCACGTAGGAGTATTAGAAAAGTAAATGTGTTTGTCGAATTAGAAGATGAAAAGGTCAATCAAGGACCAAAGCCAGAATTCACACCCCAAATGACACTCATGCAATTCTCATTCTCAATATATAATCTAAATAGTGTCATTCTAAACAATCCTGGCCATGATAACGTAATTCAAGATATAAAACACCTTGATGATGCTTTAAGTTGGCTTGAAGAACAAGAAAAGGAAGATAAGGCAATCCGTGATGAGAAAGTAGAAGTAGAAAATAACTTAGAATTATCTTTCAAGAAGCAGTCTGATTTTGATTTGAACCATTATTTGTCATACCCAGAAGAAGAGGAAGAAGAAAACCCAGAGCTATAGTTGCTTATTAGTCAACCCATCAAAAGATTCACATATACAAGATTCTTCGAGGATTGGTTGCTCAATATACAAGATTCTCCAGAGCTGCATCTATGGATCTACAATATTCTAAAGCAGCAAATATTCTTGCAAGACAAAATGAAGGCGAATTTACTATTCAAAGATTCAATAATGAACTTCAACTTCATCAATTTTTTGATCTAATCAGAAGACCAAATTGGATGTGGACCGTCACTATCCGGACAAGATATAATCAATTTCTTTATTCATCTATTGAAGGATTTGGCCCACACACTATTCATGAAGAGTTCCCAATAAACACTATGCTGCATACTGCATACTATTATCAAACGTCGGCTCAAATGGGAATCTTTTTTATATGTTAATCCAAGGCTCAAAAATAATGATAATGGGATCATTGGAATACTCGTCAAGTCTTCCAACTACGATGCCTATTCAATCCCATCAATGAAAATGATTTGCTGAAAGAAGTGGAAGCCTTGTTGGACCCACCAGTCATATCCTCCTCATCAGATTCCAATAGTATATCACTTTAATAAGTGGATGAATGTTTGTACATTTTAGTGAAATTGTTTTTCTTATTGTTATTGCTTTGTGAAAAGAACATTGTGGTGGACATAAATGGCAGAGATTCCATCAGGACCCCACAAGTCTCTTGCCTTTGTTAATAAAGTTGTTAACTGATGACTCTAGTTTCCAGGTAAAGATTTTCTTTCACCTGTTCAACCAGTTTTCCTTCTCTTATAAAAGGAAGAGCCCGGTTCATTGTAAATCAGATTAGGTTCATCAATTCTTAGTGAGTCTTAAGGAGTCTAAGTCTAGTGTGTCTAAGTGTGTCAGAGGCTTGGTGTATGCTCTCCTCTCGCACTCCATGTGACCTTGAGGATCAAAAACTAGTTTTATGTTTTGTATCTATATGCTTGTAATATTTGCCTTGTAAATCTTCCGCTTTGAATAATATAAGTCACCATAATAACCATTTGGCCAAGAGCCTCTGCCACTGGCTTTTCTTAATCCCTATAAGTGGTTCTATGTAGAATTAGTAGTATCAAAAGCAATGCACAGTCACATACAAAAATCCTCAATGCAACACTATCCAAGATGACAAAGATGTACAAGATCTGTCAAACATCTTATGTTTACCGTTTCATTGGGCATCGTTTTCTTAAGATTTACAACACAAATGGACCCTTTTTCAACCAAGGGAAATGAAGCCACAATGAATTTCAAAGCTATTTCAAACCACATCTACTTGAAATATTGTTTAGGGTTTATAATAACATGCACAGAGTACCAACCTATATCTAAACAACAATTTTATTATTTGAATCACATATATGAAAGTTGGTATTTAAATCCTAATTGTGCAATGTGTGCCACAACAAAAAAACAAAATTAAAACTTTGCTCTATCCACTTCCACAAATTAGAATCTAGAATACATAAGTAGAGTCTCAAACCGTGAAAATTTGCAGAAGAATATACCAGTCATGGAGTGATTCGAACTTTTGGATGAGTAAAACAATTAGTACCAAACCTCTTTGATCTTATACCAACTATACCTGGTGAATCTTGACAATTATGTAATGGATCTGGTAATCTAGGGCGATTAGGACCTAGAAAGGAAATGTGTGCAGTAAATGAAAATAGAACCCAAAGAGGAAACACATGCATTAAAATGCATGGTGAACAAGCCCAAATAAAAAATCAGGTTTTTTAAATTGACGACAAATCAGACCCAATCATCGAACATGTACTATGAAGATTGGGCGATTATGGCACAAATCACGGCGAAATTTATGTGAATAATAGATAGAATTGAGATTGGCATAGTGATTTAATGTTGGACAACTTAATATGCAATAAACTCCTGAAGAATTGGTCGTTGTTAATCAACTAAAAAATAGCCAAATTTTGAGGCTAAATTTTACACTATATTTGCCAATTGCCAAAAACTCTCCAATAAATTTTTCCCTATTGATTTTGTCCATATCTCCTTTATTGGCCATTTCAGACAAAATGTTGTGCATATTGTAATCAAGTTGGCTCACTCTAATCTATCGAAGAAAACCCTATAACAAAAGCTTCATTTATTCCCATTTTTGACTCCATCTCTTCTTTGTTAGTAGTTTAACCTTAAGTGTCGAAACCCTTACTTCAGCCCCTAGTGGCACAATACAAAGATTTAGGGTTTAGCGTTCAAGGCTCATGGGTTAGGGTTTCAATGGGGGTGAAAAAAGGTTACCACTAGCTTATACAGTTGTGATTGTCTTGTCGAGACGAATCCAACAACTCCAATATTGTGCAAGGGAAAAAATTCCGGAAAACCTTAAAATTAGGGTTGAGAGGCTCATACCTTTGCGATAGTCCTGTCAAGAGACGAGTCCAATGACTACTCTATTGCACAAGGGTGCAAAAAACTTCCATTTTATCAGTGTTTATTTTGTTCGCATATTTTTTCAATATATGCACTACAAATGAAAACCTTAAATTCATTCTAGATCAAAAGTTACGTTTTTTGGACCCACCAACAGAACAAACACTAATAAAATTCGATGCAGAACGTTGCCCAAATCGAAGTTTTGATACCACTTGCAATGAAATTACTTAGATAAAGCAACATCACAGCAATAAATGCAAGTAAATATTACAAGCAAAGCAACAATAATAAATTGCAATAATAAGAGTAGAATAGAATAGATCCACACAATTGATTAATATCAAAGCAGAATACTTGAAATATATAACTAAGCCACTTTGAGGAGGCAACCTCCAAAACCTTGCAATAAGAACAAAATTCATAATACGATCCTCCAATACTAACCACTACCTCTTATATATACCCTACTTAGGCTATAGATACTCCATAGGGCAACACTATTACCAATATAAAGCTAATAAAATTATCATATGACTAAGTAAAAGGTTAGGCTAGTCACAAACCGGCCACACATATCCCAATACAAGCTAGTGGTTAAGGGATTAGTAGGGCTCAATATATACAATCCAAAAACATGGAAAAAAAGAGAGGTTTCATCCTGTGCACAAACCCTGCCATACAGCTTTTCATGCAAAAATATGTGTTGCCCTAAGAAGAAGAACGATCTTTGCATGCCAAGTGGTAAGTTGTAGCTCCCTTGGAAGTCTCAGATATATCTATGTATCTCCAGAATGCCTCATATATGTCCACATACGTAGAGAAAAGGATAGGTATTGTGCACATAGGCAAGAGAATTATTATCGGGTGACAAACACCAAGATTCTATTTTCAAAGCCAACATTCATTCCTTTGCAATTCACCATATCTATGGTGGAGGTATTTTATAAATAGAATGGATGGCACAGGTACCTTGGGAAGGGTGGTGATTCTTTATCATCCTTGGAGTTGCCATTTCATGTTGCATAGAGTTCATTATATCTAAATGGGTCAGGCTTGTGAACTCTCTATGAGGCATAGCCTTCACATTTCCCTTTATCATTTCCTATTCATCCCGCACCCCTAATCTTGGGGAGATCAATGGCATGGGCAACTCCAAAGATATAAGCAAACATACCAGCCCTTTGGATTCCCTGAGCCCGTCAAGTGGAAATAGGGACCCACCGCAACCGAGACATATTCAAGTGCCTTGTGCTTAATGTTTTACGATATGGGTCTCATGAACGATGGAGAGAGATCGACAATAGAGGCATCTTGTTATATTTGTCATATCTAAGTCCTGACAACCCCTCTGAGTTGCCTTGAAGTGTCATGTGGAAGATTGAACAGCAACTGAACAATAACCACCTAGAAAAGAAAACTGCCAACTTTGAGCCTTAAAGGCTTGTTAAATTGTTCCAAGGCAAAGCCTTAGAAAATGATCACGAAAGCCAAGACTTTTACAAGATAGTGTTTTTGGACACTATAATAAGGGGTGAGAAAAATGAAATTTGAGTGAGATGAGGGTGTAGTCAGGCTTCTCTTTACTGTTTGAATGAGAAGAGAAAATTTAAAGCATAGTGTGAGAATATATATAATGTTTTCCTCTATACTTTGAATGAATCCATACGGCTTGCTTGAGATAGGCAAAAAGGAGTGAAAATGAATACTTGGCAATCTTTTTCCAAATCATAGGATGCATCTGAAAATATATATCAGAGGTGAGATGGAACATTACTCATCTTTTTGCCATGCATATGCATCAATACAAGCACATCCGAATGGAGAAGTTACATTGAAAAAGAATTTGATTTGAGTGAGAGGAAGGAGGTACTAAGTTTGAAGCTCCAGTTTGTTGTTTTCATTTGGATGTTTTTCAATGGCAGCAACAATGAATTTTTAAGCTGATCAATCTTTAAATTCATAACAGAATGAAAATAATGGATCAAGAGGAAGTGAGAGACTAAGTTTGTGTTTGCTTCCTCCACCCGGTAATTTGTTTTAAGTATCATACCAATACTCCATTTATTTGTTGTAATGATAGTTTGATTTCTGTTGGCTACCTTCAAGTAAATGAATATTGTTGTGGGATGGTTGGAAATACTAACCCCCATTCCCTTTTTTGAAGCACCTACGCTTCAGGTAGCTAGAGCAAAATAAAACAGTCCGATATCCCAAAAGGATGGTAAAAGATAGCTCCACTATGAGATTACAATCCCAAATATACTCATATGCAAAATACAGACATGCACAACTATGCTGCCATAAGTAAGTGTGTGTGTGTGTGTGTGTGTGTGCACGAGTTTCACATTCCACTATTCTCAACTATGCAAAATGACAGCATGCCCACTACTTCACACCTTAATTAAAGCTATGGTTTTGTCATAAATTAAGATAATCAAACATACACCTGCTTTTAACATACTTTGGCTATGGGTACACTTCAAACGAACGTTAAGCTATACATAATTGTAAAATTAGATACAAAGTAGTTGGCTGAAAGAAAGCATCATTGCCAAGTGCATATAGTTAATCCCTTACTTAAAAAAGACAGATTGGTGATTAAGAAAATCATGATGGCCATGTGCATGATCTTCATCTCTTGAATGAGAAACAAGGACTGTTCCAAGGGTGATATATAGTGAATCTCTCTTCTGGTCCAATTTACTAGTTAAGGTCTACTTAACTATTCTATGTCTAGGTTTCTTAACCATCACACTTGATGGAAAAAAGGTATCGAATGAGTTAAGAAATAATGTTGTCCATATCCTGTGAACATCTAAAGATGGATTTATAGTTCATATTTGAACACTGAAAAAATGAAAGCTGATAGCACATAAAATTCATATTCATCTCCAAAAGGAGCTTCACATGCTATTAGCCTCCACAAATTCATTGTAAATTTCAGATATTTACAAGCTTACAAAATATCATCAGATGTTCCAGATTCAGGAATATATTTGACATGAATGAATACAGCAGGTCCCAATAACTATAAGCTATATTCCATAAGCGGAAAGCGAAACCTCAGTAGTTTGGTAAGCCTGCAAGTCACCTTGCCACCAAATGCCAACAAAGACCACAATATCAAATTCCAAAATTACACAGAACAATCTTCGGCTACAAATAAAACTACTAGAAAGGAGAGGAAGTACAAACTCTACCTTCCTACCACCATTCAACTGTTGCCTCACAACTTGTGCCAGACTTAGCTGCAAAAACACAATTCAAAGCTAAATTCCAGGTAAGCATTCCATCTTCAATAATGCATCAAACCAATCACCTGAAATATATAGGAAAGAAATCTACCGGTAATGGAGTGGTAAATTCCTGAGGTGAAACACCATGTTGATTCAAACTTGAACAGGGCCGACAAACACTAGAAGATGAGTTTGTTTCCCCTGCTGATTGGGAGTTGTCATTAGTAGTTGCTGTTGATGAATTTCTCGGTTTCTCTAATCTTCTTTGGCATCCTACATGAGCTTTCAGGTACCTCCATGTAAAAACAATAGCAATAGCAAGTCCTGCAATGGCTCCAATAGAACCAGCATTCTGGAAAGTGCCATTAATAGAGTGCAATGTCAACATTCACAAGTCAAATAATACAAAATTGTATATGAAAAAGTAACAAAAAATGATGTAAAGGCAAACATTAAAGTCAATCTCACAAAAAATGCATCTCTGTTATTAAATCTTAGAGACACCTATGCTCCTTAGGGTCCAAGCATTAAAGTTCTTCGCAATGACCTGCATAGCTAATCCACTACTCTAGCTGCCACAAATCAGCTATCTTATTTCCTCCCTTGAGAACAGAGTGAAGGAAATCTGAGCCTAGAATCCTTTGAAAGAAAAAGCTTCATCTATCCCTATTTTATACCTTTCATTACCACGTCACCTTCTACCTAGGTTCTACGTACGAGGAGACAAGTTTTGGATGCAAAAAAACCAAAAAAAATCTTATATTTTGAAGACAAACGGGGACAGAAAAAATGTATACATATATTAAAAATTTTATAAAAAAAAATGAGCATACAAATCTTATAGCTCTTCTTTTGCAAAACTGGGCATCAATAAACATTCTGAAGATATTCATATCCGTGTCAAATGAAGTAAACATTGCAAATTTTTAACATTATAAACTATAATATCTGCTCAGTTAAAAATTTACCTGCTTTTATGTTTTACTGCCTGTCAGGTTCAGGCTTCAATATAACTAATATGAACATGTGTGCTCTCTTGCTTAGCTAAGCATTTCTCAATAAACATGTCCTGCTTGTCTTTTTTAATTCTTAGCTGCCTAGATATTTGTTACCATATATATCCAGAATTCGTTTATGTGTCCAAAAAAGCAGCCAATGAAAGTGAAAACATCTCTATTCTGAAATGAGAAATGTTGTCCTGGGTCAACGAGGATGGTAAAAGCAGGAAAATTTTGACTGGACTGATAATGCAAAAGTAACGAGTGCATATTTTTTATTTTTTTTAATTGTTCCAGAAGTCATCAACTCCTACGAGTACCTGAGATGGCTCGGGGACATCTCTTTTCAAATGCATGGGATGCAATTGTGCTTGTGGTAGGCTCACGTTGAACAACTGTGGTACATAGAACCTCCTCTATCAAGTTGCCACCTGGACCATCCACGAACAACCTGAGAAGTGGATGTTATAACTTATAAGACACCACAAAGGTAATGTTTTCTATGCCGTATACCTTGAGGATTGGCAGAATACCAATAATTGCAGAGGCTTACGTTTGGGTGGTGAGAAAGAAGTTGGTCGCCATAAGCAAAATAAAAAGTGAGAGTTGTTTGTAGGTGGCGAAGAAGAGTCGAGTCTGAAGGAGTTGAGAGCTGAAGTACTGGCTCTCAAAGCCATTGTGATGAAATAGGGAAAAAACAATTCAAAAATGGAAAAGACCATCATTGATAATGTTGATATCTTGCCTTGGGTGGAGTTGGCAAAATATTTGGCACTGTGACAAATATGTCTATTTTGCAACAGCGAAGGGGACAAAATCCCTCCTCTATTCTAAGGGAGGTTCCCTTTATTGAAAACTGAAATAAACCTATTTACATAATTTAAAGGGAGTAACTGATGGGTTTTATTGCCTTCTACATTTAAAAGGAAAATAGAAAAGATGGAATATAAAGGGTCCCACATGGACAAGCAAATGCAGATCTCATCCTATGCATGACAAGAAAGATTGTAAACGTAGCTTGACAGTTTGACAATGAAACAAGTATTGCTTGCGAGTGTTGAAAGATATGTATTAAACTTAGGAATGACACACATCTACAAAGAAAAATTCTTCGTATTCCCAGTGAAAGAGTGAACACAAAGTTTTTTTCTTCCTTTCAAGCAAAATTACATTAAACATCAAACAGCCATTGTACAAATGTCATTTCTCCTATTTATAGATATAGGAGGGAATGGATTGACCCTTCATATTCCCATTTTTGTCTTATTCTATTTTTAGAAAAAAAAATCAAAAAAACTGAGGATAATGAGTCAGAAAAGAAATGGAATGCTCCCTTAGATTCTTTTCCTGAAGAAAAATTCATTTTTGATGGAGCTGGTGGCAGGCTGACAATCTGAGCGGCAACCTTTCCTTTCTCCTATGATGCTTTGAACATTATGAATCTTCTCACTACCTCAGCAAAAGAATTTCCCTTGGGAACCATTGTATTCTTGCAGCGAACTAGCCATCTATCAGATATCATCATCATCATATTGGAGAACTCGATCAAGTTGGCTAACTAAGGATTCAACTCTTCTAGAGGCATGAATTTCAGTGTGTATATTCAAGGATAGAACATTGAAAAAGCCTTCTTTGAATAGCCCTTTCTTGATTAGTTTTCTGAATTGTTCCTTTATTGCATTCACTATATCTCGCCTGAAACCACCATCTTTAAGCAAGACACAATGTAGGCTCCTCTTCTCTCCAATTTTCAACTGATTTTTCAGATTGTCCAATGCCTTATTCAGCGCTTCCATCTTGTGTAGAATGATCTCCAACCAAACATAGGAGATATCATTCTCTCTTATCGAAAATCGCTGCGTTGACTAACAATTTTGCATTTGTAGCTCACATTTCTTCAATATCCCTTTTCACGCTTTCCCACAAGCTCAACTCTCTTTGATGACATTGAGTTTGCGAATCAATCTTGTTTTGTTATGACTCAATCTTCTCATACAATTTTGTCATCTCTTCAATATATTTCAGACCATCTAGAAACAACTAATCAACCCAAGCCTCAAGAGTTTTTCCATAGTTGTTGTATCGGCTTATAGTTGATATGGCCTCTCTACTAATCCCAGGGACTTGAGTGGGAACATCTACATGGGGAACTGTTGAAGCCTCTACTAGATTCAAAAGATAGTTTACATAACCTGCAAGTTGTAGAACCTGATCCTTCAACTGTTCTTGGGTTAGCTCATCTTGCTCAGACCTTTTCATCATTATTTCTTTAGTTTCTCAAAGGTTATGTACATCACTCTCACGAGTGGCTATACCCAGTGATATTCTTTTCAGGGTATACTTTGACATGGTAATTTCCTCCTCATTCCTTTCAACATTGGCCTCGGCAATTTCTATGAACTGAGCTCCAGATGGATCAGACACTAACCTTAAGAGGTTTTGGCCTTCTTTAGAGGAAGAGTCACAAGGAGGTTTGCAACAGCATCAAAGTTAGGCAATTCCGCATCAGCCACTCTCTTCTTCTTTCCAAGCAATGGCTACATCCATTGAAAAGCAATGTCACCGAAACTGACCATCAATGCTCCCAAGTCAGTCGGAATGGATGGTAGTATAGGCTGCCTTGGTGGTGTAGAATGTGGCGGAGGCATAATTTGAGGAGACGCTGAAAGAAGGGGAGATACTAGTGCCTAGGGTGCAAAGCTTACAACAACACCTATAGCTATTGGCTGATCCAATCCCTGACAGGAGGCAAAATATTATTGTGTGGTATTATTAATCAATTGAGATGAATAAGCCCCCAAGGAGGAGGACGACTATTGTTGCATTGACTTTTTGGCTTGCAACTTCCTCACTATTGAGGAACCTTCACCATAGGTCTTACTTAGTGGCTTGGGCTGATTTAATTCTTCCCCAACTACATCACCTCCTACAACAGAAAATGGGCAAGATATGGCGCCAGAACTACGTTGCCAAATGCTTTGGGGACCAATGCTGGAGCTTGCCTTGGTAGGGCAGAGGTTCTGGCTCTCCTTGAGTTGTCAGCTCCTGTGAGCTCTGCAAGTTTCTCATTGAACCATTTCATTTATCTTTCCAACACTATCTTGTTCAGAAGTTGTAGATTAGTCAACTCTCGTGCAAACCAATTTACTATTGGCAGAGGTGAGGATATGACCTTCTTAGTGTAAGATGGGTCAAGCAGTTCACTCCCATCATCTATCATTTCTTCTATCACCCAAGTGGTAGTGAAGAATTTGATTTGATTCAAACTTAAGTCAACCCCAATCACGTCTCAGCACTTTATATTCATCCACACAATCAGCACGGTAATCTTCCAGATGTGGTTTGTGCACATATGAGGGGACCAATTCCGAGATGGGCTTTTACATATCCTTTGCTATCAAAAGAAGATCTGCTCGTCTAAAGATGCATTGTGAACTGAGCAATCGAAGCTTCAATATTTTGGCATCAATGGCATTCTTACAACTTACAAGTATAATGGCCCAAGGAGCTTGGAAACCCTACACCCACCATATGTTTTGGCCTACATCTCTTACATACCTATATGAGTTGTTTGCACATTTCAATCAGCAATATTTTGTCATTTGCCAACCTTGGGAGTCTCAAGGGACAGTCTTCGAATCCTCCTACTCTAATATAAGAAAAATTTTAAAATTCAATGAAGTAACTTCTATATTGGGATATGAGATTAGCTGCCTCATCTGAAATTTTGGCCCCCCAATCTTCACTCAATGCCTGCACAACTCTCACGGTGAAGGCATCATTGACCCGTCTGAAATGTTTGTTGCTTTGTTCCAGTGCCAATAGCAGATGAAACTCGTGAACCTTGGTTGTCAAGCTTGCATTGGCCAATTGGGTGAGATTGGAAACACTACACCCGCCACATGTTTCTACCTAAATCTCTTATGTCCCTCCGCGAGCTGGCTGCACATTTCAATCAGAAATATTTTGTCATTTGCCAGCCTTGGCAGTCTCAAGGGACAACCTTCGAATCCTCCTACTTTGACATAAGAGAATTTTTAAAATTGTATGAAGTAACTTCTATATTGAGATATGAGATTAACTGCCTCATCTGAAAAACTGGCCCCCCAATCTTCACTCAATGCTTGCACAACTCTCATGGTGAAGGCATCACTTACCCATCTCAAATGTTTGATGCTTTGTTCTAAGGTAAATTGCGGGTACAACTCGTGAACCTTGGTTCTCGAGTCTACATTGGCCAATTAGGTGAGACTTGGGTAGACCCTCTGCGTTGCCAATGAGTACACCAAGTATGAAGTCATATAGAAGATCTTTGTTAATTCTATATTAATGAGTTGTTGATGTAGAGCTTAGCTTATGATGTTACTGCAATCAATATATTGCTTGCCACCACATATGATGCTCATAGCCATGAACATCCAATGATGAAACTCGATATCCACCACCCTATTGAGAAGGGTGATTGATGAGTCAAAGAAATCAACCTTTAAAAGACCTATAATAACCTTTTTTGTTGACCTTCCGCTACCATTTCTAAGCATATGAAGTTGTCTTTTGTACTCTCCCTATTAAATAGTACTAAATAAATATGATGTGCATATCTTTGTGTTATGACTAAAACTATTATTTTATGAATAAAGCTACTTCTATTATTGTTTTGGTTGTACTACTAATTTGGTATGTTTAGATAGCAAGGACAAATCATGAGTTGCAAAGGACACAACCATCCTATAGCAATTGGGCAAGTCAACCTGTAGCAACTATAGTGATTGATTGTTGTCAACCATAAAAACTATGGGGTTGATGATTGCAACCCATAGCAACCATTGATGGATCCCGTAGCAATTGGAGATACAATTGGAAAACACGACCATCAGTAACATTTCTGATGGAACCCATAGCGACTGAATACACAGCTGAACCAACCCGTAGCAACTGTATGACAGTTGTTCCACCCTGTAGCATAACCATAACATTTAAACCACAATGCCATGTCATTACACCTGCTGCATTGTGGTGGTTAGTTGAGCATGAAGATGGGTCCCATGATTTGGAAGGAACATATCAATGACCAAATACGCTACTATCACTTCCTTCTCTATGGATTGTGTTTATTTGTTGTTGTAATCATGTAATTGACTACTCTGTTCTCTGCTGAGATCGATTGGTTTGTCATGTAGCATTAATAAGTTGTCTTCATAGATTCTTTTGTAACTAGATGTGTAACAATAAACCTGCCTCTATCAAAGAGATGATGGCAAAACATAGGAATAATGAATTTTTTGATATTGAAACACATAGAATATAGAGATTACAATCTGAATTCTTTGTAATCTTTTACTATAGCGATGCTCACATTGCTAAAGGATCCTTTAATGCAAGAAGAATTGGTTCGACGTAAAGTAGTTGTTTTCAAGGAAAGGATTGGAACTCAACTCTGACCGAGGAGGGGCCCCTCGCAAAGGCTTGTGGTAAAGATCTTGATCCGTTAGTTTAGTTGTTATTTCTTGTGTGAAAGTACAGTTTCATGTTGAAGTTTATGTGTGTGTTCAGTTTCTTAAGCTTGATTCAATAAAGGCATTTGGTATCTGTGTGAGTGTTCTTAGTTTTCCTTATGAAGCTTCCGACCAATAAACTAACAATTCATTTCATTTCTAGCAAGTGATTTCATTTCCACCAAGTGCCATTTCCTTTCCAGCACTTTATTTTCATGCAATTTACTACACAAGTGTGTTGCCTATATGCAACCTATAGTCCCTCAATCTCTAGAAAGAACTAGTGTTACATATACAATGTTGATACCTTGCCAAGTATACGGACCTCAGATTGATAAATAGTAAAAGTAGTATAATCAATAAACCAAGTGGCTGCCCTTGGAATACCTCTACCAGATTGAGTGCAAGTGCTTGGACTACGTCAATTTAATTGGAGAGTTGATTTTGCTAGTCATTTTGACACCATTGTCGGGGACAAGTGTCAAACATTAGATCTCAATAAGGTTGGGTTAGATTTATGTTTTCAATTTCATGCTTTCTAGTTTAAAATATTTCCACTCTCTAGCATAAGATTTCATGTTTTCCTAGATTAAGAATTTCAATTTCCACAAGTAGATTTAGCAAAAACAAGAAAAATCCTGTTCAAAATTAACCTTGTGCAGAACAGGTCAAGCATAACCATAAATGAGGACTGATCGATTTGTATGCAGCGAAAGCAAGACTGTTCAGGTAGAATCTCGCCTAGAAGGTTGAACTTTGCTATAGAGGAAGAATCATCACCTGTAGCAATCACAAATCGAAAAATAATGCCAATAGTCAATTAATAGTTGTCACTTGAGAAGCTAAAAGAGACGGCTACAGAGGAGTACTTGGCTGAGTTAGTAAAATAGTCCAACGGCAAAGAAAAGGAGGACCCACATACCCCCGAGAATGACATCTTTGCACCATTTCAAAGAGTCCTATCTAGCCACCCTACACCGAAGGATCCAGTATTCAACCCCCTCCACGCTCGCCCAAACTCCTCTCTAAAACAAAAGTCAGAGCCCTTACAACCGCAAAAAGAAAATGCAGAACTACAAAATTTGTTGAACCCACTGAACCGATTGAATAAGACATTCTTGTTGAACTCCCAAAAGAATTCCTTAGAAGTACCACCCCATCACCCATAATCAGAGGAATCTACTCTCCCTTAAAGCAATCTAAAGCCACTATTCACTACGCACCTTGGGCTAAAATTGACAAAGGCTTTGAAGCATGGGTAGTTGAAATCTTTGGTTTACAAATAGTTTGGAAAACCATGGGGGACCAGCAAGGAGAAAAATGTCAATGAAGCCACAACCTTCAAGTTTCCCATCAATACCCCTACAGATAATGCACCCATGACGAATATTCTTCTTTCCACATTGTACAAATTCAGAGGAATGGCTAGTGAGGCCCCTAACATGTTTCTCTTTGAGTTTAATGCCCTATGTCATAGTTACGACTACAACCGTGATGCCTAAAATCTAGAATTATTTCCAGCCACCCTCAAGAATGCAGCCCTTAGATGGTTTATGGGACTAGGTAGAGATGCGATCTCCACTCAGGTTGAAATCAAAAAGAAATTCTTCTCCAAATACCAAGATTACTGCAGAGGGAGGGACTACACAAGGAATGGTGTTTTTCGGATGTCACAGAATGAAGATGAGCCTTTGGAGGACTACCCTAAGAGATTCTTGTTCAGCTTACAAAAATCTAAACAAATTGTGTTGGATCACGAATCCATTAAGCTAGTATTCTTGAAAAGAATTCAAGATGAATGTCTTGAATCATTAGATCTCATGGGTAGCGAAGACATGTCACAGATGACATTTGAGGAAATCACAAACTTGTCTAGAAACTACTCAAGATATATGATGAAGAACTGCAGCAAACAAATGTTGCCTTCATCATCCACCAACGAGCTCTCACAAAGGGAAGTAATTAATTTGCTGCAAGATATAAAACAAGATATCATCAATCATTTAGCCACACAGTTAGACACACAAAGGAAGCAAAAAGAAATAAAACACACCTTAACTGTGTATTGCCTGATTTGTCGCAAGAAAAAAACAGATTGTAAATGCCATGATATGAGAGCAAAGGTAGAAAGCATAACATAAGAGAACCCTGAAGCAATTGAGCTTCATGCAATTGTAGGAGACAGAGAGCAGATTTCCTACGTGGCTCAAAGGAAACCATGGATCCAAAAGCTACAAAATCCAGGTATGTCACCAAATTCTGCATTTTTCAATTCTCAATTTTTAGTTGCTTCTCCTAATTGGTATGGACCTAATCCAAGGATCCCAACACCAACCCAAGGACTAAATTGGTCACAACAATAGTTTCAATCCCCAACCACTTGGATACAATCCCAAACACAACCATGGCCACCTCAAATCAACAATCAATCATGGTAGACCCCAAACCAAAATCAGCAATGGCAACACCCTTCCAACCAATATCAAGAACCATGGAAGGGAAATCAGCCATGGTATAGCCCACACATTGCTTTCTCACAGTAATTATAACCACAACGATTGCAACAAATTGTGTTAATGCCTAATAACCAGCCAGCTCTCGTGCCTAATAACCAATCAGCCCCTAGACAAACTCAGTTGTCTGCCCAACATGTGTCAAACCCCAACAATAAGTCGGTTCAACCGACACATACTAACGAAATAATGCAATATCCCACTTATTTAATGGAGGAGATGAAGTCCATCTTCGTTCAGGGCGAGTTCTTCAACAAACCACCTCGCCTGTCTTCAACAAACCACCTCACCTGTAATAACAGAACCTCTTGAAGAGGTCCCTAACATTGCTCCTAACACCATCACTAACTTGCAGACGTGTAATCAAACACCCACTCCTGAACCAAGCACATCTACAAGTCAAGAAGGTCATAACAACCCTCATTTTCCTTAGAGATTAAACCTCCAAAAGCTAGACCAAGAATCTGAATTTGACTTTCTATGATAGCTCAAAAATGTTTGCGTCAAAATCCCCTTATTTCAAGCTATCAAAGACATCCCCATCTACACCAAGGCTGTCTGGAAAATGCATCTAAAGAAATCTGGTCGGAAGAGGAAAGATGCCAAAATTGTCCAAGTGGTTCGGCAGCTTGCGCATATCATGTTGGGAAATGTAGTCCCACCCACATACTCCGATCCAGGGAGTCCAATAGTGAATGTCCATATCTATGGTACCCTCATCTAGAATACCTTAATAGACTTAAAAATCCAAAAAATTATTATCTTTGAAAAAGTTTGGAAAAATCCGATCTAGAATATATACATATATATATATGTGAGGATAGTTTTATAAATCTGCAAAATTGACAAATACAATGATAAACATTAATAAAATAATATAAAATGTTAATATTATATAATGTTTATGGTTGTTGGGCCTTTTTTCCACATAAAACTTTTTAAAAAAAATTAAAATAGAATTTAAAATATCAGGGCCGACCCAAACGAACTTATCTAGGCCAGCCAAAAAATCTGAATCCGACCAGATGTGATAACTACGCCTTCCACATCCATACAAATACTTTTGACAACACGCCAACCACTGTCACCGGACAAAAGAAATGATCCTTAAACTATGTCATTTACTTTATCAGCAAAAACCTTCAAGGTGTAGAGCTTAACTACACCGTGACAGAAAAATAATTTCTTGCAGTTGTATATGCCATCAATAATTTCAGAGATTACATTACAAGTTATGTTGTTTTAATCCACACTAACCATGTTGTAATCAGGGATTTAATGAATAAACCAGCAATTAGTGGTCATATAATTAGATGGTTATCACGTTTGCCAGAATTTGACATCACCATTGTAGTGGACTAAGTAAGGACAATGTAGTTGCAGAGGTTTTGTCACAACTAACATCTTTAGAACATGGTCCTCTAGTAGATGATTATTTCCTTGAAGAACATCTTTTTGCTATATCTATTAATACTCCTTGGTTTGCAGACATTGCTAACTATATGGATGCAAGTCTACTCCCACAACGTTTCTCTCCGAAAGAAAGACTCCTTTTGGTGACAGAAAGTGGTCCATTTCATGGATCTCTGGATCTCTCTTTTACACAGGGTCTGGTCTAGTCATGCCCTGATGTATAAAGGAGAACGAAGTAGTGGACATCCTCTGAACATGTCATGATGAACCCTAAGCGGGACATTTTTCTACTAAGAGGACAACATCCAAAACCCTGACTACAGGATACTACTGGCCCACCTTACATAGAGGTGTTATCCTATATACCCACCAGTATGATCCATGTCAACATATGTGAAAACCCAGACGTTCTGACGAGATACCTCTACAACCCCAACTGCTAATGAAGCCTCTTGAAAGTGGGGGATTGATTTTGTTGGGCCCCATAGACCCAAAGTCTTAAAACAAAGAGTATATATTGGTCCGTGTAGATTACTTAACCAAATGGGCAAAAGTGAAGGCACTAACACATGCAAGGGATGAGAAAGTTGCAGAATTTCTCTATGACGAGATCTTCACAAGATACAGAGTACCAAGAGAGATAGTTACAGATCAAGGACCGCATATCACATCTGACCTAATTGCATCCCTTGTATGTGAATATGAAATCCGACACAAGAAGTCTACTCCATATCATCCTCAATCTTAAGGTCAAGTTGAAGTCACGAATAGAGAATTGGAGGATGTTCTCACCAAAACAATTGCAGTACACCATAAAGATTGGACAGCATGTCTTCCTAAAGCTATATGGGCATACCGAACGACATGGACAACTACCACTAGGTTTATACCATATGAGCTAGTCTATGACAAGAAAGTTGTTCTTCCCATAGAGTTTGAGCTCAAAACCTTGAGGACTACACTAAAACTTGGCCTAGATCTTACTGCAACACAAAAGGAGAGATTAATGCAGCTCAACACCTTAGATGAATTCTGCAGGGAAGCATTGCAACATATGAAAATGGTTCAACACCAAAGAGTTAAATGGCATGACAAATTCATCAAGCCCAGAATTCCAACAAGAGATTGGGCCCTACTTTATGACTCCAAGTACAAGGACCACAAAGGCAATCTAATAACACAATGGCTTGATCCTTATAAGATAAATAAAGTGTTCGACAATGGAACAATCAAGCTATGAACAATAGATCTGATAAGATTCTCTTTATTAGTTAATGGTCATCGTCTCAAGTTATACAAAAAACCACTCTCAAAGGAAGAATTTATACGGGAGATCAGAGAAGAGGAACAACCCTATATGGATATAGAACTATTTGAAATGGTGGATGAGCACACTCTTTACACAACACAATCCTTAAATGACCTTGTTCAACTATGAAACCAGAATTGCAGCTCACCCTCCATTTCCAGAATAAAGGGTAAGCAAGATATTTCAGCCTTGGTCAGTATGTTTATTGTTAGGCTAATTAGAGGTTAAATAAACATTATAACCGTACAGCTGGTTTGATGGTTAGTCAAAATCAAAAAAAACAATAAAATCCAACAATGAAAACCTTCAGGGATTGTTGGCAGTCCTGATCAAAAAACTAATTTACTGGCTGACCAATGGCTAAATCAAAGGACTTGAGAGCAGAAAACTAGCTTGTTGGTTGCTCAACGGCAAAAGTATTTAAAAAAACATCAACTTCTTGGCATTCTTCCCTTTGATCCTCAACTCCTAGCAGCTTCATGGGCCTCGTAAAAATTCTGCAAATAGCTCTGTGAGACAACTTTAGTTTGCAATTTGATGTTACAAGTTGCATCTGAGTTGTTACAGGGTCTACAGAATTTGCTACAGGTTCACTCTTGGATGTTACAAGTTCCCTGACAGATGCTATAGGATGATGGCAAATGCTTCAGGGCACTGCTAGAAGCTACAGGAAGGTTCATAACTCTACTCTAAAGCTGGAAAATATGATTCTTCACAACATTTAGTTGCCAAAGGATGTTAGATAACTATTGTTTGTTCCTCAAGGATGTTGTAGGTCTTCACTCACAGTCCTTTATGTTCGTCTCACTAGCTCCTTACTGTTACAACATATTTCCCTGACTTAGCAAGCTCCATCACTATTTAAAAGAAGATTACCATCGAACAATTAGCCATGTGAGAATTCTACTCAAACACTTCTGAAGGCCAACCAGAAACAGTACTTGCAAGTGATTGACTTCAACAGCGAGTACCATCTTTCAAACAGTCACCTTCCACCAGTCCTTCTAAAGCAAGACACTTGTTATTGGAAGCTGTAAGTTGTACTTTAGGAAACCTATCACCGTTGTTGCAAAAAGTGAAATTCAACTGACGATATCCACTCTGAATTCAATAAGACCAACCAATTCAGTCTTTATTCTAGCAAATAGCACATTCTTCACACTGCGTCCTACATGGCTACTCCATAGGCTACAGGGCACAATCCAATCATCAACAACAACAAAAACATCTAAAATGATTGGTAAACCAACACATATAAAGGTACTGATGACATCTTTTTCTAAAAATAATAATGTGTTTTTCATTTAAATATTTAAAGTTATGTTCAGGCATATTCGAGTACTAGTCCCAATGCTACGGGCCCAACCTAAGACCAAATCTTTCCTTTTAAGCAACCTTGTCACATCAACCTTTTCCACCGCAAATTCCATCACATCCAATTATTACATTCTCTTCCGCATGATTTGTCATAACTAAGTCGGTCACTCAAGGACAAGTGCCACGTCAGTTGGGGGAGAATTCCATGAAAAGCTACATGATCCAAATTAATGCTACGGGCATGTGGAATATCCCGTTAAGGCAAGTTGCAGGCAATCAAGTGTGCAATCTAGGATAAGTTAATGATTAATCACGACATGTGGGAAATTGACAACCAATATGATGAGGAGATAAACATCAAACATCACTAGAATTCACTACTCACTTGCGACTGACTAGCCAAAACCACCTTTCTTGTTGCAGGAGAAAAGAATTCAAGTGAAAATGGGAGGTGATGTACTCAGATGTGAACCTACAAATCTCACACCACCGAGGGGGAGAAGAGAGGTTGCTAACATCTTCCAAAATGTAGGATGGATGGACTATTTTGAAAAGCTAACATGGTATGATGATGCAATTGTTGAAGAATTTGCAGAGACTGGTGAATGATATAGTTATTGTGAAAGGGCTACAAGTTCATTGAAGAATTGCTAGAGGAAGCCACTAGATTACCATGCACGGGAGAAC
Organism: Torreya grandis; assembly: GCA_037957365.1. Lineage (NCBI taxonomy): Eukaryota > Viridiplantae > Streptophyta > Pinopsida > Cupressales > Taxaceae > Torreya > Torreya grandis. The sequence continues at coordinate 2,483,061 of JARHVA010000222.1, read as the reverse complement.
TATGGTGGAGGAAAGACAATGCTACCACAGCAAGAGAACTATTTTGTACAGGAGAACAACTAGAATTCTCAAATCAAGGTACACTTCGCTCCTCATTACCCTTGCTTTGGTATAAAGTTTCCCTCTACATTATCAAGTACTTAACCTGTGAGATTCAATGCAATATGCAAACCACTTCTAATTCTTGGATCACCTTAGGCATGGAAGAAGGGTGAATGTATCCAATTTCCAGTTGAATATGCTAAGAAGAATAGCTGAGGAGTATCAGAAAGAGAAAACAAAATCTGTCCCGTCACTATTTGATTCAGTTAATTGTGCAGAGATGCTTAATGGACAAGAGGCCTAACCTAGCCTGGATGATTTCTTGGCAATACAACAACTACCGGATGAAGAACAATAGGAAGTAGCTAATGAGCAGAATGAGCTAGTTGTTAAGGAACAAGCAGAGACTGTTGACGAGCAAAGAGAGAATATAGAGAGGCCTGAGAGGAGGAAGTTAATATTAACACCATCTTTCTCAGAATCTCAAGACACAGGAAAGAAGAGGACTGAAGACGTCCCCTCCACATCAAGACCTAGAACGAAGCAAAAGGTTCCATCTTCACAAGCTCCTAGAAGACAATCTCAGAGGATTAGATGCAGAATAGCAAAACAAAATACCTCTGTAACCTTTGTTATCCAAATAGAAATTGAAAAACACCTAAGAAGGAGGAAGAGCTCAAAGAAGAAGGTGAAACTGCTAGCAGTTTTGAAAAAGATAATAATAACCCTTCCAGCTCTGAGGTTCCATCCTTTAGGGAAATGGAACATTGGGGTACTCCAAATTCAGCAAAAGAAGAGACAATGGAAGAGTAGTCCACTGACAACAAAATGGCAACAAAGGAACAAGAAACCCCTATGCAACCAAAACAAGAAGCAAATCAAAGAATGTTAGAAGCCCTCAAGGAAATTGAAACCCTTAGGGCAAGAATCAAAGAATTAGAAACTAAGGAGAATGGATTGGATACTTTGGCTCAGGTGGTAGAAGTAGAGAGTGGACATTTTCAAGCCCCTACAGTTCAATCCCCAATAGAAGGATCTCCTTTGGCTGCAGGAAAGATAGAAAAGACTTTTTTCATCCATTGCCACTCATACAAAAGAGCCAAGTTAGGGGGAGCTATTCATGAAAAGATATGTTAAGATCCAGACCTTGCAGCTTCAATGGCATAACCAGTTCAATTACTTGAAGGATGAAAACAAGGGTTTGAAGGAGGTTGAGGAGAATAAGTCACAAATCATAAGATTGCGAGAAAAGTTAGAAGACATGAATCAACTAACAGTACAACTAATGATTTGTAGAGAATCTGCACAGGTCTATGTTGTGTACCTTGAAGAGCAGTGGGTAAAATTTCAGTTTATAAGAATTTATTGTGATCTTCCCAAACTGGTAAGTGATCCTCGTTCCTTCTTTGAATTGTATAGCAATAGCACCCTCCAAGATCAAAAAAAACAGTTATGTGAATTTTACATTCACAACTATGTTGTTCCCAATGGTCTAGAATGGAACCCAAACTTGAATTTGGGTGATGTATTGTTGAGATCTTTTTCTTCTTATCTTATTAATGTAAAGAAAAGAGGTAAAGAATTGGTAGAGTACCATGAAAAAGAAAAAGAAACTGCATTAATGATTAGAGGGGAGGCTACTAGGCCAGATATAAAATAAGACTGGATCAAGTTAATGAATAAGAGTGAGATGGCTGCAAGAACTAGGAAAGAATAAATAGAGGTTCAAAACCAATATTTGACTTTGATGGCATGAACAACCCAAGAAACCTTTAATGCATGTTTGGTCGGATGGAGTGAGCTTACCCGAATTGGAAAAAAAATACCATTTCCAGGCTATAATTTCAGGGCAGCTCTCAAGAGGGTCACTAAATAAATTGATGTTGCAAGAAGGAAGAGACTAAGTCGGATTGCCATAGTTTACCAACCTCCTCTTTTTTGGTTTCCTATTCCAGATTGGAGAGGAATAGAATAGTTTGATGAAAAAGCTGAAGAAAATGGGAAAAGGTAAACAATTTTGGAATTTACACAAAATAGGGAACAAATGTAATAAAGCCATTTGATTTCTAGGTAATTTGCTCCTTTGTACAAAGATTGGGGGGGGTATGATGAGCCAAGGAAATTAACCTTTAAAAAACCTATAATAACCTCTTTTGTTGACCCCATGCTACCATTTCTAAGCGTATAAAGTTGTTGTTAGGGATTAGTTTATTACATTGTGTGAGTTTAGATATTTACCGAGAGGTAAATATAAAATGGGTGAGTTAGTTTGTTATTTATATTTAGGTAGTCATAATATTTTTACAACAATATTATGAACATAGTTTATTTGTATATTCATAGGGATACGATGAGAGTTTGATGAAGAGATAATCTCCATAATTATAGGAATGATATTCCTATAAAATTGCATTGTCCCGGATGAATAACATATGTAGAATATAATTCTTGTGTTGCAATATTTATCTGTGTATTCGGCTCTTTATTGTACACAAACCTAAACCAGAAAAAATATGTGCTATCAAAGCAGATTATCGATCTTAAGATGGAGAGATAATTCGTATGAAAGGACAATTAGAATTCCATGTTGTCCTATAGATGAAATTGATAAAAATATGTGAGCATTTAGTTTAGTTGTTTGAAATCCTAGTAAGTCTTACATTATTTTCATAGTTTTTAAGGTCCTTTCCTATGTGATTCATGGCTTCTGCCAGTCTAACAACACCTGACAGATATCAATTCCATGTACATCAAGTGTCTCGATCAGGGATTGTTCATTCTATGTGTGCTTTTCTTTGAAAGCATTCAAAGTTCTGCACATTATCTGTGTCAACGTCTAGATATATTTCAGCCAGATTTGTGCCTATTTCCATCTTCATTAATATTGATGGTTGCAGCGCAGTCAATTTGTGTTGTTCTGTTTTTTTGTCTGCTCGTCCACACTTCCTACAGCTGCGTGCCATTCCGGTCAAATATTTATTTGATTCACCCCCACTTTCACTGATCCATCTCAATGCTCCCAGAACCGTTTCATGTTGGCGAGTGAAAATTTGTTCAAAGTTAACATACATGCCGCCAAACTCATTTACTCAGGAATTTAATCTACGCCCATGTACCTGCTATATTTTTGCCAACTGTGCTTGTGCGTCCCTTGCGCCCTTGGAATCATCTTCTGACTACACGTCAAAGTTCCAACATTACCTGTTCCAACCACGACTTCATTCAAAAGATGGAGCACAATTCTGAGAGAAGACACTTTGCATCACCCAGATTCAAGCAAAATGTGGCAATCCAGTTGTACGCCTTGGATATTTGGTGATTTTTATTTAGGTTTGCTCTAGTTTTTAATTTGTCTTATTTTATTTTTAATGAATCAATAGGTTTAGTTTTTAATCCTTAGTTGTATCAAGTAGTTAAAAGCTATATTTAATTGTTTAAAAGGTTATATTTTATTGACGGTCATATAATTTAGGTCAAATAGTCCTTTAAGTTGGTTTAAGTCTTTTATGTTTTTTTAGCTTGAGTATTTTTTATTATATGGTCAAATAGTCCTTTAGGGTTATTAATGACAAAAGTTCTTATAATAGTGTCAAAAGTAGTTTCTTAAAGTGTATAAATATTTAAGATTGAGTCAAAATTTAAAAGTCATTTTTGTCATTGAAATCAAGTATGTTGTCAAAGTCAATATTTTGTCATCAAAAATTTTTAAAATGTCAAAAGAGTCGATTTTTAAGTGTCGTATTTGTTAAAGAGTCAAATAAAATGATGCATTTTCAGGCAACCCCGACGTCCTATGTAAATGTATTGTTTCACATTGAAGGGGGGATTTCTCCTCGACAAAATCATGCATTTGAGCTTCATCGACACTTCGGCTGAGTGAAGCAACGACTCACTGGAGGTTGGAGGATACACAGAGGAAGGAGGTTTTCAGAGCTTCTCGTCAGTCACCAACGACAAGGCCCAAGAAGATTTGGTGACATTTTGTATGGTGTGTTTTTATAATTTCTGCTGTGTGTTTTCAACATAAGAACAGCAGAATATGCATGTTCAAGATATGTAATTTGTGTGCAAATTCCAAACATAATTCTTTGATGTAAAAACATTGTGAAAGAATAAAAAGCACCAATGTAAGTCAGTTCATGGATCTTGAAAGGGTTTGTAGTAGAGATCCAGAAAACCACAAGAGGTGAACAATAGATAGGAGGAAGTTCTTGTTCATATCAAGGTTTGTGGTAAACCTGTAAAACCATGGGAGGAGTGAGGCTCTCTTTATATCAAGGTCATGAGTCAAATAAGGCATGCTCTAAGGGGTGAGCATAGTGCAAGTGAGAGTGAATGTTTTTGCACCATGTATAAACTAAGGGAGGGAATGTTAAAGATCAGTTTATTACATTATGTGAGTTTAGATATTTACCAAGAGGTAAATATAAAGTGGGTGAGTTAGTTTGTTATTTATTGTTAGGTAGTCGTAATATTGTTATGACAATATTACGAACATAGTTTATTTGTATAGGTAGTCGTAATATTGTTACGACAATATTACGAACATAGTTTATTTGTATATTCATAGGAATACGGTGAGAGTTTTGATGGAAAGATAATATCCATAATTATAGGAATGATATTCCTATAAAGTTGTATTGTCTCGGATAAATAATATATGTAGAATATAATTCGTGTGTTGAAATATTTATCTGTGTATTTGGCTCTTTATCGTACACAAACCTGAACCAGAATCAATATCAGTTGTCTTCTATACTTTCCCTATTAAATAGTATTAAATAAATATGATGTGTATCTCTTTATGTTTTATGACTAAAATTGTTATTTTATGAATAAAGCTTGCATTGTGTACTATTATTGTTTTGGCTTTACTACTAATTTGGTATTGTTTAGATAGTGTTATCGTGAAATTTTTCATTTCACGACTATCGAAGTGGATGCAAAGATCTCTGAATCAAACAAATGCACAAATTTGTGATAGGCACGAATCAAACGTGGACACTACACAATCGCTGCAAGAAAATGAAATCACATACACGAGAATAATGCATAAACAAGATAAGAGCAAAACCAATCTTCCATGGAACAATAGCTCACCAAGAGAGATGTACATATAGGAGTGCATGAGTAACTCCCCCAAGAAAGGCAGCCAAAAAGCCAATAATAGAAGAGTAACTCCCATACCTGAAATAGCCGGTCAAGGGAGTTACTTCCTATTCATCCGGTCAAAATGTAACTCCAAGTACACCTAAGCAAGCTTATTCACGAAAGTAGGAAAACTCCAAAGGGGAAAAAAACCCATAATAAATAAATATGGGAAAAAAGAAAACCCCTAACACCCCCCATAAGCACAGCTTAGGTGGGTAATGTAAAAAAAAAGACCTGACAACTAGGCCTGATCCCAATACAAAGCAATCTCTCATAAAGTATAGAAAAATCGAAAACCCGTAGGAAAAACTCCCCCCCCTCAAAAGAGAGACATAGAAGTGAAAAGGCTAGAAGCCCCTCCAAAGATGTTGATGTAGACCGCACCCCAAAAAGAGCTTGTAGATGAATGAACTTACCCTCAGTGAAGGGTTTGGTAAAGATATTTGCAACTTGCTCTGAAAACTGGCAAATTCTCAAGTCGATGCCCTGATCATGAATAAGCTCCTGAATAAAAAGCATGTGAATCTCAATGTGTTTAGTTCACTTGTGTTGAATTGGATTCCTGCATATCTAAATGGTACTCTGGTTATCACAATAGATGATGATGGGCTCCCTGAAAAGAATGCCAAACTCGGATAGAATCCCCTAAAGCCAAATAACTTCAGTCGCTGTGTTACAAACTCCCCTATACTCTGCCCTTATGGATGATATAATTTTGCTTCTTGCTAGACCAACTGATAGGACTAGAACCCAAAAAAAAGTTGTAACCTAAAGTGGACTTGCGATTCTGAGTATCGCCAACCCAATCTGAATCTGTAAAACCAACTAAGTCAACCTCTGTGCCAAATCTATACTGAATCCCGAATCTATAAGAGCCTTGAATGTAGTGCAAGATCCTCTTCGCTGCTTTCTAGTGTAACTCATGGGGTTCCTGCATGAATCTGAAGACAAGTTCCACTGCATATGAAATATCGAGCCTAATATGAGTCAGATAAATGAGACTGTCAACAAATTATCGATACTAAGTGGCATCAACCAAAGGTGTAAAACAGTCAACCTCAAGTTTGACCCCTGATAGAAAGGGAGTCGGAGATGGCTTAAAATCAAAGATGTGAAACCGAGCCAAAAGATCAAGAGCATACTTGGGTTGTGCAAGTGAAATCCCTAAATCAGACTGAAATCTCGATGCTCTCTTTTCAAAATAAATTAATCATCAACCAAATAAATAATTAATTAATAATCTAATAATAATTAATTAAGTTGTCCAAAAGGGTACTTTAAGTTATAACTTTCGAAAATGACACTTATTAATTATTATTGAGTGGGGTCAAAAGTAATTAATATTCATTAATTGAAAAAAGATGAATATTAAATTAAAAAGTAATTATAATTAATTTAGGGTTTGGATGAATTGAAAAGTGAATATTATATAAGGGCAAAGGGAGCAATGAGATCTATGATTATTATTCAAACTTTTGACTATTCACAACTGAATTCCAAAATCATTCAACTTCTATTTGAGGACGGAAACCCTCTTTGCAGCCAAACCAGAAGACACAACCCCTATAGTATTCTGAAGTAGCTTCATCCAGGAGTTACACATGCGACACACAATCAAATTACTTTCTAGAATATTCTCAATCGCAAGGTTTGCACACTAGGGTTTGAGTGAGAAATCAAAGATTTAGGCTTTCCAACTGCAACGACTCATATCTGGGTTGAATTCTTGTTTGTGGCTCCTACTATGTTGGCGTCACCCCTTTTGGACTGCAGCAAACCCATTCAAAGGGTAACTCGGTGTTATTTTTGAGCAGTGTGCTATTACAGACCTAGGCGCTATTGTTTTATTGATAGACGATCCCTAATAGCTGTGGGAATTAGCTGTGCTGAGGGTTTGGGAATTTGTTGCCACCTACAGCAGTCCTCCAACATTAAAAAAAGAATTACATAGATGTGAGCAGGTTTTGTAATATCTATCTGGAAAAACTCAATTTCATACTTATTATGTTATTTGATTCTGTCAAGCTTTGCATAGGAATTTAATTGTACAACATATGAGCATTTAAATTATTTTAACATAAGTTTTAAATGAAACTTCAAGATTGAACTGTATGCAATAAATTAATCATCTATTTTCGGGGTTCATTTTTTGTTTCAAAATTCAATATTTGCTTGAAAGGGATATATATTATTGTGCTTCACCAATTATATTGGGACATGCACGAAATAGGAATTGCAATGAAAAGATTTTCCAAGGGTTCTAATTTCTTCATAAGGGTTTTGATATATATTACTTGAGGGTTCTATTTTCTTCAAGAGGGTGTTGAATTTATTTCTTTTAAGGAAAATTTATTTCTTTCAAGGGAATTCTCAATTATTTTATAAGGGTTTTATGGGAAATCCAGAATTGTTAATATTTATCCAAAATGGGATGTTTCAGTCGGAGATGGCTTACAATCAGCCATGTGAAACCGAGCCAAAATATCGAGAACATACTTGGGTTATGCAAGTGAAATCCCTTAATCGCATTGTGAAATCTCAATGCCGAGGAAGTAATGCAAAAGACCCAAGTCTATCATGTCAAATTTGTCTTATAGAGATGTCTTCACCGCTGCAATAGATGATGAGGAACTCCTAATGATCAAAAGATCATCAACATAAAGGACCAGTATCAGTAAAGAATCATCCTGCCACAAAAAGTATACATTGGGGTCTGAATGACACCTGATGAAACTAGGAGGAAAGAATTCATCTTGGTGTACCAAGCCAGAGGGGCCTATTTGAAGCCATAAATGGATTTCCTAAGTCAACAAACTAAGGATGAATCCTGAACAAACTCAAGTGGTTGCTCCATGTAGATCTCCTCCTCAAGGTCTCCGTGAAGAAAGGCACTCTTCACATCTATCTGGTGCACATCCCAACCATGTGTTGTGTCTATAACAAGTGTGAGTCGGATCGAAATCATCTTTGCAATAGGGGCAAAGGTCTCTAAGTAGTCAATGCCAGTTACCTATGAAAAACCTTTGGCGACCAATCACGCCATATACTTATCGACCAACCATTCTGCTGCAAACTTGGTCCGATATATCCACCTGCATCGAACCATCTTCCTTCCCTTAGGAAGTGACTGTTTGAAGCCATAGATGGATTTCCTAAGTCTACAAACTAAGGATGAATCCTGAACAAACTCAAGTGGCAGCTCCATGTAGATCTCCTCAAGGTCTCTGTGAAGAAAGGCACTCTTCACATCCATCTGGTGCACATCCCAACCATGTGTTGTGGCTATAGCTAATGTGAGTCGGATTGAAGTCATCTTTGCAATAGGGGCAAAGGTCTCTAAGTAGTCAATGCCGGCTACCTATGAAAAACCTTCGCCGATCAATCGTGCCTTATACTTATCAACCGACCATTCTGCTGCAAACTTGGTCCGATATATCCACCTACATCAAACCATCTTCCTTCCCTTAGGAAGGGAAATCAAATCCCAAGTGATTTTTGATCAAGGAAGAATATTCTTCTTGCATAGCACTATCCCACTCAGGTATGCCTGAAGCCTCTCAGAATGTCTATGGATCTAAAACTGAAGCAAAGAAAGCATGTGGACCACTCTGATAATCTGTCTGAGTGCATTTGTCATCTTGCTGGATCCGCTACCCAAGTGTCTTCACTCTGAAGTGTCTACCTAGCCCAAATGGGCCCGAAAGTGGGTGAGTCAGGTGCTAGCTCCTCATCCTTTGAAACATGACTAGAGGTGGATGTAGAAGACTCCCCATCACTGCCCTCGTCAGAACTAGAAGAAGAAGACCCTAGCTCAAGAACCTGCTCTAAATGATCTGAGTCGGAAGAAGAATCACCAAGTCTAAGTGAATCCAATGAAAGAGAAGTATCAAGTGTTGAGTCTTTGAGACTCTCCTGAAAGTGAACACTTCTCTCTATGAACAACTCATATGTGGTTGGATGTAGAAAACGGTACCCCTTGACACCATTTGGATAACCTACAAAGATGCAAGGCTTGGACTGAGATTCCATAGCTTTGCGTATCTTCTTCGATATACAAAGACTAAATAATCAGGGCCTAGTTTAAAAAGTATAAAAAGAATAAAATGGTCCTCTTCTTTCTTTATCCTACATTCTTTCAACTGCAATCTCAAGGACTTGAACTTAGTGAAGAAATCTTGAAGAGTGTCAAAGTTGCAATGACTTAGGCTAATGAGTACATTCTCAAGCTCGTGACCTCTCATCACATTTTGATCTCCAAATAGTTTACCCAAAATGGTCCATACATCATGAGGTGATTTGGCAAGCTCTAAGTGAAATAAGAGATCAAGTGCTATAGAAAGACATAATAGCCCATAGGCTTCATCACTACAATTATACCACTTAACTATCTTTGCATCTATGCTAGGTTTAGTTTCATCACCCATGGTTATCCTATACAAACCCTTACTCCTTAGAATGATTGTCATCTTGATTTTTCATTCGTGATAGTTAAAAAGAGTTAGTGGGTTGATTGAACTTGAATCCATTAGTGCAAAAAAGAGTTGTAGCAGTAGTGCAAGTTGAAGTTGTTGCAAAAATGAAAGTGCAAGCAGAATGCAACGAGTGACCCAAAAAGGCACAGTACAACCGCCCTGAACTATGAAATGTTGAACCCCCCAAAAAGTTGCAAATGCACATTCAAAAGACGTTGGACTCAGCCAATAGTGCATCTTGAGCAATCAATGCAATGAATCAAAAGACGAGATTTTGCAAACAAAAGAGAACGTCAAACTCAGCCAATAATGTGTCCAAAAAAGCAAGTACAATGTAAGTGAAAAAATGAATAACACTTTCTTTTTAAATATTGCCCACAATATATTGTTTTATAAAAAATCTCCACTAACAATGTTAAACTTGACCGATCCTTTTATGCATTACTTGTGCATTATAAGAAAAGTAGCCTATTTGACCTTGTTTTAAATCAAGCTATTAAAAAAAAGAATTTAATATGCTAAAAACATTAGGCCAAACTTGAATAGACTTAGCTTGTTTTGGAGGAAACTTTCAAGCCTTTGAAACAGTAGAAGTCTTTTGTGTTGCTTCTTGACTAATTCAAGCTGGAATAGTAGTTTTGACTGATTAGCAATGAGAGTAGTCTCAATAGGTGAAAATGTTGTAGCCGAGAGCCGTCTAGAAAAAATGCAAAACCAGGGTCGAACATGCAAAACTAGTTGAGGCCGAACACGGGTTGATATCGAACAGAGGAGACCAAGCCCGAGGTTGTATGGAGGCACGCAGTTTTTTGTATAAAAATGCACCAAGGCACACAAAACACGCAATCACAAAGAAACCACAGAAACTATGGTAATGGCTGCCAATGATCCAGTTTTGTAAAAAAGATGACTCCACCAAAGACGAAAAAACTCCCACAAATGGATTGTGAAAACTAGCTTTTATTTGCAAATAATCAATCTCATAATTTCAAATGAAACTAACAGCAATAAAAAAACCAAATAATCGAATCCCAGAGTTGCTCTGATACCATATCGAAGTGGATGCCAAGATCTCTGGATCAAGCAAATGCACAGGTTTGTGACAGGGACGAGTCAAGCATGTACACAACACAATAGCTGCAAGAAAATGAAATCACATACACGAGAATGTTACATAGACAAGACAAGAGCAAAACCAATCTTCCATGGAACAATAGCTCACCAAGAGAGATGTACATATAGAAGTGCGTGAATAACTCCCCCAATAAAGACGGCTAGAGAGCCAATAATAAAAGAGTAACTCCAATACCCGAAATAGTCAGTCAAGGGAGTTACTTCCTATTCGTCCGATCAAAATGTAACTCCGAGTACACCTAAGCAAGCTTATCCACGAAAGTAGAAAAAATCCAACTGAGGGGAAAAAACCCATAATAAATAAATATTGGAAAAAATAAAACCCCTACTCTAACAATAACACCCCCAATTGCACTCCTACAAGCTATTGAAGGTGTTTCAAATACAGAGAGTAAAAAAATTCGGCGTAACGAGATCGATTCCGCTACCCAATGGGCAAGGCAATTGTCACCCAAAAGTTAAAACTTTGAAGCTCTCCAATTTGTACATTGTTATGTACTTTAAATTGAAAAGTGAGAATGATCTTGATACAGTTGACAGAGATGGTTTCACCACAAGTCATATTTTATACTCAGAGCATAAGGATGGAGACTACGAATATCTAGAGGATTTGTCATGTTCTACGAATGGTGGCAATCTTTAATACCGATATTCATTCATTAGGTAATGGCTCATCTTTACATTCGTTTGGATGCAAAGGACCAGGCTACACTAGTTATGGTAATCCCTTGTAGGCAGATCACTAAATGACTAGTTCATAGGAGCCTTCATCCACATCAATAAAATCTTGCAATGTATATCGAGGGCTTTTCACCCAATTTGGTCACAGAGGCTTTATTGCTAGAAGAAAATGCAACATATGCAAAAGCAATTGCAGCTAGGCATCAACAAATTCAAGAAACATCTCACGAAGCTCATCAATTAAAGGATAAGCTAAAGGAAGTCGATGACGGCTCAGGCTTCCTAAAAAAAAATAAGTTTTGATGATTAATATGGAATATAACATAGCTCAGTGGTTTGCACGGTGATTTGAACGATGGTGTATTATGCAAATTTGTTTTCCTGAGATCATTTTCAATGTAATACTTTCTCACCATCATTCAAAGGTGTTTCACCTTGTGCATGTTAAGCAAGGTAAACTATTTGCTAACACATTGTTTTCATCCATGTGGCTCAAGATTCAATATAAGATGGTTTACATAGACATCCCTTTGCTTCCAATAACCCTGCAAGTTAATATGGCCTGGTCTTTCTCATTGGCGTTAAGCAAGGTGCTTTATAATGTGAAATGGCTTTCAAAGACCGTCTTTTGTCTTCAAAGCTCGCAATTCAAATGGTTTTTGTTCAAACAGCATGTATCTACATGTGAACGGCTTACAACCTCCTTCCAATGGCTCGTTTTTCAAAAGCTCGACCTTCCCAAACCCGCACAGGGCCATGACTTCACAGTTGGTAAAGTGAAGATTAAGCCACAAATTCAAAGGAATGCAATGCAATTTCATATCGAATTTCAAAAGATCGAAAAGGTCTATGAAGACTTGTTTGTCTTATTCCATTTGTTCCTGGAACTAGCGCAAATGTCGTATTGCTCTATGAATCATTATTCAAATAGTTTCGGTTGTTCTCCGGAAGGCCGATTAACCCAATTTGGTCTATATAAGCTTCTAACTTTGTTTCATTGATTCCAATTGTCACTAGAATCATCGAAAATGTCATTTTGGTCTGCCAAATGTTTAAAATGAATTCCTATTGTTCCAAAAAGAGTCGAGAATGTCATTTTGATCTGCAAGGTTTTCAAAACAGCTTCCATCTATTCCAAAGACCACCGAGAAGGCCGTTCTAGTTTAACAAATGTTTACACAGAGTTCTAGTTGTTCCCAAAAGGACCGAGAACACCGTTTTGGTCTCTGCTCTGATGATCATTCAAAAAGTTCAAAGGAGGCATACAAAAGGCATCTGCCCTGTTTGACAGAATGTCTCGATAAGATATGTTCTTATATAATGCCATGACTGCAAGTTATGCACAAAATAGATTTTGCTTGTGTAATGTCCCCTTTTTGGAAGTTAAAGTAATATTATTGCTAAAAAAAAAAAAAAAATTAAATACTTAAAAAATAAAGGCAATTAATAGAAAAAACACTATATTATAAATTTCACTTAAGTTGGGGGCCTTTTAAGAGTCATGGGCACGTAACGCCTAAAATGTAATTATAATGAGTTACTTTCAATATTTTTAAATTAACTGTTACCTCCAAATTGGGCGCTACACTTGGAGGAGGCTATTTAAAGAGGATGAGGGCTCATTTGAAAGATATGCTAATTTTGATAATTGAAATTCTTCAAGCTTGAAGATTTTGTTGAACCTACATGTTCAATAGGAGTGGGCGTTGTAACCCACGATTTGTTGTTGATTATACAACAAAAAGGTGTCTCTTGATGCCACCTTTGCTAAGAAGAATTTGTTCATGCCCTAAGGAGTGGGGCAATTTGCTTTGGAAGGATTTGTGGGGCGATTTGTTCATGGTCTTTTCTGCATATTAAGCTTGTTGATTATTTATATTATTTGTCACAAGCGGAGCGAACTACTTTGGGAGCTTAGATCTAGGGTTTGGATGCCTCGATTGATCTAAAAATTGCAAATTAAATGTTCTAGTTTTGTTTGCTAAATTTTTTATTATTGGTGTGAAGTTTTGGATGGATTTGTGAAGGGTTTTGAAGGATAAAATTAAATAATAATTTTTAGAATTATTATTTAATTTATTTTTTAGGAAACTAGGGTTTTCAAATCTTCAGAGCAATTTTCGATGTCCTTCTCATGGAAGGAAAATTCTGATTTATGTTTCATTGGAAAGCCTATATTTTTAGCTTCATTTTAAGCTATCACTTGATTAGAAATTCCAAGTGCTTTTCGAGTTATGAGTTTATGAAGTTTCAGCTGTATTTTAGGCATAAAAATCACAATTTTTAGAATTTCAAAAAAATAATCGGATGTTCCTTTTTTCCATATTTTTGTGCATCTACAGTAATATTTTCATAATTTTTGAGTGGCTGGAAGTGATAGATCTAAAATTGGTAAAAACTTTTTATCCTCCAAACAGTAGCAAAAAATTGACGATTAAAACTAATTTTTTTCATCATTTTGTGGCATAAAAAGAGAGAAAGGTATTTATCTAAAGGATTTGAATCTGAAATTTATTATTTATTTTTAGATTATTTTATTGGCAGAAAATTCTCTACGAAACCCTCAATTTTGGCATCTAGGGTTTCTTGCATTAAATAATGGTTTTGAAAAATTTAATTCTCAAGCTAGGGTTTACTAATTGTCAGATCAAATTTAGGAGAATTTGGGAAAAACCCTTTTTGCATTAATTTGTCCTATTTGGGGACATTACAATGGTATCAGAGCACCGATCTTGTGCACTTGTGGGGTTGTATTTAAGATTGGGATGCAAGCTAATAATCAAATTTTTTAGAGGAGAAGAAAAGAAAATGAGTAAGTTTCCTCTTTATTTTTTTGATGGCACTAATAAAATTTCTGCTAGAGCTTGGTTGAAGGAATTGGAGACATTTGCTATGAAATTCTATGTGTGTGGAGGATGCCCTCACATTTATCCTTTTGTACTTGGATGGAATGGCACATAAGTGGTGGCATCATTTGTTGAGGACCCAAGGGACCGAATCCATTGCTTGCCTTGAAAATTTCAGTCAAAGGTTCCTAAAACGGTTTGATGTGCAAGGATGCAAGGATGAGCAAGGTGAAAATATTTCATTAATTGACAATGTTTCCTTATCTTCTAATGATTGCATGCACGTTAGTAATGTGACAAAAAAGAGAATCATGGAATCTACACCTCAAAGGGAAGAAATTTCAAATATACAGGTTGAGAAAGAGAGTTTGGTGGATGAAGCACCAAATTCACATGAGGATAGTGGTATGCAGCTAGCTGTCTTTTCCGGAACAGCAGTACATGAGGAGCAAATCAATGATGTTTATGATGCTATCAAGAGTTATGAAGGTACTCCATACATGTGCACACAAAGTATAGATGAAAGTGAAGCAAAAGGGAAATCTCTTATGGTAAACAAAGGATCTGAGAATGAAGATCTTGCACCATCTTTCGGATCTCTATTGGATGATTTTCAGTTTGCTAGGACGACCACTAAGGGCAAGCAATTTGACTATCTTCACAGCAAGGATTTATTTTACCACCATCATACTTTGTTCTTGCATTGTTTTGATCATCACGAGTATTATGCTAAGAAGGGAGATTATGAGGATATTTTGCATGGTTTGAATGACACAAAGGCTCTTTTATCTTCATCAATCAATATAATAGAGGGATATTTGAGGAGTATGAGAAAGGATGAAAGGAATCATAATAGGGCTATTATGAGACATCATGGACAGCCATGTGCTTGCAAAATAAGGGACGCTACAACACAAATGGTAAGTTTACCTAGTTCTGATTTTTGTCATACTTAAATTGAGAGAGATAAGATGAGAATTGATTGCCAAAGGAAAGAGCTGAAAAAAGTGGTAAGAAATCTGATTTTTTTTAATTCAAATTTTCTGAGTTAACAAAGCAAGTCCAGCCACATAAAAGAGGGAAAATTTGGCACTTTCAAGACATGCTACAGCCCATGTTGGGGAAACTTTGTACCGAGGTGCATTCTGAAAATTGTCACACAAAAAAAATTGAATTAACATGGCAGGTACAGCAGTATATAAAAAGAGATAAAACTCGATATTGGTGGACTTTGTTTGATGATGCATACATATGTAAGGAAGCTAACAAAGGGCAGCCAAGAATAGAACATTCATTTTACATAAGGGGATTCCTACCAATGAGTTTAGGGTCCTAGCACACCTTGGAATGCACACTATAGGAGCACACATCCTCTAGTGTTTTTCCATGAGATGAATTTAATTATGGGCAGCCTTGCTAGGCATATTAATTTGGTTCAATTTTACAGTTCTAATCTTCTTCATGTAGGGCATAAGTCCATAATGGTTTGTTGGGAAAAACATGAGGTAGATCTTATTGTTTGTGTATGCTACGAAGATTTTCAGTTTGCAAACAAAAAGAAGAATGTTGAGCTCACTAATTTCATATTGAGATGTGAACAAAGCAAATTTGATATCGCTGCCCCTAATTTGGAAATTCAGTTTGGTATGGTTGGCACATGTGCAAATGTCAACAATTATGAGGGAAAGGATTCAATGCAAATTCTTTCAAGGTATGAAGTTGTTGTATTTTTGTTTAATATCATGATTAACACACTAACCGCTGCCCAAAAAATAGGGATTGACATTGAAAGGATCAATTTTTGTGTTGGTGACATTTATGGCTAAAAATAAGAAATTTTCAGCCCTCTTAATGTGGTCACAAAAAGGTTGTTCAAGGATTTTTTATCATAACTGCTGCAAATTAATTAGGATTGCTAATTGCAAAGGGAACAGCCCTCTTATCACTTGTATTTCAATCATTAAGGGTCACCCAACCGCATAGGAAAAGGAATTTCAGTCTGTTAGTAAAGGGGATTTTGTTTTTATTGTTCCAAAGAGGTTTGCAATCATTTCCAAGCCATTTTTAGGCAAAAATAAACAAGATTACAACAGTATACAGACCAACATATTTGAGGTTTGGAAACTTCTTTAAAAAAATGGAATTCATGAAAGATTACAAGCAAGAGAAGAGAATCTAATGTCATGTCAACAAGGCATGAAGATGAGATCACAAAAGTGTTGTTAAACACTATACTTTTCTCTAACATATTTGTTCCATGTGTAGATATGGAAAGACCTAGAACAAGAAAGAAGAAGGTTGCAGAAATTTTAAATCAGCCAAAGTACATCAAAGGTATGAGTTTGTGTTGGCAAGATATCTCACATTTGACCGGCACCGAATGAAGGCTTTGGGGTCACTACATGGTTCTTGGGCATATGAGCTTGCATTTGCTTGAGGGCAAGCAAATTTGGAAAGGGAGGACTGTAATATCTCCTTTTTGGAAATTAAAGTAATATTATTGCTAAAATAAAAAGTATTTTTAAATACTTATAAAATAAAGACAATTAATAGAAAAAGCACTTTATGTTATAAATTTCACTTAAGTTGGGGGCCTTTTAAGGGTCATGGGCACGTAAAGCCTATAGTGAAATTATGAGTTACTTTCAATATTTTTAAATTAACTCTTACCTCCAAATTGGGCGCTACACTTGGAGGAGGCTATTTAAAGAAAATAAAGCCTCATTTGAAAGATATGTTAATTTTGATAATTGAAATTCTAAATGCTTGAATATTTTGTTGAACCTGCGTGTTCAATAAGAGTGGGCACTGTAACCCACGATTTGTTGTTGCTTATACAACAAAAGGGTGTCCCTTGACGCCACCTTTGCTAAGGAGATTTTGTTCATGCTCTAAGGAGTAAGGCAATTTGCTTTGGAAGGATTTGTGTGGAAGTTTGTAAGGGTTTCATGGTCTTTTCTTGCATGTTAAGCTTGTTGATTATTTATATTATTTTTTACAAGTGGAGCGAACTACGTGGGGAGCTTAGATCTAGGGTTTGGATGCCTCAGTTGATCTAAAAATTGCAAATTAAATATTCTGGTTTTGTTTGCTAAATTTTTTATTATTGGTGTGCAGTTTTAGATGATTTGTGAAGGGTTTTGAAGGAGACAATTAAATAATAATTTTCAGAATTATTTTTTAATTTATTTTTCAAGAAACTAGGGTTTTCAAATCTTCAAAGCAATTTTCGATGTCCTTCCCATCGAAGGAAAATTCTGATTTATGTTTCATTGGAAAGCCTATATTTTTAGCTTCGTTTTGAACTATCACTTAATTAGAAATTCCAAGTGTTTTCGGAGTTATGGGTTTATGAAGTTTCAGTTGTATTTTAGGCATAAAAATCACAATTTTCACAATTTCGAAAAAATAATTGGATATTCCTTTTCTCCATATTTTTGTGCATCTACAGTAATATTTTCATAATTTTTGAGTGGCTGGAAGTGATATATCTAAAATTGGTGAACTTTTTATCTTCCAAACAGCAGCAAAAAATTGGTGATTAAAGCTGATTTTTTTCTTTATCATTTTGTGGCATAAGGAGAGAGAAAGGTATTTATCTAAGGGATTTAAATCTGAAATTTATTATTTATTTTCAAATTATTTTATTGGTAAAAAATTCCTTTTTAAACCCTCACTTTTGGCATCTAGGGTTTTTTGCATTAAATAATGGTTTTGGAGAATTTAATTCTCAAGCTAGGGTTTACTAATTTTCAGATCAAATTTAGGGGAATTTGGGGAAAAACCCCTTTTGCATTAATTTGTCCTATTTGGGGACATTACAGCATGGGCTTTCAATGGCTAGTTCTATGAAATTGTTACCAAAACACCATTACTCTAAGCTCATCCTTGACTTATTTGCAAAGGCTCTGCCATCTTCCTCTTGTGCAGTTGAGGTAAACCTGATTCAAGGTGCTTTTCAACATTTAGTGCAAGTCTTAAGACATCAAAAGAACAAGCTTATAGTGTAGCAAGCAGTCCAAGGTACGAAGAATGTAATAAATGTGTGTCATGAATGGAAAGTCAAGAAACTTATTTACACTGGCTCTCTTAGTGTTCTCTTTGATGGTATTCATGGCACATATAATGGCGATGAATCCATAACTTATCCAAACAAGCACAATGATATTTATTCTGAGACCAAAGTAGAGGCAAAAGCATTAGTTTTGCATTTAATGGAAGAGAAGGGTTGCTTACGTGTGTTATACATCCAAGCAGCATATTCGGTCAAGGGGACAAACTTTTGGTTCCATCTCTTATGGCAGTAGTAAAGGCGAGAAAGTCTGAGTTTATCATTGGTGATGGAGAGAACATGTATGATTTCATTTTTGTATAGACTGTGGCCAATGCACATATATGTGCAGGACGAGCATTAGATTCCATCTCAGTTGATAGCAAAGATTCCACTGCAGGATAAGGCTTCTCAATTGTACCCGAATGATCAATTCTTCGAGAGCTAGTTTAGTTGTTATTCATGTTGTGTGAATAGTATAGTTTCTTGTTGAAGTTTATGAGTGTCTTCAGTGTCTTAAGCTTGATTCAGTAAAGGCATTTGGTATTTGTGTAAGTGCCCTTAGTTTTCCTTAAGAAGCTTCCAGCCCATAAATCAACAGTTCATTTCATTTCCAACAAGTGTGATTTCATTTACAATGAGTGTGATTTCCTTTCTAGCAAGTGTGATTTCCTTTCCAGCACTTTGCTTTCATGCAATTTACTTTACGCAAGAGTGTTTCCTATACGAAACCTATAATCCCTCAATCTCTGAAAAGAACTCGCGTTACATATGCAGTGCCAATACCTTACCAAGTATATGGACCCTGGGTTGACAATTAGTGAAAGTAGCATAATCAATAAACCAAGTCGCTAACCTGTGGAATACCTCTGTCGGGTTGAAAACAAGTAATTGGACTGCGTTAGTTTAATTGGGGAGTTGATTTTGCTCATCAGTGACCATATCTGACAATTCTTCTTTGAGATCTGACCTGTAGAAATTTTTGGGAGATTTGACAGGGCTCTTCTTTTGTGTTTCAACCACCCATAATTGATGGTTGTGAGATGTTTTTCTGGGTTTTTGTCGTAGAAAGCTTGTCCGGCCTTGATGCTCATTTTAACATAGGTTTCCTTTGAGGGAATCCTCAAAGTCATGTCCATGGCAATACCATCTAATTTGGCCATAAAGGCACCTCCTTCTAATCATATCTCCCTAGTGTCTGGGTCATAGTGTCGAGCACATGCAAATACTAGGTTAGAGCATTGCACCAAGATGAGAAAACTACCCACCTCTAGTAAGTCACTTGTTGACAAGAGGGTAACCACAATAATCACATATTTTGCTTTCATTTTGTTGTCGAATTCTTTCATGTCTACATTTCCATTATGAGAATCACCAATCTGTGGGACATCATTCTCTAGCACATATATGGGCTCATAACCCATGAATTTATACTTCATTTTGGTTAATCTGGGGATTCAAAAGGCTACCTCAGCAAGCGCACAAAGGTTCCCACACGCATCCAGCGAGAGGAAGTGTTTATGCGGTTGTGGAGAATAGGCCACAGTGGTCATAAAAATGTTTAATTCACCTCTGGATTCTTTGCCAAAAGGTCACAGAAGCTTACTAGAACTTCAGAGTACCCAGGGTACCAATCTTTTCCCTTGGAGTGAAAAATACCCAAAACGCACTCTAAATCCTTTGAAACCTATAACATCTTGAAGTAGTTAGAGGGACAAAGATTTTGATTGTATTTTGTTTGATTTCCACCTTCCTAGACATAAATGGTGCAAGGATGGAACTTCGACTATGTATGGGCACCAAAACAGAATAACTCGCTACAAATCAGAAATTTTTACCCAACTGGGTACTAAGAAGTAAATTGATAGGCACAGGTGATTAAGTCAGCATGCTTAGGCCACCGACTCCAACCCCCCATGCACGCGACACGCCTTTGTGGCTGGGTTTGTCAGGCCCCAGGGGTGAGGCAAACGCAACACGGCAACCCATTTTACATTGGTCGAGGCTTCGAGTCCGTCGAGGGCTTGACAGATGCGACATCATGGCCCATTTTATCTTGGCCATAGCATCATGCTTGCCGCACCCACAAGGTCGAGCCAGCCCAGCCTCATGGGCACGACAAGCATGAAGACGCACCACCGCCTGCCAAAATGCATTTTAGTATCCAACACGCTCGGCCACGTGGGCACGACGGGCACAAAGTTGCATAGCCACCCACCGAAACACTTTTCCACGTCCGACACACTCGGAAGGTCAAGCTAGCTCAACCTTGTGGGCGCACGGGATGCGAAGGCATGGTGTGGAACACTTAGAAGAACTAGTCTTTTTCTTCTTGGATTATTACGAACAAATTTAACAATTAAACTTGACAAATAACCATTTATGTTGATACCATGTCATGTCCCCTTTTCAGAATTAAGCCAACCAAAAGACCCGTAGCCTATTCCTTATTTACCGTAGGCTAAGGGATATAAAGTTAGAGAAATAAATTAATAATAATACTTTAAGTTGTCCTAAGTTACTTTTATTTTTTCAACATAAAAATGATACATATATTATTAGTAAAGAGGGCCAAAAAGTAATTATTATTAAGTGGATGAAAAGTAATATTTTATTAAAAGTATTTTTAAATACTTTTATGTTAAAATTGGAAAAGGGGAGTTATAAAAGGAGTTGGATTCAAAAGAGTTATTATTCATTATTCATCTTTGACAATCAAACCCTAATCCAGAGCTTGAGCCATTCTGTTCAATTTTTTCATTCGAGGGCGAAAACACTATAATAAACAGGTTTGGAGGAAACCCTCTAACCCATTGAGGTGATTCCATTCACAAATCATATTTGCGCTAACAGATCGGGATCAACTTCCAGTTTCAGTGTGATTGAAGATTGCTATAAATTTTCAGGATTCATTAGGATTTGATGTATCCCTTTCATCTACAGCTATGCTTGTGGTCTTCCCTTCCAACTGGACTACTGTGTTGGGGTTTCTATTAATATTGCCTGCTACATTGGGGTTTCTCCCCATCAAGGACTGCTACGTTGGAGTGTAGTACATCAAGAACTGCTACATGGGATTATTTTAGTGTCAAAGACTGCCATAATACTCCTTCAGGGCTGCTTTACCTTTATTTGTTGTCGTACCAATCAAGAACTAGCTTCAGATTGTTGTGTTGGGGTTTCATGTACAATTGGGGTTATTGTGTTGGGGTTTATGTGACCAGTTGAGTCTAATTTGTACAAATTGAAGTGGTTGTTGTGGCCTTTACTTCCAGCTGTAACCTTACTTCAAGCTTCATTCAAATCGTGATACCTTTGTTTGTTGTTTGTTGCTCATTATTGCATGTAATTATTTTACAGAGGTTTATTCAAGTAAGATTTTTGTCTTTTGGCCTTGTGATGCAAAATAAATGTAAGGATTTTATTACAGCATTCTATTATTGTTTAGATTGCTTCATTATCAGAATTTTGTATGCTTTCATCTCAATACAATAAGGGTTTCAATGAAGATTCAATTAGGTTTTCAATATCAATATCACATGTGGAATGTTTAAGTATTTGTTTGATATCCAATATTAAAAAGGAATCATTGGAAACTTTAGAGTTGACAAATTATCTAGAAATGGACACTACATACCAAAATTGGGAAATTTTGACCATGGGAATTTTGAGAACGACACATGGTCAATAAACAAACTGTAGCGGAGGAGAATATTAACAAAGGTGATGTAGTAGTTGTCAAATTTCTGCAAACCTTCATCACAAAACTGTTCAAATTCTTCATGGATATCCTTCGTTGAGGCACGGCCTCCCAAAATACTATTTAGAAATTTTTAAAACGTAATATTATTGTAATATAATATTGTAAATCCTAGGAGTAATTGTAGGAGAGCTTTTGTCTCATAGTGGTAAGCTAGAGAGTCTCCGTAGGTAGATGAAGAGTCATCTTGAATATGAAATGAATAGTCGAAAGTTTGGCTATTTAATAATTACATTACTAGTTCATGGTATAAAGCAGAGATACCCCGTCTAGGTACATACCGAATTCGGGTACGGGTCCGATAGGTCCCAAAAATTGCCATGGGTTCTTCTGCCCTAAAAATCATAAAATACAAATTGAGCCCTTAAAATTGTGAATACAGACTTCAAGCTCATGTTGGAGGAAGTCATAAAAGCACGACTGGAATGCAAATAACCCTAGGGCATGCTTGTCCCTACAAAAATTTGCAGAGGGAAAATGCGACAAACTCAACAAGAATGACAGAAAAAGAACAAAAAAGGATGGGAATGAACAAAACGGGGACGAAAATGACCAAACAAGTCAGGAATCAGAGGGGGTTGACTAGATGAGAGAGTTTTGACAAAAAAGAGAGACTATATTTGTCCTTGCAAGAATTGGCAAAGGAAAAACACGATCTACTCGTAGTTGACAGTGGCCTTGGTGGTGATTTCACCAAAGACTATGACCGTGTTGATCTTGGTGCAAGTCTCGCAAGCCACTTTATTGTCGGGGTCCTGCTCAAGGCACAAGTCTAACACTGCGTCGGATATCTGGTCGCACAGCTTGTTTGGATGTCCTTCGTTCACCAACTCCGATGTGAACAAAAATGTCTCCATGCTTCTATTCTACAACTGCAACAATGATTGTATCATCAAATCTACTATTTACTTTATATAAGATTGTTTTTATTTTGTTTTTTTAATTGTTATTTTTTGTTTCGTTTTTATT
Source organism: Torreya grandis (assembly GCA_037957365.1). Taxonomy (NCBI): domain Eukaryota; kingdom Viridiplantae; phylum Streptophyta; class Pinopsida; order Cupressales; family Taxaceae; genus Torreya; species Torreya grandis. The sequence continues at coordinate 2,459,955 of JARHVA010000222.1, read as the reverse complement.
TTATTTTTTATTTGTTATTATTTGTTTTTTGATATCTATTAAATTTTCAAATAATTTTTTAAAATATTTTTTATTATTTATAAAAAATTATAAGGTAGGTTTTTTTAATTTTATGTTTTTTATTTTCTTTTTTTTATTTAATATTTTTATATTTATTTTTATTTTATATATTGGTCGAATTTAATGGTGATTGTGAAAGACGTTTTTTATTATTGATATTTAATTTTTATGTTTAATGATTATCATGACAATTGGCATTCGGTTAGTATTTTCATTTTGTGATTATTTTCATATTTTGTTTTTCATATCAATATGCATACTATGTGGTTAATCACAATGTCACTAATTTCCTATTCATTAGGCAAGAATGGTTTTCAATTACTGGGGGTTTAAAAAGAAAAAAATTAACAATTTTTTTAAATAAAAATTCCCATTTATATTGTGTGATTACAAACCCGCTTTATTGAATTGCTCTCTGGTTTTTTCAATTAATCGTAAATTCAACCATTTAAACCAACACAGGGAATCTGCCAAGTCAATTTTGAAAGCAAGTAATCATGATTAACTCGCAAGTCCTGGTACTATGCCTGAAGGTCTTATAGTTATTTCCGGAAATGGGCATGGTTTACTCTATTCCTTCTCCTTTATATTGAGATCTTTATGCTGCAGATACCTAATAGCTATAGTTTCTCAGTAACATCATTTTTTATCGATGCTGCAAAAAACTCTTCATATTAAGCTTGATTTGTCCTGTACAGATGAGCTATCTGGGTCTAGTCCTCTTTTACAATGATATCCTAACACTGCAGTTACCTGACAGCTATATTTTCTCAGTATCATCATTTTTTTATCAAAGTTGCAAAATCTGTTGATATACAACCTGATTTGTACCGTATAGACAAGATATCTAGGATGAATTTCCATGTTGAAAGCTCATCTAGTTATCAAAAAAAGTAAGAAAGCTTCTGTTTGTTTACATCACATAAATTCTGTCTTTGTTAAATTTTTCAAAATTTTCATTATTAAGACTGATTTGTGTTTAATCTTTTATGCTCTCCTTTTTTATGTCTTTAAGGTGCATATCACCCCAAGCCTCCCCATGTCAGGGAGGTCAAAATCCAATTTGAGGGAATGTCCTGATTGTACCCAGTATGGCCATGAGTACATTCCATACACATAAAATCATACCTAATAGGCTAATACAACTACTTGCCAGTTTTTGGGTATTTCAATATGTACACTCATGCAGCTAGCATTCAACCCAAACAAAATTTGTTTGTTTATACCCATTGGGAAAAACTCATAGATCTATTAGACTATCAAAGGCAGTAGTAACTCATCAAAAAAAATGGCAAGAAGCCCTTTCCAAAAGGATAAAAGAGAAAGAATAACTTCTCGTATGAAATCTACAGGCATAGCTTCTTGTCCATAAAGAAAGTGTGATATTATAGTATTGGTCATCATCTTTAACGAGGCTGAAGGCCTTGCCTAATGTATGCATATTGGTTATCTTCTCTTGTTGGCACCTATAAGGCCATACCAGTTTGTTTGGCACGTATATCTCCACATGCTTTGGAACAAACTAGGCTGGGCATTATCATGTGTATATTTTTAGAAGCCTGTTGTATACTGTTAAATATGAGTGATCAAAATTTGAGTAAAAATCCCAGAGCAAACATTACAGGATGCTTGATAATGATCAACCACTGCAAGATCACGACCCTAGCCCCCTGTTGTTTGGTACCTCCATATAGGAATACTCGTTCCAAATAATAGTCCCATACCTCCATGCTACAAGGTTTGGCTTTGAAACAAACTGGGCTGGGCATCATCATTTGTGTACTTTTGGAAGCCTCTTGTTTAATGTTAAATATGAGTGATCAAAATTTGAACAAAAATCCCAAAACAAACATTAAAGGAAGCTTGATAATGATCAACCACTGCAAGACCACAACCCCAGCTCCCTTCTGTTTGGTGCCTCCATATCATGCAATTGTCAATTGATGATTTCCCAATGGCATAAGTACATGAAGCCATGCTGTTGCAAATCTAAACATTTTTTACTTAACAAGAAGGATCCTGTATGACTTCTCATGATGAAGATACATATTTGTTTGCATCCTAGCCAAGACACATAATCAAATTGAGGTACACTTCGGACAGAACGGATGGGTATAGAACCTTGATAACTGCGACCACTTTTGCCCGAGTCCTTTAAGGACAAACTTCCAAATACAAAATGCACGTTATTTTCCCACCCATCACACTTTATAAATTGGGCCCTTTGTGTTGAGCACAGGGGCTAGACATTTGAATTTTGAATAAGTAATAATGGGCTAAAAAATGTCCTCCAGGCCACATCCTCAAGACCAAAAGAAAATACATGGGTTCATTTAAGAGTAGCATACTAGTGTCATCACGTTGCACATATTGGGGCAGGCACATCTTGGAACTGAATCCTCATAATTTTTATCTAACAAATACGAGATATCTCTATCCTCTCAGAATTTAATTGTCATGATCCTTACTGATAATGACTACTGCTATCAGAATCAAAATGTGTTGATTCCAAAGCCCCTGTGACTTCTAAGCTATTTTGTGCCCAATCCCAGTGCACAATAAGAGACCTGGATGCCCATTGCATTTTTTTCCAAATTCCACCCAGATTCTTCCCAGCCAAGTATCAAGATGTGAACAACTTTTAAAATTTTGGTGCAAATTCTAAGCCTCGTATCCAGAATTCTCAAACAAAACAAGAAATAAGACCAAGCTCATTGGCAGATGCCAGAACACAAACAACAACATATTTGCATTGAATTTTTTAATTGGATAAACAAACCCCTTTTTATGGGCCGGTGAGGGTAATTAACTCCAACTATACAAATAGTACTTTCGTAATGCATTAGAAGAGAGCTTGAGACTGCTGCAATAAGTGCTCAAGCTTACCACTAGACCTCAGTTCGCGATTGCATTGGGTTGCAATCCATGTTCCACTGTGACGCCCCCCACCCAGTCCTTGGTCCCTTCTCCCCATCCCACACTACTTTCCTATTCAAATGTTATACCTAGGATTTTGGAGTACTTCTAGGCTCCACCTTTGGAGTACTTCTAGGCATCCACTTTCCTGGATCCCGAACTTCCTCCTCTCCCCTCCCCCGTCCAATTAAAAATAGAGGGATTGGGTGGAACTCAGGCTGCAATAAGGATATAGGGAAATATGTGGTTAGCATGTGTATGATTTTGACCCATCAAGTACCTTTCTGCACCTCGTGACAAGAGCACTCTACACCTACAGATTCTGACCTTGATAAAAAGCTCTGATTTAGAAAAAGATCAATTGAAAACAGCCCCCAAAGAATGTGTGTGTATGCTCATATATCAATATCAGCGACGGTTAACTAACCAATTCCAATTCTCCAGTTTACAAACAATTAAGAGAATTGGAAATGGCAGGAATTAAACCAAGTGGTACTGCTGCTCGCAGACTAAACATATCTACAGCCCAATTCAGATGATCTATTGAAAAACTACAGCCAGACCGTTAATTCCAGTTCCAAACAAAAAAAGTCTGTGTCGTTTTTTAACATACAAAATATCAGCCAATGTTGAGACGCTCGAGAGGAAAGATGGATCTATGGAATAAGAGCAAATACACACCTTGTGATTAAGGAAGAGGGCAATGAGATTGGACATCTTGGCATTAACATGTGCACTGAATCTACGAATTAGGTTAAGGAGCTCCTCTTTCAACAAATCTCCCATCACCCACCTTCACAGATATCCTGCCAACTCTATTCTATTCTGTTCGAATGTCTGATTGTATGTTTTGGAATGCCTCGTATGTGCCTCCAAACGCTTCACCCTCCCGTCTTTTGACCTTTCATTTTTATTATTACTAAGACAAATATCGTAAATATGTCTCTGAAATACGCCGAGACACGTATGGATTACTAGTGGTATCTCTTTATGGTACCTTCTCCGCCAATTCCCCACTTAGTGGTGTAAAATGGTATCTATTTAGCTATTGGTTAAGAAAAAAAAAAACTTTTAAATGAATAATTAAATGGATATCAAATTTAAGATTGATATTGTTTTTTAATAGTTAAATTAACATTAATATAAGGTTGAACATAATTGTAAATATGGTCATGTCAACATCATACTTTTTATTATGATTATAGAATGTTTATCAGTGTAATTATTATTTTGTTGTTAAAATTTCAATCAATAACCATACGATTTGTCACTCTTTATACCTATAGTTAAATGTTTATTTACTCGTCACTTGTTTAATGGTGTTGTACTTGCACTTCCACTCACTACTTTTCTACTTTTATGGGTCAATATTGGCATTTTGTCGACATTTATATCATTATTTTATCTTCATTCTTCAAGAAATACATGAGCACAATGGTTGCAAAGTTCAAGTAAATAGTTAGTTTTGATAAAGATAATTGAAAATGAATTAATAGTTTGTTTTGATGCTTATTACTTTACATCACAAGGTTTAAAAACATATTGTAGATACTAAATATGGCCTTCGACACTTGACAATGACAAGTTTGACACACATTTACCACGCATGACTTGAGCACATAAAGAAGGTCCTAATTTACATTCTCTCATACTTGCATTATATCATACAAGTTGACCCTTCCATTCTATTGTTATACACCTGAAAGAATTTCATTGTGTTGTTTCAAACCTGCTAAATATCTTGCATAGACATCTCCAGACCTTTAGTTTAGTCTGCCTATACACAAATCAGTTTCCCCATATTCAATTAATATTGTTAATCAATAATGCCTTGATCTAGTCGGAACTAACCTGCTCCCATAAATAGCTACTTTTCAAAATCAAACATTTCTTTAGAGTTGGCCCATTTCCCTAGTGTGGCAGTGACATGAGAAATTACCCAGTTGGACTCATATATAAACAAATCAAGGTTTGATTCAAAAGGGACTTGGCACTTATTTGGAACACATTTATATACTATTGCACATTAAGAAAATATTCCTTTTTCTTTCTAAATTATAAGCCTATCAGTAAGAGCAATCATAAGTCGAGTCTGAAGCACACTAAAGCCAATTCAAAGCAAACATTGTCAAGTATCAAAGCCAAATCATTAGTTGCATACATGTAGCGAAAGAGCACAATTGCATAATCACATTAGGTGGGAGAACTGTGTGTGGCTTGATTTTCCTTCTCAGATTATCAGATATATAGGCAATGGTCAATCATCAATCAGGGGTGATTAGGGTTAGCTCAGCCCATTATACTTTCTTGGTTTTTGTAAGTTTCTATCCCTCACAAGCAAACTTTAGATTTTAAGGTGAAAGAGACTAATTTCTGGAGTGTGTGCATCATTAGGGTTTGCGATTGCAAATACAGATCATATAGATACAAGTGTAGGTGATTGTATTGCCACAGTTCCTCATTTTTACATAGGTCAATACCAAGCAACACAAGTCAGTATTTACTAGCAATATTGACCTAGATCAATAAAATTGACCCTACGCAAACAAAGAATCAATTCTAGAACCAAACAAACCATAGGCTTGTGTTTCCCTTATTTTTATTTATTGAATTAACCACAGTTAAGGAATCACCCTAAAAAATTAAGTACTCATCTCTTTGTTGGACTTACTATATTTTGCATGTCACTTGGCATATCAGTACAATCAATTTTAATATTTTACTTTCATATCTATCTTTGAATGCCATATCTTAGTATCTGAATTATTCTACGAGCTTATCCTAATAGGGTTAACCTTCATTGAATTAATATAAATTAGATTAAAACATATTGATGAACTCGTACACACTGATTGAACGATCCTTCAAAGATTTTAGATTTTTTGTCTTGTAATCTCAAATTTCATTTTTGATTTCCATACATAAAAAATATTTATCATATTTTTTGTCTTAGGGTTTTATCATACACAAAAACATCTTTTCATCTTTGGCTCTAGCCTTTTGCATACTTTCATGATCCCATCTTAGGGTTTAACCCCTTTTGGAATAAAAGGTATTAGGGTTAAAGTGATAAAATAGCCTAATCAAATGGATAGATAAAATTATTCTAGCGCAAGCCAATTAAACTTATTTAGATACCATAATATATTAAATCTAGGAAATTACTAAATATAGAAAGTACAATATCAATTGATATTATGCTAATTATAACATAAATAAGGGATAATGCTTAGCTTATTTACAAATGTGCATGCATATTTGAGTTGTGCAAAAGTGGAAGCATGTAGGTTGATGCTTAGGATCTAGTCATTAAATTTTGAAAATATTAGTTTTGGAGGTTTGGACACTTGCATGTACCTATGGAAATTTACATCGACACTTTTATTTGTGCCTTGATAGTTATATCTTATACAGAATATTCATTGTATTTTGAAGTGATTATATGTGCCCGTTAGGGTTTTATATTGCCTTTCTATTGATGTATTTGGATCATGCGCACAAGTTATGTATGATTGTATATTGTTCAAAACCTTAGTTCCCCACCTTAGGTTAGGTCACCTCGCCAAAAATGGTTTAGTGGGTTTATGAAGTTGAGTTGATCTTAAATAACCCTTTGTTAATGAGAATTGCCTACATAATCAATGCCCCAAGGTGGGCCTCATACATATGTAGTTATCCCCTAAGTACGGGCTTGTGTTTACATAAGGTGCAATATGTTATATGCAAGGGCATGCAACGATCTAGTTTATAACTTGAAAAATATCACTCATGGGTTATTATTTAAATGCTTCAGACCTATAATATGACTTCTCCTATGATTAATATAAAAATATGGAAGAATAGGGTAATAGAAGTCAGTTATGCAATTGATTGAATGAACTTGAATAGGTGATTGCTTAGTATTTGCTACATGTGTGTTTGATAATGTTAAATGGTTTTTATTTTTTATTTATACCTCACATTTTAAAATTATCTCACGGAAGGGTTAAATAAGACAAATATGTTGACCCATATGTTTCAAAATATTTGTAATTTGGATGACTTTTGAGGTACGAAAACTTGATAAGGAAACTGGATACTAGCATCGACACTAGTGTCCCTATGTAAATGTAAGTGTCTGGTATGATAGAAAACTACTAAAGGTTTGTAACTAACAATGAAGGATATAAATCATATTTTAAGCTTTGTGTAGTGTACAGGTGATCTAGGTCATTAAAATGATAGGGTTAGACTATAAGGCAAGTAGTTAGGCATAATGAGATGGTGAATGCGATCTTTTTGGCAATCAAAAGGTCTATAACAGAAGGGTAGAGCCTTTATTAGTATTCATCAAGTGTACAAGAGCAAAATGCTATATATAATTAGATTTTAGTATCTACATTCCCCACCCCCCCTTTAAAAGAGTAATGCATAAGAATGAAATTACTAGGTTAAAAAAAAAGAATGTGCATCTAGGTGTGTATAACACGCCTTGCCTTTTCTCGAGTCCTAGTGAAATTTGATACTAATGTATGACCTCTAATCAAGAGCATGATAAAATATAAATTAATGCATGTAATTTGAAATTAAATAATTGAAAATCTTGAAAAGTAAAGAGAGTAAAGAAGGAGTACACATGTGTGTCAATGCAACCATGTTACCCCTTGGTACTTTATTTTGGTAAATATGCTTCCTTATAAAGCATTAGAATTCAAAGATGGTTAGACCTAAACCTTGGATATTTGAAGAGTAAATTTTAGAGGGTAATTATGCCCCCAATATGATGTAATCATGAGTTGTGACACAACCATTCAGATCATTGAATATCAATCGCATGACTCAAATAAAAGTATAATAAAACCAACTTAAGTGGTATAACCAACTCAACCTATGAAAGGGGAGTAGTGTTAAGGCCATTGATGGCATTGAGTCTTGATCATACTAATCAAAGGAGCTAATTGATATATATAAGGCTCAAAATAATGCTTCTTGGTAAAAATGGTGTTTCTCGATAAAGTGTTTTGAATATGTTTTTGCAATATTTATGCACTTGCATGGCATATGCACCTATAATGTGTATCAAGCTAAAGTATCTATCAAAATGTAACCTATGATCTATAATTGTGCATAATATATGTCAAAATTTTGAAAAATAATGTCCCAAATCTATAAAATCAGTGTCAAATGTTAGGATTATGACCTGAGTGTAAATATGAATCATGTAAATTGTATTAAATTATGCTATGTATGTGTGGAATCATGTCTATATGACATGATCCCACTAATATTCCCCCCCTTTAGGCGAGGGGAATGTAATCTGGTAGTGTAGACACTATCAATAAATTATATAACACCTTAGTCTTGTATACTTGGCAAATACAGACCTTGGTTGTTCCTCTTATTTATAGACATTTCCCACTACCAAAAGGCTCACATTTGTTATCTCTATGTGCTCATAGATTATCTCTTAGTTTGAATAATGTCAGTATGATGACTCAAACCTTATATCTTGTCCAAAATGTTGTAAACCTGCTTATCATCCATATTTACAAGTTTTGGACATGTACCTACTTTTTTGCTTCTTATACACTTGCATCCCAATCAGATGCTTATGTCAATGCAAGTGTCCTGACCCGACGCAAGTGTCCAATGCCTTAAAGACATTTAAATTTTCAAATGAAATGTATTCTTATGGTCAGCCTAAGTGTTTTTATGTGATATATTCTCCAAAAGGATTGGTATCAATACATTATCATTCATCATTCATTACTCACCTAACACAAGGAAATTTATGAAAGGCATTCAATCAAGCACTCCAGTGAGTGAAACTTCTATTTTTTCTCCTATTTCCATATTAATCATCGAGAAAACACATTTATAGGTCTAAAATACTGAAGGATCATCCCATGAGCCATATTTTTCAAGTTACAAGATAGATCACTCTATGTACTTGCTTATCACACATTACATCCGTATACACACACAAACCCACATGTTGGGGAGAAACACATGAGTATAAGGCCCTCTTCATAGTAGTGGCTATGCAAGCAATACCCACTAATAGAGGGGTCTTTAGGGTTAGCTCGACACTATGTGTCCACCAACCCATTTTTCCCATAACCACTATGAAGATGAAGAACTAGGGTTTTGTGTTAGCTAATAATTTAGTGTCAAGAAAAAACTAACCAGATTTTCAAGATATAATAATAAATGATGGAATTAATTGATAAATGAAGAATAAGAATAAAAAAACTCATAATGAGACCATAAAAGATGTATTTCATTGAATAAATGGTATGCTTGATCCTTCTCCTTTCATTGGCTTATAAAGGTTTTAAAACTTTCTCTCACATGACTCTTTTTCTCCGTGACTATTTGACTTCCTTTTGACACTTATATTTATTTTCTCCATGACTATTTGACTTCCTTTTGACACTTATATTTATTTTCTCCTTTTATTAATTTCATGTCCCTATAACCTTGCTAACACTCACCTGAACTTAAATGAACGTCTCATCTTGAGACGCACAAAGGCCTTAATAAATCAAGTTTTTAAAAATTTATGCCATTATAAATGCATTTGAGATAACTATCTACCTATTAGGGGTAGCCTCTCCTTGATCTCCCCTCTCCTTTCCATATCCTCTAATCCTAACTAATCCCACTCCTCTTTAATTTTGGGCCCTCTCATTCCCTTTTATCTCATCCTCATTTTCCATATCCTCTACTCTACCTAACTACTAGTTAATCTCCATGACCGCTCATGTTAGAGTCCCCACTCTTCTACTCTACCTATTTATTACAACCTCAAAATGCATTTCTAATATTACAAAACTATAAATACTTCCTTTAGTTAGACCTTAAAATTTAAACCACCTATCACATGAAAATATGACTCTTTTAAAATATTAAAGGAAATTCTTTTGGTCTCTTCTTTTGAGTTCAAAATAAAAACATTGACTTTGTTGGTGAGTTGAAGCACACTTCTCTCAGTAGGGAAATATGCTCTGCATGAAAACTTGAAGCTTGCCATTGGTATTGCTCTTTTGTACAGTCCCCTAAAATTTTTGAGAATTTTTTTAAAATATTTTATCTTGGCCTTCATGAACGCATCCTCGATTCTATTACATGCTTATGCAAACAAGCGAACTTTATGATTTGCATACAAAACACCTCTTGTGCACAAATTTCACATTATATCCTGACCAAGTGAAGCAAGTGTTCAACATAGGCCACAAAAAAAACCATGTATAGATCAAAACTATTGATATCACTTATAGATGCACAAAAAAAGGAAATGGGTATTGACTTAGGCCTAAGGTAAACCAAGTATCATGATCCATACCCATTTAATTTAATTTATGGAATCAAAGCTATTATGTTTGCTTAAAACCCTCAGGAAGCAACATAAGCATGGGAATTAACACTTCAACATCCATTTCAAGGTTTGAATGTCAAATGATTGATCAAACTACCTACTTTTGGCCAATTGGATGAGTTAATGCTCACCCTTCTATGTAGGTATAATGAAGGTGAAATTCACTTATCACAATATGTTACCATATTCATCACCCCTGAGACAATGGCAAGAGAAATAGGGTTTCCTTCATGTAATAAATATTTCCTACCATACAAATCTATATCTCTATTAATCCACTCCAACACCGAGGAGAAATATACTACAAGGGCAGGTAAGGGAATCCACATTGATTTTGTGGATGATGCTTATGTTTGTATTCTTACTAAACACATCACTAAAATATTTTTGCAAACAATGAAGCAAGCAGATCAGACAACAAAAGGAGTGGTAGACATTGTGTATCGCATGATATGCCTTCATGAATATTTTATTTGGCCTGAGTTTTTAGCTTATAAGCTTAAGATGAACATAGAGAAGATCTTCATTAATATTACTTAAGCATTCTTGTACTAATATTAGGTACTCCTACTCTACTTCACATAATGAAAATCACTATAAGGCCCAGTTAATACTACTTTAGATTTTTATCTTGTTGCCGTGTTTGCCAACATTTCATAGATAAAAATAGGGCAATATTATGAGCAAATGGGGAGGTTCAACATGTGGTGGTTGAAAATTTAGACCATGATCAATTTGCAACCAATGGTACCTATTATAGCATAGAATTTCACCCTTATGGGAGATTTATTTAGGCTCTCTCACTCCCAACTACAATATTGGAGCAACCTTAGGCTATGGGTATCCTGTAATGAGGTTGAACCTCTAGAGAAGGTTGGTTTCCTCTTAGTAGATCACCTGAACTAATACTTTTGCTTGGAAAAGGGATAAAAATGGGGTATCAAATGACTAAGAACAATAAAAAGGTGATGCACCAAATTAAATGACACTCTAATAAGCTTAAAATAAACACTAATTTAGCACAAGACAATCTTTGCTCACACAATCTCGTAAACTAGCTAATTTGCATAAGTATTTCTTAAACTAGTTTCACTAAGCAATATATGAAGCAAAGTGGGGTTTAAAACTCACACTAAGCATCCATTAATGGTGTAAAAATCTCAATTTCAGACTTGCAAATAGCTTGAAAACACTTAAAAAGAGGCAAGAAAGAAGGATAATGAACATGGAAGAAGACATCTTCACAAAGCCATCATACACAGGCTTGATAAACACAAGTTAAAGGTAAGAGATAAGTGAAAAATAATATTATTTGCTTCAAAAGGCAGTCCTTACAAATTTTGATAGGGTTTTGCCTTGTCAAATGAGAATATATTATAAAATGGGGGAGAAATGGGAGATATAGGAGAAAAGGGAAGAGAGAGAGGAGAAGTAAGCACTCATAAATCAATAAATGAGACACAACCACCTTCCATGGAGTATCAACCACATTTGGATCAATTATAACTAATCTCTTCTCAATAAAATGACCCTCATTAGTCCAAAGAGTCTTCAAGCCCTCTCATTGGCTTTGAAAGGCACTAGAAGATGAAAACTTTTGAGGATGATGATGTCATGATCCACTCACATGGGAAAAGTATTCAAAAACTTGGAATATACATTGAATGCTCCAATTTCTCTCCCAACCTCCAAAGTTATCCTCTTGGACTTCTACACCCCCCTTCCACTTGCACTTCTAGAAGATGCTTGGCATATGGTCAGTTGACTTAGCATTTAATGCTTAACTGACCATGGAGGTTATCTTTTGGAGTTTGTTTTTTGATGTTTTTTTTTAGTTTTAACTCCTCTTTTCTCCTCAAACCTATAAAAATTCCATGAAACCTGCAACTTTCATAGGCTCCTTTGATGGAGGTCTCCAAGCTTGAGCCATCTTCAACCAACTGCCCTAAAACATGCTTCTAAGGCCATTTAGAACCATAAGAACCACCTTTGGACCTATAGAAGACCTCTATAAATCCATAACATGCATATGAGGAATAAAATGAAGATTTGGATCACCCTCAAGACCTGCAATAATGGTGTAAATCACCATCAAACCTGCAACATTTCACAAATTATCAAAAAACTTGGGTTTTTGACCCTTCAGCTTAGCAAGGCACCCTATACACCCTTGGGAAGGGCTCCAAGTGTCATAAAATGATGATTTAGGTCCCATTAGGCCTCTTCTATGGCTTTAGACAATTTCTCTCTTTGAAGACCTACAAAAATAGGCATTTTGGGCCATTTTGGCCCCCCTAGGCACCCAAACGTGCCAAATTATTATAAAAAATAGGTTTTACATAATATTCAGGGAGTCATCTACATGTTATAGGTGGTCTCCAATTGATTTTAGGTTATTTCATGGACCTATGAGTCAAAAAACCCAAAACTTGTCAAAAACCTCCTTTGGCAGCGTATACAAACTCACCTTCTTAAAAATTGTTCATAAAATGTATAATCACATTCAACCACTTATTTCCATGTATATTTAGTCCATAGATCCCTTTAACATCCCTGAAAATATTGGGCTCCCATGCAGAAGGTATGAAAAGATACATACATAAAGATAATTGCTTGTAGGGTTTGCAAGCATTCTGGACATGTTTATACTCTAAGAAATTGTTAATAAAAATCAAGACATTAACCAACATAAATACATAATTAATTTAATTTAAATAGGGTTACTCAAAACATACCAAAATAATTTGTCCCAACTCTTGATGGTATGAAAGATACGAGCATTTGAAGAGGGGCTAAAACTAGGTGTCTTAGGCCTGAAAAGCTCGAATTCCTTCAAGGGACCAATTTGACCTTCCCATTGATATTATTTATTTTAAATCATATTCACGTAACATGAAACATCTCATAATACTTCTTCATGAAGTCACTTTGTATTGGAAGGTCTGAGAGTGTCTTTTGGTGCTATAGGCCTTATAGGTCTTAAAATAAGCATTAAGGCCCAATTGGCCAAATATGGTATTGGAGTTACTGAGACACATGTAGGATGATATGGGGTTAAAACACCATGTTTAAATTTTCCTTACCTGATTCAACTTGTATTCTCCTTTTCAAATGATAAAAAATCCAACTTTGTTCTTTATGCCTCTGAGACTGCCTGTGGGGTTTTTAGCTTACCTACATGTTCAGATGGATTTTTGAGTGTGAACAATCTTAAAATGTGTTTAAGAGACTGATAATCACCCCCTTATTCTTTTAAACACTTCCATAAGCTTTAAACTCTTTTCTATACCTTAAACCTCCAAGGAGTATGCTTGCACCAATGGTGGTTGTTATGAGACATGGAGGGGACTTTGTCAAAACAACGGGTACCTCCACCTGTAAAATGACCTTAAAAATATTATGTATAGGTATATTATGTTATAATTAATAATTCTACCATGTTTCATGAATTGAGGATGCATACTTTAGCTTGTAGATAAATGTTCTCAAACTTTACCCTGAGCTGCCTGCTTGCTTCTTTCATGCCTAAACTTGCCCTCAAAGAATTTTTTTATTGAAAATTTTATTGTTATCACTTACATAGAGAAAATTATGTTTTAAAAATAATATTTAACCATTTTAATACCTCTCCAAGGCTTAAATTTTTCATTATCACTCAAAACTAACAAAAGCTTCGTTTGATCTCCAATGGTTATCTGCTGCCTGCAACAAGTCTGTGTAAGAACATAAAGAATTTTCACCTTTTTTTGAACATTTAAGATGGAATAGGATGATTTAATAGGTCATGTATACCATTATTACCAAATTTCATGTTTTGAATTGACCTATAGATTCCTCAAAATGGTTAATTCCTCCAAGACAGGCTCCAATGTTGACCATGATTAGACATGAGGTTGAATGTGCTAAAACAGAGAATGGTTTCCATTATCAAAATAACTCAACAAGATTTTTGATAGGTATAGTAGGTAATTATGAGTCTCTCCACCAAATTTCATGATTATGTCATGCATTTTTTGGTTTGTAGACCTATTTTGCCAAAAGCTAGTGACATGTTGCTTGTTTGGTCAAGTTTAATAATTGAGTTTTCTTCCCTTTTGCCTTGGTTTTTGCCTTATCATGATGATTTTTATTTTAATATGTCATTAAAATCCTCCTTTTAAATATTCCACCCTTCATTTTTCAACTTTTACCTCATGCAACTTATGTATGACTTAAGTTTCTTCAAGAACTTCATAAATGACTGTGTTCAAATAGTGATGTAGGTGAGTAATTTAGTTTGAGTTTGGATTTTCTTGTCTAAAGTAATTATTAATGATATTTTTATCTCATTACATAATCATTCTTCTTTGAACCATTTTCATTGATTATGAAGCTCGTCATTTGGTCATGAAACTCCAATTTGAAAGAAAGCTTATGTGCTTTAGAGAAGGTTATAGGTGGAGTTTAAAGGTATATGAATGTGTGATCTCCATTTGAACCTCATGTGTCATTATAAAACATCCCTCCTTGTATTAAAACATGGTCATACACTTTATATAACTCAAGTAACATACTCAAAATCCCTCTCATAGTTTTATTTGATGGTTCAAGCTACATACTTGAAGAAAATTGTTAGCTTGTTGTATGTGTGCCTCTTAAGGGTAGACTGACTATAGATCCTTGTTTAGACACCCCCAAATTATGATATTTATTATTTCATATCATTTTTTCTCCTGAAGCATATTCTTGAAACATGAAACTTCTCTTGATCACTACATTCTCATATTACTTGCCAACTTGAAGGAAGGTTTAAATTTAGGGGATTGTAGGTGACTTCTTGTATGTATGACTATATAGAGCTTCTATTAATCACATGAATCTTCCTTTGAATGCTCCATATACCAATATTTACCTACATATCCTTATAATATATGTCTATTTCATGCCATTACATCATGCACCTACTCTTGAGTCTTACTTTCTACATGTACTTGACGGTGCTTATGCCTATAGTTCCTTATTGAGAAGGAAGTGTGAGCTTGAGAAAATTTTGAGAGTTTGAAACAAGTAATATGATGATCCAAAATCTCTCACTCAAGTCCAATGATATCTAAAATACAACAATCTCTCTTTAAGGCCTTAAACCTTAGAAACCTTCATTTTACATTGTTCGCCTACTTGACTGTAGGTATGACTGTGCATAGGCTGACTATAGATGAGTGTCTTAAACTTATTGAGCCCTTCAAGACCTTGATTTTTTACCCTTATTGAGCTCTATATTGAGTTTAGTACCTTCATTCCTAGCCATGTATTGTGGTGGTCTCTATAGTCTCTAAGAACCTAAAAGAGTCCTAAGACTACCAAGTAGGCCTTTCTTGAATTGGCACGTGTTTCCTATAGATTAAAAAGCAATCCCTTTATTGTTTTTCCATAAGATCATTGTATTCACCTTGGTCACAAGGCTCATTCACTCCATTCTTTGTTACACATCTTGAATCTCTATAACCACACCACTAGGCTTGTAGCCTTTTTTCTTACGTTTTCTCTTGGTTTGAGGATTCCACAGGCCTCCTTTGCTAACTAAGACCTTCTTTGACCACCCTATATCTTTGTATCACTTCTCAATAAGATTCCCATCTCAGTCTCTTGTGCAAGTACATTATCCCTTGTAATGGTCTCGCCAATTAGGTCTCCTTGTGGATAAATCTCCTTACTTTGACCCAACCATAAAGCCTCCATACAAACCAAGCATATATTATGGCACCCTTTTTCACCTTATATCTTATTACAAAGTTTCAATTATCAACTCCTTGGGCATCATCACCTTTTCCTTACCCCCTTGCATTGTATTAGGTCTCCAAGCCTAACTACAACAAAGTCATCTATATATGCTCTGTACAATGTCATACAGACCCAAAACCACTTTAATCCTTTTGAAAATTCCCCAATCCACTAGACTACCATGTTTTGGCCATTTTTAAGGGTTAAAACTCAAGATATGAGAGTTTCTCTCTAAAAACCGTAACCTAGGTTTGTGCAGGCTTGCAAGTGGTCAAGAACACTCAAAATTCACTTTCTTGAGTTTAAAAGCATCTCCAAGGGATCTAAGACCATATCCAGGTCTGTCTCAACATCAAAATTCTCCTCCAATAGGTTATAACTCTTACATCACTTTGTCAATGTTGTTCATCACCTAAACACAAAGGACTGTGTATTTTTTTTTGACTATGCAGGGGTTTATGGGACTATGTACTTACCTTTGATTGCAAACACTTCATAGTGGTCACTCCTAGAACCTTGAAATTTCTTGAAACCATGATGGGATTGAATTAACTCAATACCCTTGCAACTTCTCATATGCTCACATCTATTCTTGTATTGGATTGTGCAAACAAGAGGTGGTTTGTGTGAAAAATAGGGTACTCACTATGTAGAAGTAGTGGTTAGTTAAATTTGATTGTGTTCATGTTTGAAATTCTCTTGTATCAATCTTGAATTTATTCTATCATTACATATTACTTTAAAACCTTCATACCATGAAGCCCTCTCTTGGTCATTTTGCTTGAAACCCCTGCATTGGAGATAGGCATGCCTTCATTGACCATGTCCAAAACTTGAAAACAATCATCCTATAGATGAAAACCAATTATTTTATTGGTTTTCAATATTATCATTGTGTCCACCTTGGGTACTTAGTCTTAATGACTTCTATCCTCTTGCCAAACAAACTTGAATACATCTTGATCTCCAACTCACTGTCCAAACCAAAAGATGGTTGTGGGTATGCATTAGGTTAAGTTTTGAATGCTTTGAGCCTCTTCAGGTGGTAAGGTGGTATGATCATGTGTAAGTGCTCTTTAACATTTATTAACCTCCAAACACACCTCACACATCACTCTCTAATGTTTTCAAGACCTCTTATTATGCATTCTAATCTGACTTGCACTGCTCGCTAGGTTGGCAAGATGTTTAATTTTCAAGAGTACCTGACCTATGAGACAAAATAGATGATGTTTAACCTATTATCTTGTTCAATTTTAGACCTTGAATATTTGTCTTGGGTCATGAGGACCCTATGTGCTAAAGGGAAAAGTTTAACCTTTTCTTTAAGACTTCTAACCTCTCAATTTTCCTTCAAACTAGCCTGAAACTGGACTATCACCTCATGTTACATCCAATGAAAGTAACCTCTACCATATTAGGAAATTTTGAGTGTCTTATAACCTTAAATTAACTCCTCTAAATCTCTTAATTCTACCCAGTTAATCCACTTGCTTAGATTAAACACTTTGCATACTTGGTTTACACCAAGTACTAAAATGCTATATAGGTGCACCTCTGAGTTTAATAAGCCTGTAGGTTTAGATATCAGTGAGAGTATTATGTTTACCTTCTAAAGTAATCATATTAAGGCATTAGGACCATCCATTTCTTAAAACAACCTCACTCTCATCTTAGAGTCTTGGTAATTTGTAGCCTCTTTACATGACTAGTCTTAAGGACTGTGATATGACTATGTGTTATCTTTTCAGAACTCAAAAGTGTTGTAGGTATGTTTTGTATGCCTTGAAACCTAAAATTAACCATTTTATTAACTTTTACACCTCTTGGACCATTCGATATTTAATGAAGTCAATCATGTGTTGAGAAACATGAATTAGCTTCACCAAATAAGTCAATCTTTAGGGCTCTTTGAGTATGGTTGTGTTTTGAAATGCTAATGGAGGACCCTGTAGGTGCTTAAAATATACCTGTACCTTTGATTTTTGACTAAAAATATTGAATCATAATTGGATTCAAAAATTGGTTAAGGACCTTGAATTGCTTGCCAACTCTTAACCTACACTCTTCACATTGCCTAGTCTTGGTTTGTAGTCAACTATGACTATGTTTCCCCTCAGGAAAGAGACCTACCTGTAGGTGAACACTTGCATATTATATCTTGTATTGGTGATATATGTCCTTATTGAAATCCTTAAAGTCACTTCTCAGGGATTCAGACTTGTTCACACCATATCTATGCCATGTCATCTTCTAAACCACCATGTTCTAGCTCATTGTCATGCTACAATTGACTGTAGATGTTCATCTCAAACTAAAAAGGGGCTCTGTAGGTAGTAGTCTGGGTCAAACTCTATATTTCAACCTCTATGGATGTCTTTGGAGTTATTATTGTCCTTCTCACCTAGATAAGATCTCGTTCCATGAATATATAATCCTTCTTGCTTTCTAAGGGCTATAAGGTTACTTGGAGTTCAAAATAATGTAGAGAACACTGCCCTTTTATAGTATAAAATTGTCAAGAATGGAGGTCTCCTAACATCATACTCCTTTGATCAAATAACCACTTGCCATGTCCACTCACTGCCCCTATTATTGGATCACCTCATAGAAACATTCAAACTCATCTAGACTTCACGTTACCCTTTTATATGATATCACTAACTATGGATAAGGCCCTATTTTGGGGAAATTAAGGTAACAAGTCCCTAAACTTCACTTTCTCCAATTATAGATATGATTTGAGTCTGATTACTACTCAATGGTTTCGCTATGATGGCTATGGCATTCTCAAAACCTTAAGACCTTAAGGAATGTCCAAACAAGTTTCAACATATGTCCTCCACTTACTTTTTACTCTATATGAGTTACCTATAGGTGCATATTATAAGATGCATGGTAGTAAAGGTGAGAATTTGACCATATGCATAGTGGATGAACCCATGATCAAACTTAGGACTCCCCAAAACCTTCAAATTGATCTTTCTCGTCTTTGAGTATGTTAAACTAGTTTCAAAATCTTCATTCTAATATGGTTAGTCTCCTGTAGGGTACCCAAAACCTTAACATATGCTAATGAGAGATTTTGCAAGTTATTTCTTGATCAAGACAAGATTTGTATGATTGGATTTCTCTATATTCATTATAAATTCAAAAATAATATGCCCTCATCACTTGGTTCTCATGAATTATACTCAAATTAACCTCTTGAAACTACTCATTACCTCCTTTCACACTGAGACAAGACAAAGACTATTGTAGATGGTGTTTTGCCATACAAGACTAGTCTTTATTTGACCTATCAAGGATTTGATGAGCTATTTAGGATCGATGAGCAATGATAACTTGAGTAATTTTATGTGGATTAAGGAGGTTGAGTGTCCATTATCCTTCTCTTGTCCAAGGTTTTGCTCCAAAAACTGATCAAATCGACCATTCACAAGGATAACAATGAAAACATATTTAATACTATAATTAACTTATTTATATGAATTAGATGATGAAACCAATTTTAATAGGTCTTATTTTACCCTAAAATGAGCCCCCTAAAACTATTCTTAATCATTAAATACTGAAGCAAAGAAATAGGAGAAAACCTGGACCTTGTTTGGATGAGTAGGCCATCTAGACACCCTTTCATTATTAGTGATTATTTATAAAGATGGAGAGATGAACCAGACCACCAATTAAAAAAAATTTAAGGCCATTAGGGTCCTTATAAATTCCCAAAATCTTCTAACCCAACTCTCTATGCTGACTGTACCGAGTGAAAACCTGAAGCTCTCTTAGAGCTGTCTAATACTGCCCAAAATGGTTTTTCCTTGGCATGAAGAACCAAAACCCTACCTATGCAATCCAAAACTTGGGAAAGATTTTTTATGCTGTAAATGATGTTTCATTATTTTTTTAAACCTTATAAAATTCCTAGACCTCCACTAATGGTAGAAACCCTGTTTCATGCCTAGTTTGCAGCTAATAGGTTTTCCTCACCTTTAGTGGTTATTGTGCTTGAATATGATTTCAAGGACTTGTGATAGGATATTAGGGATACTGTGGATGAATTAATATTATATTTTATCCCTTTCATTAATAAAATCCTTCAAAAACTTGTACAATCAAAGCTCCAAAAGGCTCCAAAATGCATCTTTCATAATGTTCATTTGGTAATTCATATCCCTTCGTGTGAGAAATAAAAATTTAGTATTTAGAAGGGGATCTATTAAGTTAATTTAGATGAGTAATTATAAATGAAGCATATCTATGAACATCCACACATAAATGGGTAAATGACTTGTATTGTTTATACAATGCTCTTTCTTTAAATAGAGAAAGAAGACCTATACTAAAAATGAATTGCAAATCCAAATATGAATGTCTAAATGCTAGATTATATGATATATACTTTTGAATCAAATGGTATAATCTTTAAGGTATTCATTATCACATCATTTAAAACTATGAAAATGTTCTAATGTAAGTTTTATCGCCTTATGGATATTGAAATCCATGAATAATGCATCTTCTAATTGTGAAAAAGTGGTCAAGGAACCCTTTGTTAGGCTATATAACTAGTTATGAGCTTCATCAAAAATTCTCATATGGAATACATTTAGTAATAATTTGTCATATTTTTCCCATTGACCAAAAGAATGTACATAGTTAATCATATGGTCGAATGGGTCTACATGACTCACAAAGAGAGGTAAATTTGGTAGTTCAAAATCTTGTAGATATAGATATTCTAGTATACCTCATGCAATATGTTGATTTTTGAATGATGTAATATTTTCATTAATATTATGGAAATCCATTTGCATTTGAAGTATAAAAACCTATTTTTAAATATCTCCAATAGTGATCATCATATTAATAAGATACTCCGCAGGAAGGGTGGTTATTAGAACAGGTTTTATCATTGGTTATAATCCACCACCTATATTGAATCTAGGCATATGAATATCATCATCCTTATGGATAAAAATTAGAAGTTCTAAAGTCACTGAATTTATGATACTTTGGTAATGGGATTGGATATCTGAATTATGGTACCCTTAGTATGTTGTCTATAGAGTTTAGAATATTAGGAGTCTTTGTCATCTTAGTTTTTTAATGATTCTTTATTCTTGGTACTTTAATATTACTCAGTAAGGATGCCATGATGTCTTACTTAACATTACAAAAAAATTCAATCTCAAATGAAAGGAAAAGAGAATCATCACCTTTGATAAGGGTGATCTTCTTTGGGAAAGTTGGAATTATAGGGAATTAAATAATTTTAGTTGAAGGAATATTCCCCTCATGACTAGTTTTTAAATCCTTCATGATATCCTAATGGAGTTGGAAAAACTTATCGAGATCAAATGAAGGAACATCTTCATGATGTGAGACCCATTTTGGTGTAAATGCTAAAGGTAGAACTTTTTTTTATCTTCCTTAAGATGAATTAACTCATATTTTGAAATGGTAGGAGCATGGACATGATTAGAGTGATGGTAGATACCTCTATTTAAAGATTTCAGATCATAATCTTTATCACTTGGAATAATACAAGAGTACAAATTTTACCCCTTCCTTGATATAAAGTTTGAGAGTTTCATAATCATAATAATCAAATGAATCAATATCATCCATGACGAGACAAATAAAAAACACCAGGATTAGGATGAAGTAGGTAAAAAGAATCTAAAATACAACAAAAATTCTTAAACATTAGGTTCACCAAATTTTTAACCCTAGGTTTGGATAAGGATCCTATGGGGTTAGGGTTAAGAATATATAAATGAATAAGCACAAGGGTGATAAACAAATCTATAGGAGGACAATTAATTATAAAACTAAGATAAAACATATATTAAATTTATTATGCTTCAAGAAATACTAAAAATGGAAAGTAAAATTGTGTTAGATATTACAATGATAACAAAAATAAGATACTTAGTTGTTTCTAATGCTAACATATATCTATATTTAGAATAAGCTAGAAATAGTCTAGATCTAGATTTTTGATCAATTGTCAAATTCTAAAAATTGAACTTCTATAGCAATAGACATTTGTGTTGATCTCAGATAGTTATATCAATGCCTCTATCTAAATTAGACATAGGTGTCTTATATGGAATACTTGTTGGATCTAAATGTAACCACCTAGCATATTCTATATTTTTTATCACCTTCGCTATGGTGCACTCAGATTTAGATCATGGACTATCGTTCCTTGTCAAATAGGAAAACCCTAGTTTTTCATCTTCATAGTGGCTATGAGAAAAATGGGTTAGCGTGCTCATAGTGTTGAGTTAACCCCAAAGACCCTTACACTAGTGGGTACCACCTACATGTACACTACTCTTAAGAGGGCCTTAGAATGATGTAGCTCTCCCTTAATGTGTTGGTTTATGTGTGAATAAGGGTGAAATATCTATAAGTCAAGTACAACAGTGAGCTAGCTTGTAAACTAGAAAATAGAAATCATGGCATGCTCCTTAAGTACTTCAAAGCTATAGATGTGTTGTCCTTATGACTGATATGGAAATAGGAGATAATAGGGAATCTTTTTCTCACTCAAATTATTTTTGATCATTGACTAATGAGAAGGTGTGAGATTTCTAGGTCTTTTCTAAGTGGTGAATGAATGAGGGTTAATTTTGTATTTATACCAATCTCTTTAGAGAATATCTCACATAAAATCACTTAGGCTGACCATAGGTATACATTTAATTTAAAAATTGAATAACTTTAGTGCACTAGACACTTGCATCGATGTAGGCATCTTATTGGGATGCAATTGTCCTGGAAGCATAAAAGTAGGTTTATGTTCAAAACTTCTAAAGATGGAAGATAAGTAGGTTTATAACATTCTAGGAAAGATAGAAGGATTGGGTCATCATAATGACATTGGTAAGTCTAAGAGATAAGCAATGAGCACAAAGAGAGTATATGTGAGTCTTTCAGCACTGGGAAAGGTTTCAAACTGAGAGGAATAATTAAGGTTTATATTTTCCAAGTGTAAAAGACTGAGGTGCTATATAATTCATAAATAGTGTGTATAGAGCCATGATTGGTATTTTTAAAGTGTACAAGACTATTATATCATATAAAATCATATTTTATTATGTACATACTCCACCTTCCCAATCTACCTTGCATACCTTCTCACACCCATATTGTATTCTTATTTTCACATAAAATTTAATTTTGGAACTCAACTATGAATGAAAAAGACCAAAGGAGGGCTAGGAAGAAATTATAAAAAAACTTCCAAAACTAGACGAGGAGAGTAAATGGAGGAATAATGGAAAATACCATCAAAACCAACAAACCTAAAATCTTCCTTTTTCAAATTTCCATTCATAATTTTATGTTGGTCATCAATGTTATTAAGAAGTGTTGTCATTGATGTTAAGGTTGATCTCATTGATATCAAGGTTGATGTCATTGATGTCAAGGTGCATCTGGTGAAAATGCATGGTGAGTGGTCTTTAAGGTATGCACTTGTGAGTTTGATGTGACAGGTTGAGTTTATTGAGATTTGTCTTCTCTATTGGTTGATGTTAAAGTTGATATCAAGGTATAAGTCATGGAACATTTTTGAAGACAACTAATGTCTGCATAAGAACCCATGAGATAAGATAAATTTGTAGGCAAGAGAGAATTTGAAGAAAAAAGAGAATTTGAAGAAAAAAGAGAATTTGAAGGCAAATAATGTTCTTTAGTTTCATGGAGGTATAGGTCAATTTTTTTATATCTACTTGGTTGATGTTTTATTAAGGTCATGACATGGAAGGAACAAGTCAAGGCATCAAGGTGTCTTGTAAAGCCTAGTGTAAACCTTGTGAGAAGGTATGTGCAGGTAGCATGGTGAAGTAAGTGAGCTTAGGCAAGTGAGAAGCTTTTTTGAATTGTATGGGCTTGTGATTTAAGTGTAAAATCCGTTAGAATCATTGTAAGACATGTATTTTGAGGATAAATGCTTAAGTAGCCTAAGCCTAGTCATGGCATGAAGAGACCTATTGATAAGGTATGAGCATGGTGGCTTGGTGAAATGAGTGTACATAGGCATGAATGGTTGTATAAGGTTGCTTGATCATGTATGTGAGGCATTGGATTAATCATGAGAGTCTCAAGGTGAGCCTATAGGGGTGGGACCTTCAGACCAAGTCTACATCTAGACCTCTCTTAGACCGTACCTAGCCTAATGGGGTATCATGATCCATTGTCATGAAATGTGAATGATGTATGGTAGTATTTAATCATGAGAGATGTTGTATGGAATAATATTGATATTTTGAGCATGACAGTGACATGATGAGAGCATGAAAGTCAGTTCAAGGCTTAGTAAGGTATGAAGACTATGGTATAAAAAGAGAAAGTGTAGCCTAATGAGGGGTCATGATCAATTTTCAAGGTGTTTAAGCTCATGTGATCATTGAAAAAGGTGATTAAAGTTGTCTTAATTATGTGCATGAAGTTTAAGGTTCTAGTTTGAAGGACAAGGTGTGAAAATTTGTTTTGAGCTCTCTCAAGTGCTTAGAATGAAGGTTTCTCAACCCAAGAAGGATTTTTTTGTGCTCATAACCTTGCCATAAACTTGCATGGTAACCTAAGATATTAATTGTATATTTGTAAGGGTCCTATCTCAAAATTATAGGCAATAGTTTTTGGATATAGGGGCTATGCTTTATGAATGATCGTTAAGAGTGGAAACAAGTTTAAACCCTCTTAGAACCCTAATAAAGACCTAATTTTAAAGATGTTGCTCAAAAGTGCTCAAGATGGATTAAATTACTTAGGTAAGCTATTGGATATTTTATTTTACTCTCTCAGGTACCTCTAGGTGGTATTGGTTAGAGAGAGGAGAGAGAAAATGTTATGTTTTAGGCTTATTTCTGAAGAAGTTATTTTAGAAGTCAAAAGTTACATTGGACATAGTAAACAAATGGATGGAGTAAGAAGGTAGAGACTCATGTATCATGTCCATGAAGGTTTTTGGACACTTTATATCCATTAATTATGCTAAACCAATCATCTAAGTTAGCCAATCGCTAATAGGTCAAATGGTGCAAACAGTGAAAAACCCAGGCCACAATGAGAAGATAAATTGGAATGTGTTTTCATGATAGAAAGATGAAAAAAAGTACATGGAGATGTTTCTTGAGAATATTATGTATTATTTATTCTTGTTATATATTTCGGAAGTTAGGTATAGTGGTGAAAATGATGAATCCAAAATGACTTGTCTGACTTAGTGAGGTCTGTGTGTGGTGAGGTCAATAAATTGGTCTGTAAGACCAATATTTGCCACTAGAACACATGATATTTATGTTTTAATATGGTTTGGATATGTCATATAATATTTTTAATGCATCATTATTATTTTAATGTGTCTAAATAGGTGTTGGAGTTCAAATTCACCATGACTAGTGTTTGAAGAAAACTAGCAGTTCTGAGTGAGTGAGTTGCAGAGGTTTTTTCGAGGCTCTATGCTCTGAGTTGAAGTGTCTAATGCATATTATGATATTTTTTAGATCATTTATGTTATTTATAAGTTATTTATTATCATGTTTTTATTGATAAATGATGTTTTATCTTCATTTGTTCAAGACAAACTTTTCTGTGTGTTCAAAGGCCTAATGTGAACAATGTATGTTTCAAGTTGTGGTTGGACCTAAAAAGTGTCATGGTGATTAGAAGATGTTGGATAAGGCATATTTAATTTTTTTATGAGATAATATTTCCATGTATATAGGTATAGAGTGTTCCAAGGGGTCATAAGGTAACATGTCCTAAAGTAGGCCTAATAGAATTAGGTCTCCATCAGATCTAAAAGGGAAATGATGTCTAATAGAGTTACAATAGCCAAAAGGGACTCAATATTCATTTGAATAATGTTTTTGAGATTTAATAATACCTATTACATATAATATTGAAGAGGTTAATGGTGAGTAGCTGACTAAGTGGTATATGAACAAAGAATGGTATATATACAAGGCAGTTTTAGGCCTATTCAAGCAAGATAAGAGTATGTGAATGAAATAGAAAATTATTGAGAATTAGGAGGTATTGTAGATAATTATATGAGTGAATAGGATCTATAATTAATATTTTATAATGTATTTTCATATGAAGATCAAGGTCATATGACCTAATCAGTCTTGAAGAGAGCTAGTTGAGTGAAGAGGCCTAAAAGGTAGTTTTAGAGGGATAAGAGTGTGAAGAGATAAAAAATGTGATCATCATATGTTGTGTGAGAAAAAATGTGTTTTTAAGGTAATAATATAAATTATGTGTCTAAATTGGTGATGATTCATCTGAGGGGTTGGTGGCTCCTTGTAGGTGGGTACTTACTAAAGCCTAGTCAAGTGGGTGCTTAGATAGTTGGGGTTAGTGCTCCATGTGGAGTTGGTGCTTGAATAAATTTGATTTTTGTCTTATATAAATATAGTAAATTTATATATATTATTGGGTTTTATTTTCATTGAGGGTTTCCCACATATGTGACGTGTTCTTGTGTTTCATACTTATGTGGATAGTTACTTATGCTTGCTAGATCTACATGTTTGTTTGAATGGTTCATGATTGCTTAAGGAAAATTATTTGAAAAGTTTTAAAGACTAATTCACCCACCATCTCATTCATTATTATTATAATAAGTGGTATCGGATTAGGTCCTTTGAATCGGGCCTAATAGCCTAAAAGAGATCCTAGAAACAAGGATGACTAGTAGTCAAGTTCAAGGAGGTTTCTCTACCAATAAGGCTTTGTTCTTCAATGGGTCTAATTATGAATTTTGAATCATCAAAATGAGTACATATATAATGTCAATAATTATTGACATATGCTAGTCAATTGTGGATGGATACACTCCACACCACCAATTGATACAACAAGCAAGAAAGAAAGTGAAAGTAATTCCAAAGCAATGAATGACATCCTATGTGGCCTATCAGAGATAGAGTTTGTGAAGGTAATGCAATATGAATCAACCAAGGTGATATGGGATAATTTTAAGACTATATATGAAGGAGAAACCAAGGTGAATATTGATAAATTGCATACCCATAGAAGGTAGTTTGAAAGTCTGAGTATGAAGGAAGATGAGAGCATTGCATCTTACCTATTAAGGGTTGATGAAATTGTCAATGTCATCAAAGGTATCAGAGAAGAAGTGAAAGAGCCTACAATTTTTCAAATGTTATTAAGATCTCTAACCTATAAATTTTATTCAAAAGTGTCTACAATAGAAAAAATGCAAGATCTAGATACACTTCAAATGGATGGGCTTCATGGTATCTTGATTGCCTATGAGATGAGAACATTTGAAGGAAGACCTCTCAAGCCGGAAGTAACATTAAAAGATGATAAGAAGTCAAAATAAAAGAAGGTCAAGGATGAGGTGTGTTCAGATATTGATGATGATGAATTGATAGCCATGTTTTCTAGGAAATTAAGGTTTGGATATGGTAAGTACAAGGGTAAGTTACCTTTCAAATGTTTCAACTATGGTAATATTTATCACTTTGCATCTAAGTGTCCTAACAAGGATAAGAATGAGCATGATGAATTACATAATGAACATCATGGTGATGATAAGAAGGTCTATAAACCTGAAAAAATCAAGAAAGATTTCAGGAAGTATGAAGGTAGGAAAGGGTCATTCAAGAACAAAAGATGTTTTTATACCAAAGAAGACAATGACTCATCTGATGTAAGTGACACAAGTACATCTGATAGTGATGATAACAGTAATGAACATGACAAAATTGAAATCTTATTCATTGTTATAGAAATAGACAATGAGGGTTGCTCAAAAGGGAAAGGTCTTATGAATGATGAAGAATCATATGAAGAAGAGGCTGAAGTGAACCTTGAGGTAGAATTGGTGAGTGCTCTAGAGTAGTTGAAGTTCCAAAGAAGGAAGAATAAAAACTAAGATCATTAGTTAAGGACTATGAAGATCAAATTGGTTTGTTTAAAGAGAGACTGAGTAACACATACAAGGAGCATGATGAGATCATCAATTAGGTTAAAACTTAGATGGAGATAGTCACTATTAGCCTAAAGGCTAAGGAAGAAAAATTTATCAGGTATGAATCAAAAATGAAGTCCTTAAAGTCAAAATTGGATCAAGAAACTAGCAAGATGGAGACCTATGAGATGTTTGAAAAGAGCACTGAGGTTCTAGATGACATTTTGAGTAGTCAAATGTCTGCCAATGATAAGGTAGGTATTATTTTCAAAATAGATAAAAAGGAGAATAAAGAGAATGATAATGTGAATAATAAGGTCAAACTCAAAAAAAATATGAAGACAAATTCTATTAGACATCCTAACACCATAAGGTATTCAGATTCATTTAATGGTTACTATTTCTCATGTAGTTAGTTTGGTCATAGAGTAAGAGAGTGTAGAAGACCCTCAAAGAATGAGTACTCATGGGACTATGGAAGGAGTCATAGTCCACATCAATCAAGATATACGAATGATGTTGTTTGCTATAATTGTATTAACATTGGTCATTATACAAGATTCTATCATCGTGAATCATCAAGATAGAACAAGAAGATTCAAGCTCCCATAGCTCATGAAAGATGACAAACCAAGGTGTGGAAGCTAAAGATAGTCAATATTAGTCTTGATAAGTTTATAAGCTAAAGTGGACTATTTTCTATGGTAGAGTATAGACCAGATATTGAAGAATATCAAGAGTGTTTATTATCAGCTCAAATTGTTAACCACACAGATGATGAAGAGGCTAAGTCAAAAAGGCTAATCAAGCCTAAAAGGATCCTAAAGGATCATCAGTCTTGTTAGAGCATGGACATATATGAATATCTTGAGTTTGTGTTATTTTAATGCCCTATGGTAAGGTGTGACTCCATTAGGCTTCATGGAGACACTCGTTAGTTAGTGGAAGCTTGGTAGCTATCATGAAGACATGTTGAAGAATGTTGATAGAGATAGAAGTGTTGTTGGTATATGAGAGATGTTTGAAGGAATATGAGGATAGTTTGAGAGTCTTAATGACTCATGTGGTGAGCCTAGAATGTGAAGACAAAAGGGGAGTCTTTAATTATTTAGTTGATGTCAAGAATATGGTAGCCTAGTGTGTGATCAAAGGTTTGAGTCATATCAATCATGCCAAGGACAAGGTGAGTGGTCTTGTGATTTGAGTTCATTTGAAGGAGGTATGAATGGATTAAGGGAGAGCATGTTCCTTTAATGCTTCATATTCTATGTTACAAGAAGGTATGATTCCAGATGTTGTAGGTATGATCATGTTTATTTGAGAAAAGAGCCAATTTTGAGAGAATGATAAGTTTTTGGGACTGGTTGTCATCTAATGTTCATGAGGGGAAGCATCAACTTAGGGGGAGATTTGTATCTATATGTTATGAAATGTCAAGATAGTGAGGTATAAGTCATATTAAGCATGGTTTTTTGAGGTTCAATAATTAGATGGAAGTTTGTGAAATACCCTTTATCATTAATGTCAAAGGGGGAGAAAGACCAAAATGGGGAGATGAGAATGATTAGGTTATAGTATATTTTCCACGAATGATAAAGGGGGAGTTTGTTGAGAAGTATTATCATCAATTTCAAGGTTGATCTCATTGAGATCAAGGTTGATGTCATTGATGTCAATGTGCATCTAGTGAAGATGCATGGTGAGTGGTCTTTGAGGTATGAGCTTGTGAGCTTGATGCGACAAGGTGAGTTTGTTGAGATTTCTCTTCTTTGTTGATTGATGTCAAAGTTGATATAAAGGTACATGTCATGGAAGATTTTTGAAGAAAACTAATGTTTATGTAGGAAGCCATTAGACAAGATGAATTTGAAGGAAAGAGATAATTGAAGGCAAAAGAGAATTTGAAGGCAGCCAATATCCTTTGGTTGCTTGAAGGTATAGGTCAAAGTGTATTATATCTTATTGGTTGATGTTTTTCTAAGGTTATGACATGGAAGGAATAGGTTAAGGCATCAAGGTGTCTTATAAATATTAGTCTAGACCTTAAGATAAGGTATGTGCAGGTAACATGGTGAAGTGAGTGATCTTAGGCAAGTGATAAGTTGTTTTTAATTGTATGGGCTTGTGAGTTAGGTGTTAAATCCTTAAAAATAATTGTATGGTAGGTCTTTGAAGACAAATACTTAAGCAACCTTAGCCTAGTCATGGCATGAAGAGACCTTGTGAGAAGGTATGAGCATGGTGTCTTGGTGATATGAATGTACACATTCATGAATGGTTGTATAAGGTTGATTTAGCATGTATGTGAGGCATTGTAGCAATCATGAGAGTCTTAGGGTGAGCCTATAAGGGTAGGAACTTTAGACCAAGTCTACATCTAGACCTCTCTTAGACCTTGCCTGGCCTAGTGCCATGATATGTTGTCAGGGCATGTGAAAGATGTGTGGTAGTATTTAATCATGAGAGAGGTTGTATGGAATAATATTGAGATGTTGAGAATGATAGTGAGGTGTTGAGAGCATGGAAAGAGGCATGAAATTTAGTTCAAGGCCTAGTAAGGTATGAAGACTATGGTGTAAAAAGAGAGAGAGTAGCCTAATGAGGGGTCATGATCAGTTTTCAAGGTGTTTGAGCTGATGTGATCATTTATAAAGGTTATTCAAGTTATCTTAAGAATGTGTATGAAGTTTGAGGTTTCATTAGCTAGTTAGAAAATTTAAGGGGAACCTAATATATTAATGGTATATGGAGAAGGGTCCTAGTTCAAAATTATAGGCATTAGTTTTTGGATTGAGTGACTATGCTTTATGAACGATCATTAAGAGTGGAAACAAGTTTAAACCCTCTTAGAACCCTAATAAAGACCCAATGTTGAAGATGTTGCTAAAAAATGATTATGATGGATTGAATTGACCATGTAAGATATTTGATCTTGTATTGGACTCTCCCAAGTACTTCTAAGTGGTATTATTTAGAGAGAGGAGAGAGAAAATATTGAGTTACAAGCTTGTTTCTAAAGAAGTTGCTATAGAAGTCAAAAGTTGCATTGGATATAGTAAGCAAATGGATGGACGAAGAAGGTAGATACTCATGTCCATGAAGGTTTTTGGAAAATCTCTATTGCCAGTTATTCTAAACCAGTCATCTAAGTTAACCAGTTGCTAATAGGTCAAATGGTGTAAATAGTGAAAAACCCAGGCAACAATGAGAAGATGAATTGGAATTTGTTTTCAAAATATAAAGATGAAACCAAATGCATGGAGATGTTATTTGAGACTGGTATGTCTTATTTATTCTTGGTATAGATATTGAAAGTTAGGTATAGAGGTGAAAATGATGAATCCAAAATGACCTATCTAACTCAATGAGGTCAGTGTGTAGTGAGGTCAACCAATTGGTCTGTATGACTAATAATTACCACTAAACCATATGATGTTTATGTCTGAAGATGGTATGGATATGTCAAAAAAAATTTTGAATGCATCAATAGTCTTTTAATGTGTTTACATAGGTGTTGGAGTTCAATGTCACCATGACTGGTCTTTAAGGAAAATTGGTACTCCTTAGTGAGTGAGTTGTAGAGGTGTTTTTGAGTCTCTATGCCTTGAGTTGAAGTATATAATTCATATGGTGATGTTTTTGAGATAATTTAGGTTATGTATAAGTGATTTATTATCATGGATATATGGATAAATGATATGTTATCTTTAGTTGTTCAAGATAGACTTTTCTATGTGTTCAAAGGCCTAATGTGAACAATGCTAATGAAATGTTTCAAGTGGTGGTTAGACATAAAAAGTATCATGGTGATCAAAGGATGTTGTATAAGGCCTATTTTATTGTTTTATGAAAGAATATTTCCATGTATAGATGTGTATAGTGTTTCAAGGGGTCATAAGGTAAATTGTCCTAAAGTAGGCCTAATGGAATTAGGTTTCCATGAGACCTAAAAGGGAAATGAGGTATAATAGAGTTATGATAGATAAAAATATAATAAATATTAATTTGAATCATGTTTTTGATATTTCATAAGACATATTCCATGGCTGATCAAAGAGGTTAAGAGTGAGTAGTCGACAAAGTGCCATATGAACAAGGAATGGTATATAGAGAAGGTAGTTTTAGGAGGAGTCAAACAAGTTTAGAGTTTAAAAATTCAATAGAACAAAAAGGAGGTATTGTATACCATAATAAGAGTGTAGAGGATATATAAAGAATATTTGACCTTGTATCTACATATGAATATCAAGGTCATATGACCTAATAAGTCTTGAAGAGACCTAGTTGAGTGAAGAGGCCTAGAAGGAAATTTGAGAGGGATAAGAGAGTGAAGAGGCCTAGAAGGAAATTTTAGAGGGATAAGAGTGTGAAGAGATAAATAAGGTGATAATCATCTATTATGTTAGAAACAAGGTGTTCTGAAGGTGATCAAAGCAATCAGGTGGTTGAGTTGGTGTTGATTCATCTACGGGGTTGGTGCCTCCTTACAAGTGGGTGCTTATTAAAACATGGTCAAGTGGGTGTTTGGCTAGTTTGGGTTAGTGCTCCATGTGGATTTGATGATTCACTGAATTTGGTTTTTGTCTTCTAGGAATGTAGTTGATTTTTATATATCAATGGCTTTTCTTCTCCTTGAGAGTTTCCCACATATGTCATGTGTTCTTGTGTTTCATGCTTATGTGGATAGTTGGTTATGCTTATTATATCTACATGTTTATTTTAATTTTTCATGATTACTTAAGTGAAATTATTTTAAAATTTTTGAATAATTATTGACCCCACTCTCAGTCATTATGCTTCCAACAAATGTATGGTATAAAAACATTTTATACTTTGAACGATTATGTCACCTCACAATTATCCTTATCCCCATTAAATCTATAGTCACCAAATTGATCCTTATCCACCTTAGCATCCACACAAAAAAATATACTAGGTTATGGAATAAATATCTTCCCTCCTTCAATGACACATCAAAATTTCAAAACCCACATTTTTCATCTTGTATTATGCCTACATCACCCCCCAATCACCAACTCATGATCCACCAATTTCATGCTACCAGTATTAATTGCTCATCCAACCAAAGAAGGCATAAAACTCATAAAAAATGAGTGATGAAGGTCAATAATCAAGATGGATTATGATATTTTGTGCAAACCAAAATATTAAAAATTTCACTAATGAATTAATGAGAGATTACATTATTGAATAGTTAAGATCATGACTATTGATTTCATGTTCGAGGTGACTCTTCATCTACCTAAAAAGACTCTCTAGTTTAATAATACAAGACATAAGATCTCTTATAATTATTCTCTAGGATTTATAATATTATATTATAATAATATTACATCCCCTATAAACTATGGGGCTTATTGTGAGACCAAGCATGCATCTTAACATTTCAAAAATTTCTCATCCTAGTGATTTTTTTAGGATGTCTATTAGTTGTTCTATAGTAGGATAATGTAGCAATTCATATTGCCATATTTCACATAAAGCCAAATCATATGAAATTTGGTGTTGATGTGATTGGTTTAGTTGTTAAATATTGGATTATTTTCCATTTAAATTGAAGACATGTTTCCAACCAAAAGGGATGTTGATGAAAAATGTTGTTCCTAAGAATCTGAAAGAAGCCTTTTCAACCACAACACCTCTCTGGTTTCCTCTAAAGATACTATGTATTCTAATTATCCTAAATAAATCACTAGTATTGATTTCTTATTTTACTTCCAACTAACAACTAATGTTCCTAGATTCATTTGAAAACTCTAATTATATTTTCCATCTTGAAAATCATTAGCTATAATAATAACTTGAAGGGTTAAGGTCACTCCACCATTTTGTTGATGTAAAATAAAATTATACATAATAATACCATTGATCTAGGTACATCTATTATGACCTTTGAGACCCAAAAGAGCAAAAAAATCTAAAGTCCACATCCCCAAGAGTAACCAAACCAACAAATACATTGCTAACTTAGAAATAAAAAATCCTATAAAACACCAAGAGGATGCTCAGGTATAAACCAAAACACCTACTACCTACATGAAACTGTGTGAAAAATGACTAGACCTTAGTATCCACATAAGAATCCATTAGATAGATGAAACCACCTCTATATCCATAGAAACAAAAAATTAACACTAAGACCCAAGGTGATTAGACTCCACCACATCACTACCTCACTTTTACCACACCCTTGATTTAATAAAAAAAGTAGAAAAGCCAAAATTAATCAAAGGTTCGACAAATTTAAAGAGTAAAGCCAAAAAATTCACCTATAAGGTTAAGAGTGTCCATAATCACCGCTAAATATCCAAGAAGATAAAACCTCAAAATATCAACAAGAAATCCATCAAACTCGAAGCCCAACCTCCAACCTATGGAGGCAAACCTTCATCTCGCAACATAAATTCCATTTTAAAATGATTATGATTTATAAATAAGGTAAATCCATTTGTAGGTGATAATAGTAGTAAAAGGAAACACATGCTCAAAATTACAACTCTTCACCCTAGACCCTTTATTTTATCAATAATCTCCCCTCTAAAAATTAAGCATAAATTGATGACACATAGTTGAAGGAAGTAAGGGTGTAGATGATATTTTATGATTATATAACACCTCAGTCTTGTATACTTAGAAAACTTAGACCTTGGTTATTCCTCCAAGTCCTTCACCTTTCCCACTTCCACAAAAATTACATCTACTCTATCTTTATGCCCCTTGGCCTATATCTCTTAGTATAACCAGTCTTGTGTTGATGACCCAAGTCTTCTATCTTTCCCAAAACATTTAAAATTTACTTGTCTTACACCTTTACAAGTTTTGAGCCTATACCTACTTTGCTTTTCCCTAGACATTAATGTATGGGAGAGATAATAACGTCAACATTACTATCCTATCATGATGTAAGTTTCTAGTGCCCCAAAGTCATCCAATTTTTAAATGAAATATATCCTAATGGTTTACCTAAGTGTTTTAATGTGAGTTATTTCTCCAAATGAACTGATATAAATATAAGATCAACCCTCATTCATTCCTTACTTGGAAACACCTAAAACACCTATAAAAAAGACCAAAGAGCATTAAAAAAGAATCTAATTAAACAAATCTTCCGTATTTATTCCTATTTCCATACTAGTCATAGGGACTACACATATACAAGTATGAAGTAATAAAGGAGTAGCCTAAGAGCCTCATTTTCCAAGTTATAAGCTAGATCACTATTGTACTTATTTTGGACATATTATATGATTCACATAAAGATAATTCATAGGGGATAAGTACATGTGTCTAAGGCCCTATTTGGAGTATTGGATATGTAGTCAGTGCTGATTGATAGATGGGTCATTAGAGAAGCTCTAAACTGTGTGCCCACTAACCCATTTCCCCCAAGGTCACATTAAAGATGGAAAACTAGGGTTTTACCATTTCACAAAGAGTGACAATACATGACCTAATTTAAATGCATTAGAGTGAAGGTAAAGCAAAACCCAAAAGCATCCAAGTGGTTACATCTTATTTCAATAGATATTCCATATAGGATACTAGTGTTAGATATAGACAATAACATTGATGCAACTATCCTAGGCTAACAATACTATCTAGAGATCTAGAAACATCAAATGCAAAATCTGATGACTATTCCAGAATCATCTTCCATCTTGATTTCCACCTGTTCTAGATCTAGAACTATATTATCATTAGAACAAGCGAATTACATGACTTTTTTGTCATTTCTATATCTAACATAATTGTACTTTCCATATTTAGACTATCTTAATGTAATAAATTTAGTGTATGTTTATATGTGAGTTTAACATCTAATTGGCCTACTATAGATCTAATTATCACCTTTGTGCCATTTCATTTATATATATCCCTTTAACATCTAAAAAACCTAGATTTAGATCATTTTAGGGTTAAACATATGGTGAACCCAATTTTTAAACATCAAACCCTAGGACAAATTAGGGTTTAATGATTTTTTCTATTGTTGATCCCTAAGTTTCTATAAATTTTACAAATCATATTTTCCATGGATAGTTATATTATTTTTTTCATGTTCCAACACCTTATAGTGGTTCTTAATTTTTATATATCATGCCTAATTAACTCATTCTGATCTATAAGGGATTCAAAACCTATATTCTTCTAGTCTCTTCCTTGTTCTAATGTTTACAATAAAAGGGTTTTAAATAGAAACAAACACTTAATCTCTTTTAACAATTTATTTTGTAATGTTATATAATCAATATCTAGATGACGATGTGTATGCTCTCAACCTTTTTCCTAACTAGATATTATTCAAATGACAACTAACATCCCACACCCATTATTTTCCCATGGCTTATGTTGGATTCTATGGTCCATGTTGTTACTACTCGAAGAGGTAAGGTTGCTCAACACATCCCATAACTTGTTAATATAAAATAGGTGCCTCCTAAGCCTAATATGGTAATCAAATTCAAGGGATATAATATTATTTACCAATTGATCAATATGCATGTAAAAATTTCAATCCTTGAGCTCCTAAAGCAATCTAATGTCTATAAGGATGTCCTATATGAGGCATTGTGTGAGACACAAATTCTAAGTGATATTGAACCTACTTATTTTGTATATAATTATTAAGGATATTAAGAAAAATAATAAGATTATCAGCTTTAATCCAATAGATTTACCATCCAAAGATATTATTAACCAAAATTTTCCTTTGTTCATATAAGTAACAATACAAAGTGAAGGTATCAAAAGAGTGCTCGTTGATAATGATTCAGGCCTAAACATTTGTAGCATGTAATTCCTAACCATGATGGGTATCAACATAAGCCTTATTCAAAATACTTTTATGCACATAAAAGGGTTTGGAAACTCACATATCCCTCGATTTGGTTAAATTACATTAGATGTGATCTAGGACTAAAAATAATTTCAACTAATTTTCAAGTCATGTCTCAATCCTTACATTATAATTTAATTTTAGGTAGACTTTGAATACATATAATGGAAGATGTTCCATATACACTTCATAGATGTGTAAAATTCATACATGATGGGACCTTATTAGCCATGCCCATTGATGACAAACCCTTTAAATTTTAAAAAATGATACATTCTGAAGCTGAGGGAATTATTATAGTTATATCACCTCAACAATCCATCCCTCTTGATCATATTCACACATAAGAAATAGGTGAGTCAAGTAAAATGATTCCTTTGTCTCAAAATGTAAATAAGGCATAACAACCTGAAGTGTATATATATGCACATAAAGAATAAAAACCATTACCAAAAGTTCTAGTACAAAAAAAATAGCCCCAACATTTGAACTTCGTTTATTAGTCAATATTGAGAAAAAAGATAGCCATGTTTTAAATTACTATGACAATGATAATGATACAACATATGATAAAATAGATGTTAAAATGCAAAAATTAAAATTTTATCCACTTGATCACTTGTCACACAACTTATTTGAACCTACGGGTCCTGGTACATATAGGCTAAACCCACTTGCATAAAATACAACATTGAATCCAGATAAGGG
Source organism: Torreya grandis (assembly GCA_037957365.1). Lineage (NCBI taxonomy): Eukaryota > Viridiplantae > Streptophyta > Pinopsida > Cupressales > Taxaceae > Torreya > Torreya grandis. The sequence goes on along the minus strand of JARHVA010000222.1, from coordinate 2,422,335 downwards.
AAAATCAAAACTAACAAATGAGCATGTAATTTATAGTTATTCCATACATCCCTCTTGGTTAAAAGCACTGAGTCAACCTTATAAGGATCAAATGCAATTACATCATGTTAATAATATGGAGTCTTCTTAAAATGCCTTAACCCAAATGTTATAGACCATAATAGAATAGGATACCACCAATACTATATTATATTTGTTACTTGAACAAGGAATTAATTATATACCTTTTACCAAACATACATTAGGCAGTTGACTATGACCTACAAAGGTATTACCATACTATAGTTACCAAAAAATTATTGGCCATACTAATAATCATTGTGTGGCGTTGAAAAATATAATCCAATAATATAAAATTGAAGGACACATACACAATGTGTCCATAATAGGAAAAATGATAAATACTTCTTATCTTTTAGAAGAGAAGAATACCTCAAAGAGGTAAAAGCATGACAATTTAATTATTACTACTAATATTGATGGGGTATATTACCACCATATCGGGTTTGATCCAAATAAATGGGATACAACTTGTGGGACTACTTTTCTTGTATGATTTGGATATACAATAAATGAACTAATAAATTCTCCCTTAGATCCTAAATATCAAAGATACATCGAATTTACCATTTCATATGGACTACATGTCGAAGCCTCAACTATATGGATATCGATACATGAACCACATCTAAAACTAAAATTTAGACAAACTTAGATACTTGAGTCGAATGCTACGCTAGATACTAAAAACATATGTGTGAGCTTTCCTGATATGGGTATAGAGATTTTCATACAACATGATGGACATGATCTTTTACCTGCACCATTAGCTTCAGGTAAACCATGACAAAAAAATTGAAATGTTGGTACTAAATCACTATAAAAAAAGATTAAAATCCTTTGCTAATATCCCTACACCTTTAAAATATGAGGACCTACTTGATTAAACCTATGTCAAAACACCAAAAAAGTTAAAAAAATAAAAACATTTAAAAATCCAAAACAAAACTTTTGGCACTTACAAGATCTATTGGCTCCTTGGCATCTATGTGTTAGTTCCCTACTGATGGATGGCATACTTAGTTACTCCTACATAGACGTGTGTCACACTTATACTTGAGTGTGATATAGGAATTTAAAGACACATGATGCATTCCCATTTCATATGTTGGGCCTTCCCTATACTCATGTCATATGGACATTGAGGGCATTCACTTATTTGATATTGATACACATAGGTTATATGATTAGACGATCATGCTACATTATCATGTTTAAGCTTACATATGTACTTACAGATGCCTATTATCCATGATTGGATATTAAACAGGGTTCTTGATATATTATACACTTGAAATACTATTACTAACACATTGGATCCATTGGCTATTATGACATGTTTCTGCTAGTTGCTTATGCTTTCCTTTATGCACTTATTTGAGTGTCTTACCTTCCTATTGTATTTTGTGATCAAGCATTTGACTATGATTATTTGCTTGTAGCCCCCATGCCTATGTATGCTTTAATTTACATTTTTATATTCCATTTTTTATTATGTGTAAATTTGAATATGTCATTCTTTCTTTTATGAATATTTGACTAAGTAATGTCCCTTCGAGTTTGTAGTATCTGAACATGCCCTTTATTTGAAGTCTCTTTAGACCATTACCTTTTGACTTGATTTTGAGTGATCTTGTGTGTGTATTTAATTTGCTTGTTTAACTTGTACTATTAATATCTATACATTTACATGATATTCAACATGCATCTTAGGCCTACATCTGATCAAATTGGTTCTATGTGCTTCAACGATACATTTACCTAGACATGTTCTGATCTATATGATACATGGTTACATTCACATAGTATACAATTGTCTTATCTTTTTGAGGTGAGGTAACTACTAATTCTTATCCTTCCCTCACCCTAAAGGTGCCATATTAGTGGGGTTGTGTCATAGATACATGTTCTCCACACTTGACATAGTTTCCATATTAGGTGGGGGCATACTTTAGAAGTATAGTCTCCACACTCATTTAATATATGCTACTTATATTACTTTTTAGATTTAGTGGGGGTATGTCATATGGGAATGGATTCCACACATTTATAGTTCTAATATTATAATGGGGACATTCTTAAGAATGATTTTATTCATATTCATTCAATATACGGTAATTATATCAGTGCCCAAATTTAGTAGTGGCATGCTTTAGAAGCATGTTCTCCAAACTATTCAATATTCAACATCTCTAGTTTATAATGGGGGCATGTTTTGGAAACATTTCCTCCACATTGGAAATTATATCAATTTTAAGATTCCTCCATATATAATAGAGGCATGATTTTGGAAGCATGTTATCCACACTTACATCGTTATCTAAATTGACCAAAGCATATAGTTATATGGTTTAAATTCACAGTTGTGGTTGAATTATATACATTGGTACCATTTTTATATATAGTTTTAACATAATACATATCTAATGTGCATATTCTATGAAATGTGTGCCTACTATTTCAAAATCCATATCATTTTTAGATTCTAAAACTCTTTTATGGACTATTACCACATCATAGAATATTTTCGTATTGATACATTTCAAACTTTTATGGAATTTATTGAGCCAATATAATCCAATAGTTGGTTCACTTTTTTGGTATGGTTCAGGTGATCAAATCACTCAATATTTCCAATTTTTTTAGTTGAAATTGATTATATCTTTCATCCTCACTAAGGTATAAGTATCATTGGGTTGCATGGTTGAGTTAATATCAATAACCAGTTGGCAACTCACTTTTTCTCCAAAGTTGGGGGCATGTGCCTTAGAATCTCTCTCTCTCTCTCTCCTTTTATATAATCACTTTAAATATTTATCTATATTTTTCCTAATCTTAGTTTTAAAGCCTGACAATGATATCATTTTTTAAAAACAACATGCCAATAGGAAAGGTAGTTACATCGACACATAGGTGTACACCTAAACCTTTCTATTTTAATTTCAATCTATTTGAAGTAATTTAAACCTAGATTATACACACTAATTTTATACTATAAAATGTTTTTGGTTTTAGGTCAGTCACCAACAAAGAACTCAAGTTGGGCACACACAAAGATAAGGTGTGTACACACACCCATGTATGCATTCCTTTTATTTAAACTAGCAATTTCATTACTATATTAAGGGGGGGAATGCAGATGATATTTTATAATTATATAACACCTCAATCTTGTACACTTAAAAAACTCAGACCTTGGTTTTTGCTCTGTCCTTCACCTTTCCCTCTTCTACAAGTCTGACATATGTTAATTTTTTTTACCTCTTGGTATATATCTCTTAGTTTGACTAGTCATATGTTGATGATCCAAGTATTCTATCTTACCTATAATTCTTAAAATGTACTTATCTTACATCTCTAAAAGTTCTGAGCATGTACCTACTTTCCTGCTCCCTAGATACTAACACCTAGTATAAATAGTAGCATCAACATTACTATCTTATCTTGATATAAGTGTCCATAACCCTAAATTCATCCAATTTACAAATGAAATATATCCTAATGGTTAGCATAAGTGATTTAATGTGAGTTATTAATCCAAAGGTATTGATATAAATATAATATCAACCCTAATTCATTCCTCACCTAGAGACACCTATGACACCTAAAAAAAAACCAAAGAGCATTCAATTGAAAAAAAATTCCCCATTTATTCCTATTTTTATACTATCATAGGGAATACACATATACATGTCTGAAGTACTAAAGGAGTAGCCCAAGAGCCTTATTTTCCATGTTACAAGCTAGGTCACTATTATACTTGCTTTACACATATTATTATTCACACATAATCCAACATGTAGGGGATAAATAGATATGTTTGAGGCCCTCTTCTAATTATTGGCTATATAGGAAACACCCACTAACAGAGTGGTATTTGGGGTAGATCAACACCGTGTGCCCACTAACCCATTTTTCCCTAAGGTCACATTAAATATGAAAAACTAGGGTTTTACCATTTCACAAGGAATGACAGTCCATGACCCAAATCTAAATTCACTAGAATAAAGGTGAAGTATAACCCAAAAGCATCTAGGTGGTTCTAACCTATTTTAATAGATATTATATATAAGACACTAGCACTAGACCCAGATAATAGTGTCGATGCAACTGTTTTAGGATGATGTTACTATATAGAGAGCTAGAAGAATCAAATCTAGAATCTAATGACTATTTTAGAATCATCTTTTAGTCTAATTTATACTTGTTCCAAATTCATAACTACATGAGCATCAAATCAAGTTAAGTACATTACTTATTTGTCATTTCTATATCTAACATAGTTGTACTTTCTTTATTTAGACTATCTCAACATAATAAATTTAGTGTATGTTTATATCTAAGTTTAGTATCTAATTAGTTTGTTATATACTTTATTATCACCCTTGTGTCATTTCAATTATATATACCCCTTTGACATATAGATAACCCTAATCTAGATCATTTTAGGGTTAAACAATGGGAGAAGGATGACCCCATACTTGCCAAAAAATAGAATTTACTTGTCAGCTTCCATTTTACTCATTATGTTTAACCCTTTTTTGGAGTTAAGGTTTGGGGGAATAACCTAATAAAATATGGAGTAAGCTACCATAAAATTAAAACAATTAAATGAATTTGGATTTATAATATTCTGATAAATATACTAAAATTGAAAATATACTAAATATAGAAAATTACAATGCCAAATAATATTTCAAAAGTTAAAATAAGAAGGATAAAAAATAATTATATTATTAAATGATGTGCAGGTAGATCTAATAGGTACATGTGTGAATAAGATAGAATAATATTCCACATTGATTTTTCTGATTCTAGAAATTAGCTTTCTATCATCTTGGACACTATTGTCAATGATTTTATCTTGGTTTTGACACTTTTATCTAGTTCAAGATATAAATTATTTTATGGAATATCTATTTTCACTTGGTATGATTCATTGTCACCTTTCAATTTATGAATTCAAATCATGTACACAAGTTCTTAGATTTAGTGTTTTGATAAAAACCCTAGGTCGTATAATTAGAGCATGCCACCTTGAAAAATAGGGGTTAGTGGGCTCAAGTGAAGTTAAGATAAACTCAAAGACCAATATATTAATGAGAAATTCCTACATAGCCATATACTCTTAAGATATCCTCAAACCAATGTGTTTCTCCCCATTATGTGGGTTTGTGTGTGAAAAATTGTGTAATATGTTATATGCGAGTGCATGTAGTGATCTATCTTATAAATTTATAGATAATACTCATGGGTTGATCCTTGAATGATTCAATCCTACAAGAATAATACTCTAATGACCAATTTATAAATATGGAAGAATAGGGATAACTCAGTTGTGCAAGTGAATTTTAGTAGTGTAGTATGAACTTGACAAGTGGTTCCTTGATATTTTATAGATGTCTAATGAATGGATTTTTGTTTGTATTTATACCACACATTTTTAAATGATATCATGGGAGGGTTAAAGGATACAAATAGGCTAACACATACATATCACGATATTTTCAATTTGATCTTTTGAAATGTAGGCACACTAGTGTTAGATTTGGGACACTAGTGTCCTACAAGGTAAAAAGCTACTGAGAATATATATCTATTTATGTAGGATAAAAATTATTTTTTATGTAGAATATAGGGTACATGTATCATCATAATTTTAGGGATAGATAGTAAGATAAGAATATTAACACAATGAAATGGTGAAAATGATTCTTTCAGTAGCAGAAAGGTTATGAAATGAAGGGTTGACCCAAGATTGGTATCTTTCAATTGTAAAAAACTATAACATCATATAAAATTAGATTTTAGTATCTAACCCCCCTTAATATAGTAATGCATAAGGATGAAATTATTAGGTTAAAGGAAATAAATTCATACCTTGGTGCGTACAACAACCTTGATTTTTTCTTGAGCCTTGTTTGAATTTATTGATTGTGCATTACCTAAAACCAAGAGAATGTTACAGTGTAATTAGTGCATATAATCTGAAAAATATATAACTAAAATTCTTGAAAGTAAATATATAAAGGAAATAATATACCTGTGTGTTGATGAGATGATGTTTCCCCTTGGTAATTTACTTTTGTTATGATGCTTCCTTATTGAAGCAGTGGAGAGAGAGGTTCATAATTGAACCTTGGAGATGTAAAGAGGAAAATTAGAGGGTGATATTTTCCCTAATCTAGTGTGAGGGTGAGGTATTACAAGGCCATTGATAACATTAAATCTCAATTTCATAATTCAAGTATATACATAATATAACCAATCTAGCTAATCTAGCCAAGGTCAAGTGGTGTAACCATCTCAACCTAAAAAGGGAAGTAGTGCTAAGGCCATCAAGGGTGCTGAGTCTTAACCACACTACTCAAGGGATCCAACTACTAAAAATAGGTAAAAGACTCAATAAATGCATCTTAGAAAATCTAGTGCATCAATGTGTGGTGAAAAAAGAATGAATCTTGTTCATGCACCCTCTTCAAATCTATTATAAATGCTATATACTATGAATATATATATGTGGTTTGGTGCATTTTCATGGCATATGCACCTATACTATATTTAAATCTAAAGTATATGTCAAAATTTAACCTTTGATCTATAATATCTATCTCAAATATGAAAAAATCTATCTCAAATTGGTGCCAAATTCATAAGATTCTATCCCAAGTGTATATCTGAATCATGTAAATTTTATCAAATTCTCCTAATTTTTCCAACTGTATGTATGTGGAATCATGTCTCTATGACATGCCCCCACTGATATGTCCCCCATTTTGAGGTGAGTGGAATGCAACTTGGTAGTTACCATATCTCAAAAAAATAGGATAAACATGTCATATTTATATCAATCATGTAGTAAAAAAGCATATAATAGTATCATGTCTAAGTAGATGAATCAATCAAACTCATACTATCTAATCACAACAAGACATAATATGCATGATAAATATCATGGAACCATCTAGGAGTAACAAGCACATGCTCAACAAATAATCAAGTACACACACAATAGCACTTAATTTCATGTAAAATGGGTCTAGGGAGGCCACAAACAAGGGGCACCACACACTCAAGGGGATGACATGTTCAAATGTATGTACAACGAATAAACCACACTCATTGGAACTATGGACAACAAACAAGGAAGATGTTCAAATGCTCCATAGTCAAAACAAGGTAACAAACAAGAAGTACACTCAAGTAAGCCATGTGATAAGATGAATAAGCAAAATATAAGCAACCAACATAAGCATATCATACTAGTCCCTACATACATGTGCTAGTAAAATATCTTGTAGCATAACATATCTAGCACACTATGTAATTTGTAAGTACGAGTATAAACACGTGTAAGTGTTAGTATATAAGATCAATCATAATAATGTATGATCATTAAACAATGTAACTTGTATAAATCATGATCAATAAAGTATATGCCCCTGCATAGTGTTTCACATGGGTAGAGGAAAAGGTTCAACATCTATATGTTAATGTATCATGTATCTAATGTATTCCTATATAACATATTCAAGTACAAGTGAAACATATGTGTTTATAGAAAGGAAATGATATGCTATCTCCTAACATAAAGTAAATAACATATATGAAAAAATAAGTTAATATGTGTATGCTAAATATATTTTTATTTTTGCTTGATTTTTTTTTTCTATTTGATTTTAGAGTGTTTGAAAATGCAAAAGCTATCTAATGATCTCAATATGAGGAAATTAATCTATGAAGAGTGGTAAATTAATAACATTTACTCAATGAAATGTTCTATATGTGTGAATAGTAGAATATAATGTATATCATGTTATTTTGCTAAGATTGTACTTGCTATCTTTGCTCGAGAGATATTTTCCTTTGTGTTGTCTTGTTCTAAACATGTTCCCTCTTTTGTCATGTTAATGAACTTATCTTCATTATCAAATATAATGCAATTTTTTTTATCAATCATTGATCTTATTGATTTTAACCATGCTCCTATAGACACAACATTATATGTAATTAAATTCGAAATAACATGAAAAGAAGGATAAATCTCTTTTGAAGAAAAATAAACTCCTAACTTGATTTATCCCATACATGTTGTAGTTATAATAGTTTGATCCAAGTGTTGATACTTATTTCCAAGAGAGCTAAGAAATGACATAGAACAAAAAATTGTATCTTGATAGTCCATAACCTTGATATCTATAAATTGCTTACCAATTATGTGAGTATTGATAGTGAAAGGCTCTTGATACGAGGAGAGGTAATTTACACCTTTACAACCACATTTGAAACTTTAGATTTTTCAAGCTACTCTTACTTTTTGACCTCTTTTTTTAGAAACCCAGCTTTAAACATGCTTATTTTCTTACATTGAATTTGATTTTCCATTTTCTATTTTTGTAACATTGCATTTACAATACATCACTTTTGGAATTATTTATTTTCATCTTGTGCCTTTTGTAATTTTGAATTTTCATCTTGATATTTTTATAACATTGCTTTCTTTACTTTTACCTTTTGAATATTTTCTTTCTCTAATTGTGCATTTTGAATCTTTTCTTTCTCTAATTTTTTTATTGCAACTATTTTTGCTCTAAATTATCCTTTTACATCCATATTTTCTCTTTTTTCACTTGTGATTTAGGAGATGCACTCATAATGTGAGTGGGTTGTTTAATTGATGTATCTATTATAGGATCACAACTATTAATTTTACTTTGTATTATACTCTTCAAAACCAAACAACTATCTGTATGATGTCCATGCATTTTATGATATGCACAATAGTATTTTGATCTCCTTAAAGGATGTGGAAGAGGTAGTTTGTTCAAATTATTTATAAGCATTTCCATTAGAAAATCAATATAAATTTTTACATAAGTTTATATTAAATTTATTATATTGATTATTTGATCATTATGTCTTCAAAATAAAAAAACCCTAGATACTTTAGATTAAATCTGCACACACACACACACACTATTTAGAGGAGATGTGGGAGGTGGAGTGGGTTGAGGAAGGATATATATTGTTACCTTAATTTTTTACTATAGGATGGGCTACCTTATCCCTTAAATTAGTGAGACCATGGAATTGGTTAGAGGGAAAGTGGTTATCACCCTCCTTAGGGTTAGGAGGAGGAAAATGTTCTTTCTTATCCATTTTAAATGTTTCAAAGACTAAGATGAGAATAAGAAAAGAAAGACATATGAGTGTTATCAAGCACTCCAACATGATATGGAAATAAAAATTAAGTTTGAAACCTTAAAAGGCTTGAAACCCTAGATCAAGCAAGGGTTACACAAGAAGACCAAGAGGTCAGGATCACCAAATGTTTAACCCTTTTTAGAGTTAAGGGTTTGGGGAATAATGTAATAAAATATGGAGTAAGATACTATAAAATCAAGACAATTAAATGAATTTAGATTTACAATGTTTTGATAAATATACTGAGTCTAATAATATGATAAACATAGGGTAAGGACACAAAGCTGGGGGACAAAAAGTGGCCTACCCGTGGACATGATTTTTTTGAAATTTAAAAAATTTGAACTTCTATAGATAATTTGAGATATTTAGACTCCAAATTTAAAGATGGTGTTAAAACATGAAATGTAGCATTTCGAGTATAGTTTTCAAAACACTAATTTTAAAAAAATATTGTTAAGTATAACTAGGTTAAACATCTAAAATTTAAAGATGAAATCCTATTTTTTTAGAAAGCATAATAGATAGATGACTGTGATGCACACCATTTTTTAGCAACATTTAATATTATTTGAAACCCTTTGGGGAAAATTTAGATAAAATATTCTAACATGTCACTTATATTTTTTTGTAATTTTTTCAATGAATATTTTTTTTTATGATTTTTTTTAGTAAATAGATCCTAAAAATGACAAAGAAATGGATAGCCATCCATGAGACATGCCTAACTACTTCAAAAAAAACAAAAATCAATTTTTTTAAATGTGTGTAGAATTAGGCTGACTACATCACCATATAATTTTTTTTCACTTGGATCAACATAATAAAAATTACATGAACATGTATAGGCATGTATGTTTGCGGCATGTAGTGGCTTAAAAAAGGAATAGTTAGAAACAAATATTGTTTGATACCTTAAATTAGTCAAAAAATTACAAAAATCATATTTTTAGAAAGAGGAGAGTGTGCTCATCATGATGGCATCAAGTTTTTGAATTTTCACTTTGAAATTCTTAGTGTATTTGGCAATCAAAGTTGAAATTTGTAGTTTATTTTCATACCTTTAAAAATTCAACTATACATTGATAGTCCAAATCAGTGTCAAGCCAAAATTCATAGGAATTGAATTTAAATTAAAATACCATGATCGTGTTAATGTATAACATGATCACGTTAATAGATAACTCGCATCAATAGATAACATGATCGCATTAAAATATGATCACGTTATTGTAAAACAAAAATGTGATCACGTTACTATTATTTTACACATTTAAACAAATGGAGATAATGTTGGTTAGCAAGTAATGCAATCATGTTATTGATAACGTGATTTTGTTCCTATTATATTGCACATAAAATCATGTGGGAGTTATACATGAAGGTAAATTTGGATAGAAGCTTATATTTACTACTCTAAATGTTAAGTATAAGAAAACAAATGTAAACTTATACTTTAAATTTATTTTAGTAAATATAAGAAATTAGGGTCACTCAGCATTTGATAGTGTTGGTCTCACAGTTGCATGCCTTATGATGTGAAAAATAGTTTTTCAAAATCCAATCAGGTCAGTACTTAGGCATTTTTAGGGTCTAAGTATTAAACATAGGGATTACAAGACATAATTTTTGCAATTGATGTACATTTTTAGTAAACATAGTCATTTTTAAGGTTTTTGTGCCTTTTGGATTGATTCCTAGCATTTTTAGGAGTCTTAGGTTTGTTAAAATTAAAGTTTTTAACCCACTCACTTTGAAATTGATGCAAAGTGGTGTGATTGGGGTGGTGTAAGTCACATTGATGACCTGCACACATCAAATGACCATTTTGTGTTAATTTCACTTGTTCATCATCCCTTCCTCATCCCTGATCACTTCTTACTCATGCTTCATCACCCCTAATCACTCTTTCATCATTATTCATTTACCCTAATCACTCCTTCATTAAACCTCACTATCCCTAGTAATCTCTTATTACTCTTTTATCATCCCTAATTACTCCCTCATTGACCCTCACTATCCCTCATCACTCTTAATCACTCCCTCTTCATCCCTCATCATCCCTCATCATCCATAATAAATTAGGGTAATTCAACATTTGATAGATTTGGTCTCATAATTGCATGCCTTACGATGTGGAAAATAGTTTTTCAAAATCTAATCTGGTCAGTAGTTAGACATTTTCAAGGTCTACATATTAAACCTAGGGGTTTTAGTACATAACTTTTGCAATTGATGTCCATTTTTGGTAAATATATAGTCATTTTTAGGTTTTTATGCCTTTCAGATTGATTCTTGTCATTTATAAGAGTCCTAGGTTTATCAAAATTAAAGTTTGAAAACTAATCACTTTAAACTTGATCCAAAGTGGTGTGATTGGAGTAGTGTAGATCATATTAATGACCTACACACATCAAATGGCCACTTTATTTTAATTTCACTTATTCATCATCCCTCCCTCATCCTTGATCACTTCCTACTAATCCCTCATTACCCTTAATCACTCTTTCATCATTCCTCATTATCCTTAATCACTCCTTCATTGTCCCTCACTATCCGTAGTCATCTCTAATCACTCTTTTATGATCCATAATCACTCCTTCCCCATCCTTCATTGTCCCTAATCACTCTTTCCTCATCACTAATAATCCCTAATCTCTTATTCATCCCTATTTACTCCCTCCTCATCCCTCTTCATCACTAATCACTCCCTCATTGACCTTTATTATCTCTCATCATCTCTAATCACTTGAGCTTATCATTCCTAATCACTCCATTGATTATCACCATCCCTCATCATCCCTAATCAGTCCCTCCTCATCCCTCATAATCCATAATCAATATTCCTTCATCCATTATCATCATTAATCACTCCCTCATTGACCCTCATCATACCTCATCATACCTCATCAATCCATTATTGATCCCCACCATCCCTCACCATCCTTAATCACTCCCTCATCATTTGATGTAAGTATATACTCTATAGATATCTTTAATTCTAATCATATATTGTTTTATCCATTATAATAGAAATTAACTCTTTTTTAGGACTTGTGTTGTCAATACCCATTTATGATAGTCAATTTTATTACTGAATGAATTGGATGATATTCCATATTTATAGTCAATTAACATAATTACTAACACAAAATAGAGTCTGAATTTTAGTTCATCACATTATCTTTGTTATGTATTTGACTAGATGAAACTTTATTTGGTTCCACCTTTGGTAGTATGGTTTAAAAGATAAAAATTAAACACAAATCTCTGGTATAATTTTGTAATTATGAGAATATTTGAATTAGATACAAATTTATTTAGTGTTTCCCATTCTTGTATGACTTGAATCTTAGTCAGGTTCACACACACACTCCTTGTGTGTGTACTATGTCCTAATTTTTTTTATCTCTTGTATGAAAAATGAACATTTATTCATGTTATCATAGAAATATTTTTCTACAAAACGTGAAACACTATTTTAGCATGGTGTAGATGTTCATCCCATGTTTTCTAAAGATTACTATGTCATCAAGGTAGATTAAAAAAATGACATAGATAAAGGGAATGAGGATGTCGTTCAACATCTTGAAATAAATGAATTTATTACATGAGTTAACATAAAATTCATAATGGTAAATATATGGTTGACCACATGCAAAACTTTGGACACTTCTAATGGTGAGATGTCACAAAGGATTGCATCTTTAAAAAGTTTGATTTTGTACACCAAGTGTCACTACTAGGTGATCCATTTCTCAAGGCCTACATTAGACCATAGACTAGTGTATGGTTATGGATGATGTATAAATTTAAATTTAATTTTTTTAAAATATGCTTTAGAAGAAATTAAATTCTTATAACTTGCATTGGAAATGAAGTGTATGGCTCACCATTGATCTACATTTACTAATGAAATAATATTTTTAATTCATATAATTTCTTGGAGGGGGAAGTAGAGATATTTTTAGTACCAACTATATCATTGGGTTCATAATCTATTATCTACTTACCTTTTTATAATGCTAGATAACTTGTACCCACTTCTCCTGATGTGCAAGTAGAAAGCTCATATTATGACACTCTTTATTGGATTTAATATTTATTTTTTGCATTAAGCACCACTTTCCAATCTTGAACTACTTATTCTAATCATTTGAAAATTATTTTACACTCGCTGGTATGATGACTCAATCAATAGACATAAAAATAAAAGGCCTTCAATGTAATTATTCAGATCATAAAATGTCCTCATATGGAAAGTAATTGATTGGTTTAAGGAAATCACATATCTTGGTGATCCTCATATATTCACTACCCATTTTTGGTGCTATGGTGGTTTTACTTGCTTCTCTTTTTCTAGTAGATTTTCAATTTTGAATTACATAATTTCTAATAGGCCCATATTTTATCATAGGTGCTAAATATTTAGATTTCAAATTTACCTCCACATAATCATTATGTCTTATATTTTATGCTAGATCTCAACTCTCCACTTGTAACTCTTAACATTGTTAAATCCCTAAAAAATACCACCATCAAGGTATTGGATGGAGTGATTAAGGATGAGCAGGGATGAGGAGGAATTGAGTAGAGATGATGAGGGAGTCAATAGGGATGGTGAGGGTCAATGAGGGAGTGATTATGGGTTATGATGGATGATGATGATTAATGAGGGAGTGATTAGAGGTGATGAAAGATGATGAATGAGTGATTAGAGATGATGAGGTATGATGAAGAAGTGATTAGGGATAATGAGGGATGATGAGGGTCAATTAGGGAGTGATTAAGGATGATGAGGGAATGATTATAAATGATGAGAAATGGTGAAGGTCAATAAGGGAGTGATTAGGGATGATGAGGGATGATGAGGGAGTGATTAGGGATGATGAAGCAATGATTAGGGATGGTGAGAGCCAATGAGGGAGTGATTATGGATGATGAAGTGGTGATTAGGCATGGTGAGATCCAATTAGGGATGATGAAAGATGAGGAGCGAGTGATTAGGGATGATGAAGTGATGATTAGGGATGGTGAGAGCCAATGAGGTAGTGATTAGGGATGATGATGGAGTCATTAAAGATGACGAGGGATGGTGAGGGTCAATGAGGGAGGGATGATGGATGAGGAGTGAGTGATTAGGGAAGATGAGGGATAGTGAAGGTTAATGAGGGAGTAATCAGGGATGATGAGGGAGTGATTAGAGATGACTAGGGAAAATGAGGTTCAATGAAGGAATAATTAAGGATAATGAATAATGATGAGAGAGTGATTAGGATTGATGAGTCATGAGTAAGAAGTGATCAAGGATGAGAGAGGGATGATGAACAAGTGAAATTAACATAAAGTGGTCATTTGATGTGTGTAGGTCATCAATGTGACCTATGCTACCCCAATCAAACCACTTTAAATAAATTTCAAAATGAGTGGTTTGTAAACATAAATCTTGACAAACTTGAGACTCTTAAAAATGGCAAAAAGCAATCCAAAAGGCACAAAAACCTAAAAAATGACTATATGTTTACCAAAAATGGACATCAATTACAAAAATTATGTCCTAAAATCCATAGGTTTAATACTTATACCCTAAAAATGCCTAAGTACTGACTTGATTGGATTTTGAAAAACTATTTTCCACATCATAAGGCGTGCAACTATGAGACCAACTCTATCAAATGTTGAGTGACCCTAATATTTTATATTTACTAAAATAAATTTAAAGTATAAGAAAATAAATGTAATAATATAAATGTAAACTTATACTCAACATTCACTCCATTCATTTAAAAGTGCAAAATAATAGTAATGCGATCATATTTTTTTTACAATAATGCAATCATGTTATACATTAATGCAATTGTGTTATGGCTTAGTAATTATTGAGCCATAATTTAAATAATGCAATCACATTAATTAAACAATGAGATCATGTTAATTAAATAACATGATATCATTAATTATATAACATGATTGAATTACTTAAATAATGTGATGGTTTTATTTATTAATGCGATTGCATTATGTAAAATGTCCACAAAATTATCCCCCAACTCTGTGCACTTACCCTATATAAAAGTAAAAATACAAAGAAATATTATGAAATTTGTAATATAAAGGAGAAACAATACTTAGATTATTCAATAATGTTCATGTAGATATAATAGGTACAGGTGTAGAAGAAGATAAACTTAAGTTTCACCTTGATTTTTTAGATTCTATAAATTAACTTTTTATTAGCTTGGACACTACCATCGATATTTAGACACTATAATTAACACTTTTGTCATCCTTTTGATGATTTTATCCACTTAAAGATACATGATATTTTATAAAATATCCACCTACACCTATTATGATTCATTTTCATCTTGTAGGTTGTCAATTTACATCATGCACATAAGTTCTTAGAATCAGTGTTTTACTAAAAACCTTGGGTCTTCTTATTAAGGTAAGTCACCTTGAAAAATAAGAGTTAGTGGCCTCAAGTGAAGTAAAGTTGACCTTAAGTACCCCTATATAAATCATAACTTCCTAAATATCTATATAATCCAAAGAGGGCCTCAGACCAATGTAGTTCTCCCCCTTATATGGGCTTGTGTGTGAATAATTATGTAATATGCTATATGCGAGTGCATGTAGTGATATAACTTGTAACTTGACAAATAATTTTCAATGGATTTTATTTGAATGCTTAAAAACTACAATAAAAATGATCTTATGACTATAATTTATAAATATGGAAGAATATGTTAATATAGTTCAGTTGTGCAGGTGAATTTTAGTAGTGTAGTATGAGCTTGAGGGGTGCTTCCTTACTATTTAATAGATGTTTAATAAATAAATTTTGATTTGTATTTATACCACACATTTTGAAATGATTCAACGAGAGGGTTAAATAAGACAAAAAAATCCAACCCATATGTATCATAAGATTTTAAATTTGTTCTTTTGGAAGGTAGGGACACAAATATTAGATTTGGGACATTAGTATCAACATTAGTGTCTTAATCTAGATGCTAGTTTCATATAGGGTAAAAATGTATTGAGGATATATAACTATATACATAGGATATAAATTAGGTTTTATGTATACTATAGGCTAAAAATGGTATTTTTCATCATAATGTTAGGGTTGGACTATAGGGTAAGTAATTTGGCATAGTGAAATGGAAAACATGAGCCATTTGATAGTAAGAAGGTCATGAATTTAAGGGTTGAACTTGTTTATCCCTAGGTTTGGATAAGGATTCTATTAGTTTAGGGTTAATAATACATAAATTAATAAGCATAAGGGTGATAAATAGATCTATAAAAATAAAATTACTTACAAAATCAGATAAAATATATACTGAATTTATTATGCTGAGATATGATAAAAATGGAAAGTACAACTATGATAGATATTACAGTGATTATTCAAACAAGATACTTAACTAGTTATGATACTAAAATAAATATGGATTTGGAGTAAGTATAAATATTCTATATTTTTATTTTGGATCAATCACAAAAATATATAAATTTGACTTTTTTAGCCTCAAACACTTATGTTGACCTCAGATGGTTACATCAATGCTTTTGTCTAACTTGGACATAGGTGTCCTATATAGAATACCTATTGGATCTAGATGTGACCAATTGGAATATTCTAGGTTCTATGTCACCTTCAATCTAGTATGCTTAGATCTAAATCATTGGTTATTACTCATTATCAAATAGAAAAAACCCAGTTCTTCATTTTCATAGTGGTTATTAGAAAATTGGGTTTGTGGGATCATAATGTTAAGCTAACCCCAAAGTCCCCTCTATCAATTGGTGATGCCTACATAGGCACTACTCTAAATAGTTCCTTGGACTGATGTAATTATACCCTAATGTGTTGGCTTGTGTGTGCACAAGGGTGCAATATGTAGAAAACAAGTACAATAGTGACCTAACTTGTAACATGGAAAATAGAACTCATGGGATGCTCATTCAATACTTAAAACTTTTAGATGTGTTGTCCTTATCATTGATAGAAAAATAGAAGAGAACAGGGAATATTATTCTCACTTTAATTCTTTTTGATCATTGACTTAGACTGTGGTGAATGAATGAGGATTGATCTTATATTTATACCAATCCATTTGAATAATATCTCATGTAAAATAATGTAGGCCAACCATAGATATACATTTAATTTTAAAATTGAATGACTTTAGGGCACTAAATACTTGTGCTAGGTTAGGACACTTGCATTGACATAGGCATCTTACTAGGACACAAGTGTTCAGGAAGCAAAAAAGTAGGTACAGGTCTAGAAATTGTAGAGATGGAAGATAAGTAGGTTTATAACATAATGAGAAATATAAAAGCCCTGGGTCATCAGAATGACATTAGTTAGACTAACAAATAAGAAATGAGCATAGGGAGATAACAGATGTAAGCCTTTTGGTAGTGAGAAAGGTCTATAACTGAGAGGAAAAAATGAGGTTTGTATTTTCTAAGTGTACCAGATTGAGGTGCTATATAATTCAAAAATAGTGTCTACATTTTCTCCTCATTTAATATAGTAATGAAATGAGTAGTTTAAAGGAGAATAAATGTGAACCTAGGTGTGTATATCACACCTTAACTTTGTGTGAGTCTAGATTGAGTGCTTTAATGGTGATTGATTTGAAACTAAGATTATGTTAGAGTATATAATCAGTACATATACTCTAAAATTTAAAGTATTTAAATGATTTATATTGAAATAGAGCAAGGTTTAAGAGTACACCTATGTATCGATGGAAGTGCCTTACCTTTTGATAATTTTATTTGAAAATATGTTACATTATGAATCATTAGAACTGTGAATAGGACAAATATAAAATATATAAAGTGCATATATCTATAGAGATAGATCGATATTGGAGGACACATGCCCAAAAATTTAGAGAAAAGGTGAGTTTCCACCCAACATTTGAGATTAGCTAACCCATGACACCCACTCATACTTATAACTTGGTGAGAGTGAGTGAACCAAGTCAACTCACATTATAAATATAGTGAGGTTGGATGATGTAATCAAGTCCAACCTATAAATTTGGCAATATTGAGTGATTTAATCACCTCAACCATACCAAAAGTGAACCTAAATACTATATTAGATTGTCTCAATATATACCATAAAATTCCATATTGGTGGGTGATGAGAGTCCATATAAATGTTTAAAATTTGTAATTGATTTGATTTTGCAATATTAGGTGTACATTGCATAGCATATGCACCTTAGATATGTATCATGTTGAAACTATGTATAACAATGGTACCAATGTATAAAATTATGCACCTTAGATAAATTGGTATCAAATTTTCATTGAAAGACAAGATAAAACATCAAGGCCATTATATAAATGAACTATACATAGGTCATCAAGAAATCCTTCCGTAACTACACCTTTGAAAATGATATAATACTCCTTGTATTTATTAGTCATTTTCTTTTTTTCCCCTCCCATCTTGTTTCAAAATTAATAATTTGTTTTATAACATGTTATTATTAACATAATATATGTAAATTATATAACTGTGAATTTGGACAATTTTTAATTTAAACAAGTGTGGAGGACATGATTATTATAACATGCCCCCACTATATATGGAAAAATATAAAAAATTATATAAGATCCAATATGGAGGACATGTTTCCAAAACATGTTCCCATTGTAATCTAGGTATGTTGAATACTGAATAAGTATGAAGAACATGTTTCTAAAACATTCCCCCAATGAATCTAAAACTATGACAAATGTGGATAACATGCTTTTAAAACATGCCCCAACTGTAATTTGAATCTATATAGCAATTTGGAAGTCATGCCATTATGGCATGCCCCAACTAATATTCCCCTCTTTTTGAGGTGAGGGGAAGTAAAAAATAGTAGTTACCTAACCTCAAAATGATAATATAACCATAAAAACTATAAATGTACCATGTAGCATACAAAGAGAACATGTATAGGTATATATATCATGGAAGCACATAGAATGCGATCACATTAAGGCCTAATATTCATGATATAAATGATGGCAACATTTGGAGAGTAATAATACAAGCTCAACAAGAAACCAAGCACACACTCAAGATCACTCAAAATCAAGTTAAAAGATAATGGTCTAAGGAGACCTCAAGCAAGGGGAATGTTCAAATGTCACACAATGTAAGGTACATGAGCTAGTCAAATGTATATACAAGCAAGAATGACATAATCACGTGCTCATACAACAAGAAATGACATATTTAAATGTCAAATAGGAAAATAAAGGCATGGGGCCCATAAACAATGGATAATATTCAAATTATCAAACAAGCAAGATAATAGCAAGGCAAGGCACTCAAATAAGTACATGAATGAAATCATAAGCAACCATCGTAAACATACCATACTAGTCAATGGGTCATATGTGCTAGCAAAAAATGTTAAGTACATAGCATATCAATTACAATATAGAATATTTAAGCATGGATAAAGGCATGTGTAAGTACATAATCTCAAACATGATAATGTAAAATGACCATATAATGATATAACCTTGATGTATAATGATCATATAAGTGGATGCCCCTAATGTCCACATGACATGAGTTGAGGGAAGCCTCAACATACAAAAATGCATAGATCATGTATCTATGTATTCCTATATCACACTCAAAATATGTATGGTACACATGTGTGAATATAAATAAATGATATGTTATCCACTAACATGGAACTAACAACATATATGCCAAGGAGATAATGGAACATGTAGTTGCTGAACATATTTTAAATTTTTTTGGAGTTTTTAAATTTTTTTGTATTTTTGGAATATTTAAGACCTTTCAACCTTACATTTTTTTAATCATGGTTAGATAAGTGGAAATGTTTCATAACATGTGCTTCATCATTATCTACATGTGAAATAAAAGAACCACTACTATTATTTGGAATATGAATCAATTTGCCTTCATGAGAAAAATATATACCTTACTGATTTTTGTTAATGTTGACTTCCATTTGGTATAACCAAAGAGTGTCCATTATAAATACATATGAAGATGTGGTAGGAATAACCCAAACCCTTCTTTTAATTAATTTAGGACCACAAGAAATTGGTATTATTATGTCTTGCAAGGAGTCTTTCCAACCTACTTTTTTTTGTAAGTATTTTAGTTCAAAACCAAGCTATTTTAAATGTCTTGTATTGAAAGTAGTTTTTGTTTGTGTAGGATCCACATGGTTATGTAAAAAATAAGAACCACCCATGATTAATATGATTGTTAAATCTTGTTGGCATTGATACTTGTTTGGTTGGTAAACTTAGGGTGTTTTCATAGGATGTGAGCCTTAGATTGGTTCCATATTGAGTAAATTTTTGTATATTTCTTATATAAAGGTTAGGAACATGACATTTTTGTTCATAATGTTCATTTATTAATTCATATCCATATTTTATGTGAGGGATAAAACTTTGGTATTTAGAAGAGGATATGTTAAGCTCATTTGGATGAGCAATTGCAAATGAAGCATATATATGCACATCCACACATAAATGGGTAAATGGCTCATATTGTTTATGCAATGCTCTTTTTTTAAATGGAGAAAGAAGACCTCTAATAAAAATTAATTGCAACTCCAAATTTTAAGGTCTAAATGTTATCTCATATGATGTAATTTTTAATCGAATGGTATAATCTTGAAGGGATTCGTTATCACATTGTTTAAATTTGTGCAAATGTTTTAATGTAAGTTTTGACACCTTATGGATATTTAAAACCATGAATAATGATCTTCTAATTTTGAAAAATTAGTTAAGGAACCCTTTGATAGGATATAAAATGAATTATGATCTTCATTAGAAATGCTCATATGGAATACCTTTAGTAATAATTTGTCATCTTTTGCCCATTGACTAAAAAAAGGTACATATTTAATCATGTGGTTGAATGGATCTCCATGAATCACAAAAATAGGTAACTATGGTAGTTGAAAATATTGTACATATATATATATTCAAGTATACATTTTTCAAGAGGTTTATTGTTGAATGAGGTAAAATTTACATTAGAATTATGGGAATCCATTTGCATTTGAAGTACCTAAACCTATTTTTGAAGATCCCCAATAGTGTTCATCATAGTAATAATATATTCCATGGGAATGGTAGTGCTTGGCATAGGTGTTATCATTGGTTCTAATCCACCACATTTATTAAATCTAGGCATATGAGTATCATCATCCTCATGGATAAGAAGTACAATTTTTGAATCATTGAATTTATGATACTTTAGTAATGGGGTTGAATCTCTAAATTGTGATACCATTAGTATGTTGTCTGAAGAGTTTAGAACATTAGGAGTTTTTGTCATCTTAGGTTTGTAATTATTATTTATTCTTGGTGCCTTAATATTCCTTGGTAACAATTCCATGATCTCTTGGTTAACCTTTCAAAAAATTTCAATGTAAAATGAAGGGGAAAGAGAATCATCACCTTTGATAAGGGGGATATTATTTGGGAAAGTTAGAATTATATGGGATTGAATTAATTTACTTGAAGGAATATTCCCCTCATAACTATTTTGTGAATATTTCATGATATCTGATGGAGTTGGTGAAAGCTATCATGATCAAATGAAGGAACATATTCATCATGAAATACCCATTTTGGTATAAAAATAAAGGTATTTTTTTTATCTTCCTTGAGATGAATCAACTCATCTTTTGAAATGGTGGGAGCTTGGAATTTCTTAGATAGATGGTAGATAACTCCATTTAAATATTTGATATTATAAGCTTTAACACTTGGAATAACATAAGAGTAATGAATTTTTACCCCTTCCTTGATACAAATTTGGAGAGTTTCATAATCATAATCATCAAAGCAATCAATATCATCCATGATGATATAGAAAAGAACACTAGGATTAGGATGATGTAGGTAAAAAAGTATCTAAATGAATAATTATGTAATGATAATTCTCAAATTTTAGGTTCACCAAATATTTAACCCTAGGTTTTGATAAGGATCATATGGGGTTAGAGGTAATTATATATATAAATGTATAAGCACAAGGGTGATAAATAGATCTATAACAAACCAATTAATTATAAAACTAAGATAAAACATATATTAAATTTATTATGTTGAGATATGCCAAAAATTGAAATTACAACTATGTTAAATATTACATTGATAATGAAAATTAGATACTAAATGTTAAGGTGTGGAGCCTAAAAGCTTCACATATGAGCACATTTGATAAGTTGCAGGTTTACACAGTCACCGGCGTCAGTCAGGAGAGACCGACGTCGGTCAGGAGCAGTTGAAGGAACGCCGGCGTCGGTAGACAATCGGCCGACGACGGTCACAGGCAAACAGGCAGGAATCGGCGTCGGTTACCTGTGCATCCAGAATGCTATTTCTGAGGATAGAATCGAGTGTTTGCATGATGAGTTTAAGTCTTAGTCTTAAGTTCGCATTTCTATTATTAGCAAGATTGTTTTTAGAGCCCTTGTTCAAGAGGCTTAACTATTGGTTGTAAGTGCATGCTCAAGTTTCCTAATTCTATATGTAGGAAAGATCTTCTTAGCTTATTTTGGATTGTATGAGTAGAACATTGTGAATGTTTGAAGGACAGTACAGAGTTGTATCAATCCAGGTTGTTGGAGTTGATTGTACTTGAGAGAGAGAGCTCTTGAGGAATAGAGATATAGAGAGAGATCTTGTGCATCTGAGAGAGGTGTGGAAGAAAGAAGTTTCTTCAATTGTATTCCTTTTGTAAAGAGTTTTAATACAAGTTTTCAGGGTGGTTTCTTGTATCTCTTGTTCTATGCTATTTATCATTCTAGTTACTTATCTATCTAATTTAATTCTGCATTTATTGCTTTCATAAGTGTAATCATTATTGGTTGATCCCCAACAAGTGGTATCAGAGCTCAGGTTCACTAACAAGTGGTTCAGATCTGTGTAGTGTGTATTGATTACAGGTTGCTCACAGGGGTTTCTGTAGGGATTTCTATTTGAGTGGGAGAAGCAATGGCAGAAGAAAGTAAATTGAGAATGGAGAATTTTAATGGCAAGAACTATCAACATTGGAGAATGCAGATAGAGGACTATCTGTATCAGAAAGATCTTTACTTACCGTTAGGTGGGATTGCAAAGAAGCCCAAGGACATGGAGGATGAAGAATGGGAAGTTCTTGATAGAAAGGCTCTGGGGTCTATAAGACTGAGTCTAGCATCCACTGTAATATCTAATTTATCACAGGCAAAAACAATGGTAGAGTTAATGACTACTTTAACAAATTTGTATGAAAAACCCTCAGCTTCTAATAAGGTATATCTTATGAAGCAGTTATTTAATTTGCATATGCAAGAAGGTGGATCTGTATCTAATCACCTGAATGATTTCCATGGAATTGTTAATCAATTAAGTTCAGTCAATATTGTATTTGATGATGAAATAAAAGCTCTTTTAATATTATGTTCTTTGCCTAAAAGCTAGCATGGCTTGGTAATGGCAGTTTCTAATACTGCATCTACTTCGAATATTTTAAAAGTAGAGGATGTTGTTAGTGTTATCTTGAATGAGGAAATTCACAGGAAAAGCACAGAAGAAACATCAGGGAACACTTTAAATCTCAAGAGCAGGGGAAGGAAAAAAGAGAAGAGCAAGAGGAGATCAAGATCTAAGTCTAAGGTGAGAGGTAGATCCAAATCTAGAAATGGCAGGAGGCCACAATGCTGGAATTGTGGAAAGATGGGGCACATAAGCAGAGATTGCTGGTCAAAGCCTAAGGAGGACAATCAACACGAAGGAAAGGAAGAGGCAAAGGTTGCAGGTATTGCATAAGATGCTCTAATTTTCTCTTTGCATAATAATATAGAATCTTGGGTATTAGATTCTGGTGCATCTTTCCATGATACCCCTAACAGAGAATATTTCAGTGACTATATCCATGGAGATTTTGGAATAGTGTACTTAGGGGATGATGAGCCTTGTAAGATTATTGGCAAAGGTAAAGTGTAGCTGAAGATGCAGAATGGCAACACATGGGTGTTGAGAGATGTGATGCATGTTCCTAGCTTGAAGAGAAATTTGATTTCTTCAAGAAAGCTAGGGGATGAGGGTTGTATAGTAACTCTCATAGCAAAATCTTGGAAGGTGACCAAGGGTGCACTTGTTATGGCCAGAGGTAAGAGAGTAGGTACTCTCTATTTATGTAATTGTGTTACTGATATTTCTCCTTCTGTATTATCTACTTCAGATGTAGATGCTAAATTGTGGCACTCAAGGCTTGGCCACATGAGTGAGAAGGGGATGTCAATTCTTAAGTCTAAAGGTAAGCTTTCAGATTTGAAAAGTATGGATCTAGAATTTTGTGAGCATTGTGCATTTGGAAAATAGAAAAGGGTTAGTTTTCTCAAGACTGGGTCTACTAAGAAAAGACATAAGTTGCAGCTTGTTCACACAGACGTGTGGGGACCACCTCAGGTAGCCTCTATTAGAGGATCACAGTATTATGTTACGTTTATAGATGATGCTACAAGAAAGGTATGGATCTACTGTATTAAAAATAAATCTGATGTATTTGAGACTTTTAAGATTTGGAAAGCTATGGTTGAGAATGAAACATGTAGAAGATTAAAGTGCTTGAGATCTGACAATGGCAGTGAGTTCTGCAGTCTTAAGTTTAACTGGTATTGTTATACACATGGAATCCGTAGGCAAAGGATGGTTCCAAGGACACCTCAGCAGAATGGAATTGCTGAAAGGATGAACATAACAATCATGGAGCGTGCAAGATGTATGAGATTGCATGCTGGGTTGCCCTTAGAGTTTTGGGCAGAAGATGTTGACACCGCAGTGTACCTGATTAACAGAGGACCCTCTACAGCTCTGAATGGTGGAATTCTAGAAGAGGCATGGACAGGTAAAAAGGTAGATCTCTCATATCTCAAAGTTTTCAGTTGTGAAGCCTTTGTGCACGTAGATAAAGAAAATAGAAAGAAGCTTGATGCTAAGTCTATGAGGTGCACATTTATTGGCTATGGCTCAGATGATTTTGGTTTTAGATTTTGGAATCTAGGAACTAACAAGGTAATTAGGAGCCATGATGTTGTTTTTAATGAAAAAGTGATGTATAGTGATCAGATGAGGAAGCTGAATCAATCTGGGCAGAGCAATGAAGAATTGGATGAGGTGACGGTCCAAAATGAGCTCACGGGAAAAAGAAATAATCACTTGCAGGAAAACACAAAGACCGACGTCGGTAGGGTAGGAACCGACGTCGGTAGTACAAAAACTGATGTCGGTCATACAGAGACCGACGTCGGCAGAACAGGCACCGGCGTTGGCCAGGAAGAACCGGCGTCGGCCAGTAACAGGTCTACAGGTGGCCGAGGTCGGTCACTGTCAGAGAATTTGGGTGGACAGCGTGTTGAGAATGAGTCTAAGACACCCATCAGGAGGTCAGAAAGGGTAAGTAAGCCTCCAATCAGATATTCTCCTTCTTTATACTATTTATTGCTAACTGATGGTGGAGAACTAGAGAGTTTTGAAGAAGCATTACAGGTGGAGTCCAAGAGTCAGTGGGAGCGTGGCATGGTTGAGGAGATGGAGTCCTTGAGAGAGAACCAAACATGGGATTTGGTTGAATTGCCAGCTGGTAAGAGGACACTGAAGAATAGATGGACCTACAGGTTGAAGGAAGGTGAGAATGGACAGATGAGATATAAGGCCAGATTGGTAGTGAAAGGATTTTCACAAAAGCCAGGTATTGATTTTGGTGAGATTTTTTCTCCTGTTGTTAAAATGACTTCTATACGGGTTGTACTATCTTTGGTTGCTTTTGAGGATTTGCATCTTGAGCAGCTAGATGTTAAGACAACGTTTCTTCATGGAGATTTGGATGAGGAAATATACATGGAACAGCCGGAAGGATTTGAGGTCAAGGGTAAGGAGAAGTTAGTGTGCAGATTGAAGAAAAGCTTGTATGGCCTCAAGCAAGCTCCTAGACAGTGGTATTTAAAATTTGACAGGTTTATGACTGAGCATGGCTACAGTAGGTGTCAATCTGACCATTGTGTATATTTGAAGAGATTTGATAATGGTAGATATATTATTCTATTGTTGTATGTAGATGATATGCTGGTTGCAGGATCACACATGCATGATATCTCTAAGCTCAAGGTGAAATTAGCTCAAACGTTTGCTATGAAGGATTTGGGAGCAGCAAAGAAAATCCTTGGCATGAGCATTAAGAGAGACAGGAAAAATCACAGGTTGATATTGTCTCAAGAGGATTATGTGGACAAGGTGTTGAAATGGTTCAATATGCAGGATGCTAAACTGGTAAGCACACCTTTGGCTGGACATTTTAAGTTGAGTAAAGAACAATGTCCTAATTCACATGATGAGGTAGAGTACATGAGTAAGGTTCCATATTCTTCCGTAGTAGGGAGTTTGATGTATGCAATGGTGTGTACTAGACCGGATATTGCCCAAGCAGTGGGAGTTGTAAGTAAGTATATGGCCAATCCAGGGAAGGAACATTGGAAAGCAGTTCAATGGATCCTCAGATATCTGAGAGGAACCAGCAGTAGGCACTTGTGTTATGGAGGTTCAGATACTTCTCTACATGGTTATGTAGATTCAGATATGGCAGGTGATTTGGATGGCAGGAGGAGCACCACAGGTTATGTTTTCACTGTAGGTGGAACGACGGTTAGCTGGATATCAAA
The DNA here is from genome assembly GCA_037957365.1 of Torreya grandis. Lineage (NCBI taxonomy): Eukaryota > Viridiplantae > Streptophyta > Pinopsida > Cupressales > Taxaceae > Torreya > Torreya grandis. The sequence goes on along the minus strand of JARHVA010000222.1, from coordinate 2,395,324 downwards.
GTTGCAGAAGGTTGTTGCCTTGTCAACTATAGAAGCAGAGTATATTGCAGCCACAGAAGCTAGCAAAGAGATGATATGGATGACACGGTTCATGGAAGAGCTTGGAAGGGAGCATGGGAGTTGCAGATTGTATAGTGACAGTTAGAGTGCAATCCATTTGGCTAAAAATTCAGCGTTTCACTCAAGAACCAAGCACATACAGCTAAGGTACCACTTCATACAGCAGGTATTGGAAGATGGTGAGTTGAAGCTGAAGAAGATCCATACAGATAGGAATCCTGCTGATATGTTAACCAAGCCGGTTATAAAGGAGAAGTTGAATCTTCATTCAACTTCTGTTGGTCTTCATGGTTGAGTTGAAGATGGAGGAAATAGAAGATGTTGCTATACAAGTACTGGTGCAGCTGTTTATCTCCAAGTGGGAGATTGTTAAGGTGTGGAGCCTAAAAGCTTCACATATGAGCGCATTTGATAAGTTGCAGGTTTACACAATCACCAGCATTGGTCAGGAGCAGTTGAAGGAATGCCGGCGTCGGTAGAGGATCGGTCGATGACGGTCACAGGCAAACAGGCAGGAACCGGCGTTGGTTACCTGCGTGTCCAAAATGCTATTTCCGAGGATAGAACCGAGTGTTTGCATGATGAGTTTAAGTCTTAGTCTTAAGTTCGCGTTTCTATTATTAGCAAGATTGTTTTTAGAGCCCTTGTTCAAGAGGCTTAACTGTTGGTTGTAAGTGCATGCTCAAGTTTCCTAATTCTATATGTAGGAAAGATCTTCTTAGCTTATTTTGGATTGTATGAGTAGAACATTGTGAATGTTTGAAGGACAGTACAGAGTTGTATCAATCCAGGTTGTTGGAGTTGATTGTACTTGAGAGAGAGAGCTCTTGAAGAATAGAGATTTAGAGAGAGATTTTGTGCATCTGAGAGAGGTGTGGAAGAAAGAAGTTTCTTCAATTGTATTCCTTTTGTAAAGAGTTTTAATACAAGTTTTCAGGGTGGTTTCTTGTATCTCTTGTTCTGTGCTATTTATCATTCTAGTTACTTATCTATCTAATTTAATTTCGTGTTTATTGCTTTCACAAGTGTAATCATTGTTGGTTGATCCCCAACACTAAATTGGTTCTAATGATAACACAGAACTAGATTTGGAATAAGATGGAAATAGACTGGATCTAGATTTGTGATCAATCATCAAATTTTGACAATTTGACTTATATAGCCTTAGACACTTGTTTTAACCTTAGATGGTGGTGTTAATACTTCTACCTAACTTGGATGTAGGTGTTCTATACAAAATACTTGTTGGATGTAGATGTGACCACCTATAATGTTTTAGGTTTTATTTTGCCTTCACTCTGGTGCACTTAGATTTGGATCATGGGCTGTTTTTCCTTGTCAAATAACAAAATCCTAGTTCTTTGTATTCATGGTGGTTGTGGGAAAATTGGTTAGTGTCCTCACAGTGTCAATATAACACTAAATAACCTATGATAGTGGGTGATACTTACACATCCACTATTCCAAAAAGTGTCTTAGACTGATGTAGTTCTCCCCTAATGTGTTGGCTTGTTTATTAACAAGGGTGCAATATGTGGAAGACAAGTATAACAATGACCTAGCTTGTAACTTAGAAAATAAAACTTATGGGATGACCCTTCCCTGATTCAAACCTATAGTTGTGTTTTACCTATGAATGATATGTAAATAATAGAGAGTAGGGAAGCTTTTGCTGACTCAAATGTTTTTTGATCATTGAATTATAATAAGGTGTGAGATTTTTAGGTCTTTTATAGAAGGTGAATGAATGAGGATTTATCCTATAATTATACCAGTCACTTTGAAGAATATCTCTCATAAAAGTACTTAGGCTAACCATAGGTATATGTTTCATTTAAAAACTAAATAAATTTAGGGAACTAGACAGTTGTGTCAGGTCAAGACACTTGCATCGATGTACGTGTCTTTTTGGGATGCAAGTGTTTGGGAAACAAAAAAATAGGTTTAGGTCCAAAACTTGTAGAGATGGAAGATAAACAAGTTTATAACATTCTAGGAAAGATAAAAGTCTTGGGTCATCATAATAACATTGGTTAGACTAAGAGATAAGCAATGAGCATAAAGAGATAGTAGATGTGATCCTTTTAGTAGTGGGAAAGGTTTAAAACTAAGAGGAACAAATGAGGTCTATATTTTCTAAGTGTACAATAATGAGGTGATATATAATTCATAAATAGTGTGTATAGAACCATGATTGGTATTTTTCAAGTACACAAGATTATTACAACATATAAAATCATAATTTAACATCTACACACTCCACCTTCCCAATCTACCTTGCATACCTTCTGCCACCCATAACTTATTCTTATTTTCACATGAAAAATATTTTTAGAGCTCAAATATGAATAACAAAAGACCAAAGGAGGGCCAGGAAGAAAGTACAAAATAAACTTCCAAAACTAGATGAGGAGAGTATATGGAGGAATAATGAAAAATACCATCAAGACCAAAAAACCTAAAATATTCTATTTTTGAATTTCTATTCAGAATTATATGTTGATCAATAATGTATGGTATTAAAACATTTTATGTTATGAATAATGTCACCTCACAATTAAGCCTTATCCTCATTAGATCTATAGTCATAGAATTCATCCTTATCCACCTTAACATTCACATAACAAAAATATTCTAGGTTATGGAATAAATATTCATCCTCGTTCAATGACACATCAAAATGTCAAAATCCACATTTTTCCATCTTGTATTATGCCTACATTCCCCCCTAATCACCAACTATCTCCATGTAATGACCTATCGATTGCATGTAGCCAATCTTAATCATTTGTCCAACTAAAGAAGGCATAAAGCTCATTGAATATGAGTCATGAAGGTTGAAAATCAATATGAATGATGACATTTGGTGCAAACTAAAATATTACAAATTGCATTAATCAATGAATGAGGGATTACATTATTGAATAGTTAAACTTATGACTATTAATTTCATATTCAAGATTACTCTTCATCTACCTAAAAAGACTCTCTAGCTTAAAACTATGAGACATAAACTCTCATACAATTACTCCCAAGGATTTATAATATTATATTATAATAATAATACACCACCCCTTCACTATAAGTGTTACAATGAGACCAAACATGCCTCTGAACATTTCAAATTTTTTTGATCCCCATGATTTTGTTAAGATGTCTGTTGGTTGATACGTAGTAGGAAAATGTAGGAATTCACATTTACATCTTTCACATAATGCTAAATCAAATGAAATTTGGTGTTAATGTGCTTGTTTTGGCCATTAAAGACTAGATTATTTTCCATTTTAATTGAAGATTTGTTTCCAAACAAGAGAGGTGTTGATGAAACATGTTCCTCAAAATCTAAAAGAATCCTTTTTAACCAAAAAATATCTCTAGTTGCCTCTGAAACTAATATGTATTCTAGTTTTATTGCTAGTTGCCTCTGAAGCTACTATGAATTCTACTTATGTTGAATAAATCTCTAGCACTGATTACTTCTTTTACTTACAACTGATAATTGAGGTTCCTAGATTCATTTTAAAACGTGATATATATTTTCCATCTTCAAAATCACTAGCACAGTTAGAATCTAAGTATCCAACAAGTTTTAAGTCCCCTATCCTAAAGTATTTGGGACCAACATTATGTGTTCCTTTTAGATATCAAAGGACTCTTTTCGATGCTACCTAATGACTTTCATAGGTTGTTGCATGAATTGATAAAGAACACCAAAAATAAAATAAATATCTAGTCTAGTTGTGATCACATAGATTAGACTTCTAATGTGCTATCTACGTTTTTTAGCATCTACTAAATCTATGGTATCTTCATATATCAATTTAATATTTTGGTCCATGGGCATATCAAGAGGCTTGAAATCTATCATTTCAAACTTGTTTATAATGTCACCAATGTATTTTTAATGAGTGATGAAGATATACTTTTGTTTTTATCTGTTTAATTCAATACCCAAATGGTAATGAAAATAACCCATATCTATCATTTCAAATCCTTTTATCAATTATTATTTGAATATTTCAATGTATCTTTCATTATTTCTTGTGATGAGTAGATCATTAACATACACCATTATAAATATAATTTTTTTGAACAAAAGAGTTATTTATTCAAAATAAAACATTATGAGGTTCATGTTCATTAAGTGCTCATAAATTTTGTTGTACCATGTTTGTGGGGCTTGTTTCAAACCATACAACAATTTTTATAGTTTTCACATTTTGTGCTCTTGGTTGTTTATGATAAAATCTTTAGGTTGTGTTATGTACACTATATCCTTGATATCACCATTCATAAATGTAGTTTTGACATCCATTTAGTGAAATTCCATATGTTGTGAGATGATAAAGACAAAATGGTTTAAATGGTAGTCCATTTTTATATAAGTAAAAAGGTTTCATTATAGTCAATTGATTATTTTGTTTCAATCCATTTATGAGAAGACTTCCTTTGTGCTTGTAAAGTGAGCCATCTGCTTTGTATTTATTATGAAAGACCCAATTTTAACCAATTGAGTTATAGCAAATTTAAGGAACAACAAATTTCCAAATTTTATTATTAACCAATGCATCATACTCACTTCTTATTAAATTTTCTCATGCCTCAAGATTTTTAGCTTGTTTGAAAGAAGTGGGTTCAGAGTCAAATGAAACATTGAATTATTCTTTAGGATGGTATTCCAATGTAAGATTTTCTATGTTATCTTGAATCTCATATAAGAAATGGTATAATTGTCACGCTCTTATGTGCACACTTCTTGGGTTTATTTTACCAACCTCATCAGGTTTGACATCTTTTCCTGTCTATTTGACCCATTTCAGAATCATTTTATGTGTAGCTTGTTGAATCATAGGTGACTCAATTTCTAAATTTGAAGTTAATCTTATACCATTAAACCATCCTTTGATGAAGTTTCACCATTTTCTTCAGGGGGAGTGTCATTTTTAATTAGAGTTAATAGATATTCAAATGTTTCCCAATTGTAGGTTCCCCCTTCACTATTTGGAACCTTCATATCAACCTCCTTGAAAACATCAATTTTGGAATATTTTTTCTAGTCTATTAAATTATTCATTAATGTTTGTATTGTCCTTTATAATTTTAAAAAAGATGACATCCTTTGTGATAAAAAATTTCTTGGTTTTGTCATAAAATAGCTTCTATGATTTGAAGACTATGGTATCCCTGAAGTGTGCATTTTTGACTCCTGTTTTCCAATTTGTTCCTTTATCATTTAGAATTAATGTACAACATGTGGATCCAAAATTTTAAAGATGTTGCAATAAAGGAATATGGCCACACCATACTTCATATGGAGTCTTAATCTATAGGGCTATTGATGGTGACCTATTACAGAGGTATACTACTATTTGAGATACTTCTTCCTAGAAGTGAAGATTTACACCTTTAAATAATAACATTACCTAAACCATAATCATGATAGTGTTGGTGTAAGATTTTTGTCACTATGGTTTTACCTACATGGTCTAGTTAGATTTCTTAGGTGTCACTTAGGTGTTAATTAGGTCATTGGGGAAGATAATCCCACATTCATGAGGATGTGATATCATGTATATCTTCCACATATATATGTTTTCCTAAAGCTATTTGTTTAATTATCTTAAAATATTATTGCATTGAATGATTTTACACATTGTGAAGTTTCTTCCTCTCATGTGTCCATGATTTCACTACTCCATATAATTTAACCTTCATGCATTCAATTTTATCAAGTTATCGATATTCAAGTGTGGCCCAATATGACATGGTATCAGAGTGGTGGTGTTAGATTAATTCCATGGATTTTATTATGATCTCACTTGCATTCTAGTTCCTTCTTAGTGTTCTTCGTGATCTTGACTATTTTCAAGGTTTGGTGGGGTTTTATGAAAATCCATGAAAACTATAACATTGAAATCTCCAAATGAAAAATGGACATAGCCATTAGATTAAAAATATGTCAAAACCCTAAGAATGGCTATAAACATGACCTAGTTTTGTGACATGCCATTTTTACCATTTTGGATGGTTTGAAGATAATTTTTGATTACGTGCAAATCCATACCATCTAGTGCTTGAAGAGGATTTTTTTTTGGTTTTTGAAAAAAACAAAGTGGGCCTTTATTGATTTTGGAAAAATATATACAAAGTTTATAGATCTAGAGGTTTTATGTCTAGGTTTTTCATTTTTGTGGGTTTTATAACTTAGGTAGAATTTTCGACATGGTCAAACATTTGGTGGTATAAAATTAAATTTTCTCCTCCCCAAATAGTCATCATCCTTCCTTAGGGATATTAGCCTCAATAAACATTAGTTAAGTTGCATGTAGGGTCCAAAGAACCTGATCTCAACTTTGATAGACATTGGGTGAGTTGTATGTAGTATCCATGGAATCCTTATTAATTTCCTTTAGTAGAAAATCAACTCTTGGTGGACATTCCTCACTGGTTTCCTTTAGTAGAATATCGACCCTCAACAAAAATTTTCTATATTAGTTGTAAATGTGGGATATGACATACCTATATGCACATCAAGTGAAATCTATCCTTTATTCAAGCACACTATAATTTATACAACCCTTCTTTTTCCATATAATGATTTGTGTGTAGCCATCAAATTTAAACTGTTGCATTATGGCACTATTCATTGGAAAATTGGAAGTTGTGATGGAGGGAGGGTAATCATCCTAAACCTTAGTCCCTTGGTCATAACCAACCATGGGGGCTTAAATTTTCCTCAAAAAGTTGATCCAATTTTGTGCACACCCAAAAATTTATGGAAAGTGGAGATTTCATTTTCGATCAAGAAACTTCAAACTTCCATAATTTTTGGTGATAGTTTATTTTCAAGTGTTTTTTTGAAAGTGATTTTTTTTTCAAGCTCTACACATTGGTGATAATCTTGTGCCTTGTAAAATTGAAAATTTTTAGTTTCGTGGGGGTTATTGTATTATGTAATTTATACTTGCACACTATTTTCTACATTATGTTGCTTGTGTATTGATTCCTCATTCTTGGACACATTATCAACTAAGCTCAACATCCTCTTCTTGTATTTGTAAACCACTTATCTTTTTTTACATTCGTGCACTAATTGATCATGATGCATTCTTGATTGTGACCAACTTATTTTTGAGTGTTCATTATATTTGTAATATTAGGGGGTTCACTACTGATAGTTCCATCAACATCTTTATGGAATTTCATATTTTTGTTCTATTTAATGTTGTGCAGATAAATTCATATAAATATTTATCTTATAAAAATGGGATACTAGATCATTTTATGGATAATGATATATTATTTTATCTCCTTGGACTTGTTCTTGAGCCAAGAGATGATGAATAGAAACATGCATGATTTAACAACAAAAACATGGTATATAGGCTAATATGTATCACTTTTTTCTAAGGATATTTTTCATCAAATTGAGTACACTGAGTGCCCTTTCATTTCTTGGACCTTCATTTGATAGATTTATGGAGATGTTTATTCTTCAACTAAGAGTGATACTTCCTAGGAGGACCATTCACATGTGGATATGTTGGGACCAACATACCCCCATTTTTTGAATTGGGACCCTTGAGAAACCCTTAGAATAAAACATGAAAATCTCAACATGTTAAGGCCTTTTATAGAATTTTAAGATCATACACTTTGTTAAGAGATAAGCATATGTGGTCTTAATCTACTTTAGTTTGGACTAAAATTACTAATGAAGTTTGTTTGACTTTAAGTTACAGGTTCCATGGTATGCATCCCTGAGAAGTCTGCATTCCAAAACCCCAACAAATCCTCGATTCAAATTTGAATAAAGGTAAGAACCCAAATTGGTGGAAATCATTTTTATGGACTTAAATATAAAACACATATCTTAGGTTTAGTCATATCTTTTTAACATAACTTGACTAACAAACTTGACCCCCTTCATTATTCTCCCATTTTAAAAGTTCCTTATGGCCTAACCAAATGTAATCAAGTAGGGTCCTTATATATTCCCTAAGTTAGCCTAAGAATTTAATACTAAGGCCCTGACATATTCATTTAATACAATCATGACCTTAGACTTAACACCTTAAGCCTAAGTTTGTATTGCCTCCATAGTCCTAACATTAACTTCCTCATGCTTTGTAGGATCCTAATTTTTTTGATTTATCATGACATTTGGTCCATCAGAGTGAAGATAACTAGGAAATTTGGCTTAAATAGCCTACATCTTAGATAATCCGATGATCCATGCTTACTCTCAAGGACCCAATTAAATGGAACAAAGCATAATTAAAATGTCAAAAGGATATAGGGACCCTAAAAGAAAGACATGTGACACCATTACATTTGAGGACTAAAAGGAAAAGGGACCCACTTGAGATGATAACTAATCATAAAAAAGTCTTCAAAGTAAGATCCCATGGCTATTACTTTATTATGGAATTTGATCTAATGGATTGAATTAACACTGAGACCTTAGGAAGCCCGACAAAAATGCCAAGTGACATCCTCGCATTTGACCCTAAAGATTTTGATGAACTTAAAATTAACATTCATGTGATTGTCATTTAAATGTCTAAAAGGACTAACTTGATGCCCATGCAACCGTCAACTTTAAGTCCATTAAAATGAAATCTTCATTGGTTTAAACTTGATGTCCATGCAATCGTTAACTGATGCCTGTGAAGGTGTTGTATTTGACACCTGTGAGATCATCAATTTTAAATTGATGAAAACTTATTATTAAGTGTTCAAATAACATCCCCAAACCCTATTTTTTACTCTAAAGTGGCTTGCCAAGCTGAGGGAAATGCTCAAAATATTCCCAAAATGGAAGGCCTCAATCTATAGAACATAAATATATGTAAGAAATATACTAGCCTAAGTCTATGCTTTAAATATCCACATTGCATTTTGCATGATGGACATTAAATCAAAGACTTACCCTATGTAAAATTCAGATTATCATTTCATGTTGAACCTATTTTGAGAATGGTTTGTGACACATGGCATAAACATTTTAGCCTAATGTTTTCATTTTGTTTGATAAACACAACACATATATTAACCTAGAGTGCTTATACATTGACCCCTTTTTAAATCATAACATAGGTTCAAATTCCTTAGCTTAGGGTTTGTCCAGTGCTTAATAAACATGAAAAAAACCTTAGCCTAAGGGATGTAAGACTAAGTTATAACATTTAAAAGTGTACTAACTCAACGTTCATGAATTTTCATAGATCAACAGTCTATGATTTGTCATTAGGTTTGATCCAATGGAATGAAGGTCCCATAAGACTTTTTAACAAAACCTTGAGCTCCCATGGACCCACCATTTTGCCAATGATTGTTTGACAATGGACTGACATAAGATTTGGAACATGGGGAAGATGCGTGAGCATGCCATGTATCATGACTACAAGGCTTAAGACCCAACAACCATTTAAAGGACAAGGGCTCAAATTATGATCAACAATTGATGCTAATCAAAGATTTTGATTCTATGGCACAAAATAAAGAATGTATTTTACATTATAATGGCTAGTTTTGAAATGGAATTTATGAAAAATTCCATGAAAGATCTAGACCAGTGCCACATAAACTCCACACATGCAGAAATAGACAAAACTAAAGATCTTATGGGCTCAAAAACATAAAGGTATAAAGGTAGGGGTCTAAATCAAATCTAGATCATGTATAAGATAAAGATTGAATATATTTTACCATTAAATCTCTAGAACCTAAAAACCTACATAAAAGACAACCCAATCGGTCTTAATTTGCTCTCAACTTGACCAAAGTAAGCTTAATTGTGTTCTCAAGCGTAATAGAGCTTCCAGGGAAATCATCTATAAGTTGCTGTAAGTAACTGGTAGAGACAAAGATCATGGTAGCTGATAGATAACAATTAAAGCAAGAGGTTAAACTCTATTTGGTGATAAATAGTGAGGGTTAGGTATTCAAGGATACAAAACTAGACCTTGTCACATTAAACATCCATGGCATCAGGAATTGGTATAAGATCTTCTTCATGGTAGAATAATTCCAGCCCATCTTAAAGGAAGAGTAGAGAAATGCCACCACCAATAGATGGCACTGTGACTTGGTTTCAATATATATGGCTAGCCTCCATCATGCCATAGTAAAACTAGAGGTATTGCACTGCATTGATGTCTTTGCCCCCATTTTTGTTGATTTTAGGATTGATGATGAATGGATTATTAGGGAAGGTAACTCAAAAGAGGTAGCATACATATCCCCCTATTGCTTTCAAAAACTACTATAAGCTCCCTCTTCCCCATGTTAACCTTCCCAAGATGAGGGAATGGATCAATAACCATGACCTAGAATTTGTCCTCAGACCCTGGCTAAACCAAGGACCTCACATCTTTAGAACCCTTGATGGGAAAATCCCTATTATCTAGTTTAGATAAGGTACTAGGGTAATGATGAACTTATTGAACAAATATTTTGGTCCCCCTTATACCACTTACGTGAATAAAGTTTAGGTCTCACATGTACACTTCCTAGTGGAAGAAAAACTTACCCCTCCAATAGGAGATTTGATCAGCATCTTCCTTGCCAAAAAATTCATCACCATCAAGAGAAAGACCTCAAAGAAATTTTAGATGACATCTTACCTAATTGAAACCCTTCTTGCTTCAATCACCTTCCATGGAATTATGAATTGGTCTTTAGAAGGTATGACAACCATCTCCCACCACTATTCCAAGCTGCACATCTTTAAGAACAAGAATCACATGTAGTTTATCTGTGACTAAATTTTTTGAGCAATCATTGGGGCCATCATAGGTGTCCCCATGTAGAGGCTTCACCCCCTCATCAAAAAGTGTGTGGATATGATTGGGGACATATGGTATTATCCTAATTACATAGTCATCAAGATAGAGGGAATTATGTCCTAGCCTTACAAACTACCAGTGCATGTCCCAAATAAACTTGCTGAGTAAGAGATTGCCTCCCAACTCATCCTTGGCATTGACAAGGCTTGTAAGGAAAAGAGGAAAGGTCTACTTCACCCCTTCCTATTGGATATTAGTAAAATCATAATTAAAGACTGGAAGTAGGTGGAAGTCATGGTCACAGATAGGAATTCATTTAGATTTCAGCTAGATGAGCTCAAAATATGGGATATAAGGAACATAGTAAGAGAAAATCTAAAGGAAAAAAATCTCAAGCTTTAGTATGTACACCAACTAGGTGTCCATGACATCATATACATTAGATTCAAGAACTATGAGGAAGTGTTGACTAGGATCCAAGGCCAAAACATCAATGTAGAGTATAGATTGGTCAGGGACAATAAGCCATCTAGGGAAACATGGCAAATACACCCTTTTTAATACCATTTACTACCTGGGCCATCTAAAATAACTCATGAGCAACCTCAAGTAGATCAAATATAACAGTCATAATATTAGGTTGAGCTTATTTAGGATGATCAAGGCAAAAGAAAGGAGAAGGTTGGATAAATATTATTAGAAGAAAGACTTGGAGAAGGACCCTTACCTTCAACAGTGCAATAGAGACTACCTTCTCTAATCCAGTACATTGACATGATAGCCTCAAAACTAGAAGAGATACTTGAGGGTGACCTCAAGGAACTTGAAGAGTCCTATGGCTTAGGTGGAGAGGACCCCTCAAGGGAAATAATAGGAAAAGAGATGATTCTTGTGGCACCTAAAGAGAAGAGGAAGGAAAAATTGGCCTTGGTCCTAATGGAACCAAGGAAGAAACCTATATTAACCTTCACTCATCCCACTAGTGAAGTCGATCTCTTCAGTAATGAATTTCTAATTCATAAACCAATCATTCTTGATTGGTTCATCTATGGAAAATTATAAAAGATACCATATCTCTCCCACTCATGGTCCATGACAAAGGTTGGTTTCGATGTGCATGATGACATTAAGCCTTGGATAAAGGTTATAATGAACGAGTAGGAAGAGAGGAGAATTCTCGTCACCCAAGGCTTAAGAGCTAAGAAGATGGATGCTTTAGGAACATCTACTAGCTCAGGCATGAAGGTCCTAAAACCTCCCCAATTCAAGGAACCAATCACCATAATTTATTTCAATCCTTAGATAGTAGGTTTAGAGAAAATAAATACTATGATGACCATGCCTAGGATAGAAAAATTAACCTTTTAGAAGGTGGAGCCATTCACAAGATTAACCCCTAGGGAGGGCAATAACTTGGTGAAGCTGCCATCCATGTGGAAGATGTGGAAATCCTAATAGAAGCACAATCATAACAAGCCAAGGCTAGAGTCCAGGGTCTAAACAAAGGATCCAAAATTTAAAAAGAGAAAAATATAATTTACAAACACAAGCTATCTTATCAGTCCCAGAGGCCATGACCAAAATGTTGGATGAATCATTTTATGACATGTTTGGGGCATTAAAGTCAATGAAGATGAGGAAGAGTGCATTAGAGGACCAAGATACATTAGCCAAAGACCTGGTCACCCAATGGCAGACCTCAAAAGATAAGATTGCCTAGCTCCTCAACGTTCAAGTAAAGAAGCAGATCCCAAACTTTAGAACCATAAGTATGGGACACCTAGGCACAATCTTGGGGATTGTTATTGATAAGGTTTAGAGCTTGAGTACCTGGCACACCAAGGTAAAGAGGCTTATAAAAGCTGATAAAGAGCTAATTAGTAGAATTGAGCAACTTCTTGGGACCATGCTTATTAATCCTACACAACCTACTACCCTTAGCCTCATCAGTGATGAAGAGTTTAGGCATAGGGCCAATTTGGCGATGCAAGAAATCCAAGGGAATATTAAAGGCCAGTCTAGATATGATAACAACAAGATCTTGGATATGATATTCAATATAGGTGAGAGGATCAATGTAACTAAAAGAATCAAAGAGGCCTTGGCCATAAATGACAAAGAATTCAATGAGATAACAGACCAACATAAGGAGTGCACCATGAAGCCTATTGTGGATCTTGAGCTGGTTGATGAAAAACATGAGAGGGATATGAGCATCCTCCAACAATAAATAGGGCCCCAACTAATAAGTTAAAGCAATATTCTATTCTAATAGAAATTAGGTAACATTTTATAATAGAATATTCCATTGTAAAGGTATATGCTAGTTTGTTAGCATATTTACCTCTAGGTTAGTATGATTTGGGAAAACACGTGTATTATAGAGCTTGTAAGGACAACTATCATTACCTTTGTACACTTTTATTTTGTAACTGATCGATATACTTCCTATTCTTCCTATAAAGGCATATATCACCATTATAAAAAAGAGAGATTTCTGAGCAACTTTGTACACTTGAAGCAATTAATAGAATCAAAGAATTCTACAAGGATTGTCTATTTTGATGTGTTAATTACTAATGTAGCTTTTCTCTCAATTGTTATAAAGGTCTTGAATTTGAATAGTGTCTTTGAATTTTGAATAGGATTATTCAATCACATGGTTTCTGATTTGTGCCTATGCTAGATTAGTTGAAATATCTTAGGTTCTACTTTATTTCATTTTGATCTGTATTCAGATGTGCAATGGCTATTTGATTATAGTGGTAAATCCCTAATGTAGACCTGGTTTTTACTTATGATTGTCAAAAATTTTCCTCTAAAGTTTTCCTAATATATAGTGAGATTTGAGCTTAGGCTATGTTGCATTATATATTTATTAAATGCATATTCAGTTACCATTGATACTTTGTCCTAATGTTTAAGACTAAAATTGGCAATCACATCTTTATTTTCTACCCTACCCTTCTCTTTGCTCTTTTTTTACACCATGATCACTTTAGTTTTAGTCACATTATAAATATCCATTTAGATTAGTCTATAACTTAAATTGGGAGTGTAATTCACTAAGTATCAACAAGGATTGACAAAGAATGGGCCAAGGTGGCTCCCAACCATCAAAATTATATATTGTGGAACAATTATCTTACTTTATTTCTATTTCACCATGGGTAACCAGATTGTCAAAACCTGAAACTCATGCTCTAAATTTTTTAAATTTTAAAATTAAAAGTGTTCTTTAAACACTAAGGGCACTTGTGGTACATTTAGAAGCATTGACAAGATAGCTCTCACTGGCAGTAGAAGGAGGGCCAATTCTTCAATCCTTTGGTGATCTTAGTTTGCTTTACCTAAATATCAATATATCTTTGTGTTTTGAGTAAATTATTTTCTTAAAATATATAAAGATCCTCAATCTTTGCTATTTTTAACACCCATTTGTGCTTCCTTTGACATTCTTTAAGAATTGGTGCTTGTTTCTAGTAAAATTAGCTTTAAAACTTGAAAATCTGTAGTATCTAAGGTTAGAACAATTTTTTTTGATCAAAGGTGGGCATATATTTCATAGATATGAGTTCTTTGAGTCTTAGACTTGAAAAGATAAACCATATTTACGTAGTTGGATGCATCTTTGAGCCAATTCAGTTAAAGATCAATGTCTTTGCAATTTTTCAGGCCACCTTTACAAAATAAGCTCAATGTGTAGGTCTAACTCTTGTTATTTATAGAAGTTAACCTGACACATCATATTTCAAGCACGATCTTTGAATTTCAAGCTGGAATTGTCTAAGATTAGAATAAGATCACACTCATTAACTAGAGAGCCTTTTCTTGAGCTTGGGGTACATTGAAAAGCTAAACATGATAAAGGTACATGCATGAGATCTAAATCTCTTCCAAATTCACTGATTTAAGGTACCTGTGCCTTTACCATCACCCAAGTATGGCATGGTTTAGGGATTCCTCGATTAATGTACCCAGGGTGGTTCATGATCTTCTAAGAAACCCTAAGAAATATCTACCTACATTTACTTCAACAGGTGTAGTGACTATTGAGGAACATATAAAATCCTTTAAGGCTATTTTAAGATTGCTTAATGTTGTGCATAAATATGTGGCATGTTGGTAGTTTCCATTTACTTTTAAAGATGCTGCTTATGAATGGTTCTTGAATTTTCTTGACAACTATATCACAAGTTATAATGATTTTAACAATGTCTTTATTGATCAATTTGGAATAATTATTAGTCCTTGTGTTATTTACCACTAGTTCACTACTATTAGAAGGGATGCTAGTTAGCCCATTAGGTCCTTTAATGCTAAATTTCAAAATATGTATAACAAGACCATGGAACCCTACAAGACTAATGATGTCCTAGCCCTAGAGATCTACAAAGATTTAGTAGATCCTATGACCTTTGTGCTCCTAAAGAGGTCTATCCTAGTTATAGCTTCATTAGCCCAAGCCTATTCTAAATCAATAATCATTAATGATCAAACATAGCCCTAGGGGAAAATGGCTTATTCAGTCCCAAATGTGAACCCACACCTACCTGTGATGAACTTGTTCCCCAATAATAACCAAAATCTCCTAGCCTTAAACTAGCTCCCAAATTTGACCTAATTACTATTAAGTAATGCAGCTCCAAATCAAAATCTAGGATTCTTGACTCATTCCACTAATGACTTCAACCCAAGTGACCAAAGGGCTTTGGTACCATCTACTAATAATAACTAGGTACATAATTCTCAAACTCCCAAAAATGAGAATGAATCCATCTTGAAAATGGTTAAAAAATTAAGCACTAATTTCCTTGAGTTGCAAAAGTAAGTAGGCAATAATAAAGAACACTCTAGTAGGAATTTCGCATTTCAAAGGTTCAATAAGCCAAGTAAAAAATTTTAGAATGATAGTTTTCATAATAATAAGGCTAATGAATCATCTTCTAGTAACAATAATATGGACATTAGTCTTATTGATATTGCATTACCTAACTATTGTAGGGTACATTACACATCCAAGCATGTGGAAATTAATTGTATAAATTTTTTCAAAGCCTTTGAGGCCTTCTAGGAAGAGTTGGATACATTCAAAGTGGTTCCTAACAAAAATAGTAGTGAAATCACCTCTGGATCTAAGCCATCTGAGCAGGCATTCATGGTGGACACCCTTGATTTCCTCTTTCAAGAGGAAAATGTACTTGATGAGGTCCCTAAGGAGATCCAATCCTTTCAATAATTGTTGAAGAAGACCTATCCCTTGAGGAATAGAGAGTAGAGGCAGCCCTTGACTACCTCAATTCCTCCAAATAACTTTGGAACTCCTCTTGGCACCTCTTCAAGCAAGAATCTCGAGTCACCAAAAGGGAGTACTTCTAAACCCAATGTTGATATTCCTAGTTCTTCTAGAAAAATTGGTTATAACATAGTTGAGGACATGAATAAAATAAGGATAATATAACATTTCAAGAACTCATGTAGATTATAGAGCAAAGGGATCTTCTATTGGAACTTTTGTCAGGAAAGCACATTCCCTTCAAGACTGATCATGCTAATGTAATAGTTCATAAAACCAAAGCTATGTCTCCTCCTTTCTTGCTCACTGTCAGGATGTTTGGTAAGAACTTTCATAATTACTTATTAGATTCAGGAGCATCTACTAACATCATGTTTATAGGAATATGCAAGCGAATTGGTTTAACACCTATAAAGTTTAATAGGGTTGTCACCCAATTAGACAAATCTAGTGTTAAAGTTGTAGGAGAATTACTAAATGTTCATATGAAATTGGATTTTGAGCCTAGGGTGCACTAATTAATTAATATTCAGGTGGTTAAAATCCCTGATGTTTATAGAATCTTATTGAGTAGGGAATAGACTAAGGCTTTGAATGGTTACATGTCCACAAATTATTCACATTTATGGCTACCTTTAAAGGGTATCCCCAATCAGATAAAAGTTGAGAGAGAACCAAAAATGAAGCATATGATAACTAAATACAATGATATGAATGAGAGGGTCAACATAATAGACTTAGACTTAGGGTTTTTTACCCTAGAGGTTGACAAGTTATGTGATACCAAGAATGCTTATGTTGTTCCTGGATTATGGAAATTGCACTTTGATGGTGATAGGTGTAATGCTAGATAAGGTTTTGGTATTATTTTAACTGACCCCACTAATAAAAGGTACCGTGCTTCTTATATAATATAATTCCCTTGTACTAACAATCTCACTGAATATGAAGCCCTTATCCTTGGCCTACAATTTTATATAAAAAAAAAGTCAGAAGCAAGTACCAATGTAAGCTCTTATACCTTGAAAGGTATAAGTTTAGAGTTTGGGATTTGATTAAATCCTTTAATTTCTTTAGCATCACTTCCATCCCAAGGGAAGTGAATCAAGCAACTGATCAATTGGCATATGATATAACTAACCTCATTCCTAATCAAGATTCCCCTAATTTTAACATTGAAATGTTCCCTTATCTTTTAGTGCCAGATAATATTAACCACTTCCAAGTCTTCAATGATGATCAATAGATATTGGATTTCATGACCAATTCTAGAGCATTTCATACTCATATCATTGATGAAGTTGATGGAAGTACATCTAAGGAAGATAAATTTAATGGTAAAGTCATTCACCTGAGTGACAATAAGATCCCAAAGGGAATGATTGCTTTAGAGAGACTATTTTATTAGGACAAAATTGTTGAGACTTAAAAGGTTCCCAAGGTAAATGGGAAGGACTATAATGCTATTGATCTAGGCCTTCATGATCAGCCCTGACTGGTAAGTGTTGGAAAGACTTGCATAAATTTTGAAAATAAGAAATCTAAGGAACTTCTTGCCCAATACAAGGATGTCATAGCATGGTCCTATGATGACCTAAAGATCTTTGATCTAAGGGTCATCACACATAATATACTCCTTAAAGAGAGATGAAAACCCTTTAGGTAGAAATAAAAGCCTATAAACTGGGTCATAGAATCCATGATCTTCAAAGAGGTCAAAAGATTATTAGATGCTAGGATAGTCTTCTCCATTAGGCACTCTACTTGGGTGGCTAATTTGGTGCCAGTTAGGAAGAAGAATGGTGAGATTAGGCTTTGTATAGACTTTAGAAATTTGAACAAAGCATTAGAGAAGGATAATTACCCCCTTCCTTCCCTATACCAAGTAATTCAAGTTGTTTCAAGATCAACTATGATGTCCTTTCTTGATGGATTTTTAGGTTGCAACCAAGTATTGGTTGATAGAGAGGACAAGATGAAAACAACCTTCACAACAAAGTGGGGAACCTTTGCTTATAAGAGAATGTCCTTTAGACTAATCAATGTAGGAGCTACCTTCTAAAGAGCTATGGACCATGCCTTCTAAGGTTTGATTGGTAAGTGAATTATCATATAAATGGATGATCTAACAATTTTTTCTAAAAATAAGGAAGATCACTTCATGCATTTACAACAAGTTTTTGAAAGATGTAGAAGGTATGGAATTTCTTTGAACCCTAAGAAGAGTATATTTTGTGTAATTTAAGGAAAATTATTAGGTCATGTTATAAATAAGGATGGGATCTCTATATTTTAAAACAGTGGAGGCCATATCTAGAATATAACTTCTAAATAGGGAAAAAAGAGCGAAAGTCATTTTTTGCTAAGATAAATTTTGTAAGAAAGTTTATCTTTGGTTTTGGAGAAATTATCAAACCACTAAATGACATGCTGAAGAAGGATGCCAAAGTCACACAGAATGAAGATTCTAGGAAGGCATTCCATGATATCAAGGAAGCCATTAGTCAAGCTCCATCAGTCAAGCTCCAATCCTTATAAGTCATGACTTTTTGAGGGACTTCTACCTCTATTCCTTTGCATCTGACCACACTATCAATGCAGTGTTAACTTAGAAAATTGAAGGGTGTGACCACCCAATTGATTTTATGAGTACCAATTTTAAGAATGCTAAGTTAAATTATTCATTGATTGATAAATAGGTATATGCATTAGTCAAGGTAGTTAATAAATTTAGGTATTACATCCTTAGAAATAAGGTGCATGCCATCTTACCTGACCCTACCACCATACTTATGTTAAGTCATAATCAATTGGGAGAATGTAGAGGTAAATGGATGTTAATATTGCAAGAATATGACCTAGAGATGAAAATAACAAAACTTGTAAGGTGCTAAGGTTTGATTTAGATGATTGCTAATATTAACCCTAGGCTAAGTATTATGTAAGTGGATCAACAAAAAATTCAAGTTAATGAGTGGTATGACCAAATCATACATTTTTTAATCAATGGTACGTGTCTTACAGGTCTATCCAAGGAACAAAAGAGGGCCCTAAGGCTAAAGGTAACCCACTACTAGATCAAGAATGGAATCTTGTATAAAAAGAAGTTTGAAGGAATCTACTTGAGATGTGTTTCACAAGAAGAAGCCACCCAAATCATAAGCACCTTTCATGAAAAGCTAGGTAGTGGACATCCATCTAGGAAAACCAAAACCCACAAAATTCTTAGAGATGGATATTATTGGCCAACTATTTTTAAAGATGCTCACAAACATTGGAGGGAATGACATTCATGTTAGATCTTTAGCATTAAGGAGCCAAAAGTAGCAATGCCTCTTTAGCCAGTCATGATTGACAAACCCTTTACTCAATGGGGGTTAGACTTTGTTGGAATAATCAACCCAAACTCATTTGAAGGTCATAAATATGTCCTTACTATCACATATTATTATACAAGGTGGACTGAAGCTATAACCACCAAATAATGCAAAACTGAGGAAGTGATCAACTTTTTAGAAGAAAACATCTGTACCAAGTTTAGGACCCTAGTATCTCTAGTATGTGATAATGGATCTACCTTCATATCCATAGAGATGATCGAATGGGCTTATGATAATGGAATCACTCTCAAGTTTGCTTCCAACCATTATTCCCAAGGGAATGGAGTCTTTGAGTCAACAAATAAGAACCTAATGAAGGCAATCAAAAAGTTTGGAGAAGATAAAACTAGAACTTGGAATAAGATCCTTAAATTTTCACTTTGGGATGATAAGATAAGGATCAATAAAGTATTAAGATCCTCACCATTCCTATTGGTGTATGGATAGGAACCCATCTTTCCTATCACTCTCAAGTTTCCCACATATAGATTTATGCAAGAATACATTGAGGAGAGCAAGAGATAGCCAATTCTAGATTGCTAGATATAATTTAGATGAATGATGTAAGGGAGAAAGCCTTTGATAACTTTATCAGACATCAAACCATAATAAAGATATGGTTTGATAAAAGATCCAAAATCAAGTTGTTCAGACAAGGAGACCTGGTCCTCCTTTGGGATAAGGTATCTTAGCCTAAAGGCAAACATGACAAATTCACACCCTTATGGATTGGCCAATATCATATTGTGGAAACATTGGGTAACAACACTTTTAATCTCAAAGATCTACAAGGAGCAGAGTTTACATTTCCCACCAATGGGCAATACCTCAAGCATTATTTTTTTATTGCTCCTACTGGGGTCTTCATGGAGTAAAGCTGTAAGATATTTAGATTAGTGTAGATAGATTAGTTAGTTTCCTTTCAGTTTTTTTCCTTCTTGTCCCTTGTTTGTACATAAGCATGTATATATTAATTTATTTTGGGTTACTTTTTCTGTCTTGTATTTTTTTGTGTTTATTTCATGTTGCTTGGTTCTTTGATTCCAATAAGTCCTTAGGGACAATCTTGAGCTCAGAAGTTATGAAGTTTGCTGAAAATATGCCCCTGAATTTAGAAATGAAGGTATAAACCCCATGTATAAGGTAACCATGGTTCTAAAACATAAAGCATAGTTTTGTAACATAGAGAAATTGAGTAATACCAATGAAGAGACCAATCATTTCATGAGACCCAAACCATTGCCTTGACCTCAAACTAGTTTTAAAAAGACTTACACTTGGGGAGTGGAGACTCAAATTATTAGGGTATATCCCAAACTAGAACTTAATTAACATATTTACCTAGGATAAAAGTTATAACCATAAATGGTTTTCCAAAGATCAAATACTTGACCAAATCCTAAAACTTGGCTATCCTAGTTCCCAACCTTACTAAAAGCATAAAGATCTAAGAAAATACAAAAATAAGATACAATGCAAAATCTAAAGATTTTAGGTAAAGGTGATTCTGGTAATATCTATTGGGGCTATGGATGCTTGGCTAGTAGTGGAGCAAGGCCATGAGTGGATCCAAAGGCATCTTTGTCAGGGCTATGGATGCTTGGCTAGCAGTATAATAATGCCCAATCATTCCCTAAGTTAAAACATGGCTTATAATGAACATTTCAATATACTAGAAGTCAATGTAAGTGATTGAGGACACAAAATTAGAAGTTGTTTCTTGAATCCCATGACAAACAATAAATGGAATCAAAGCACACACAGTTTGGGTATGTCCTAATATTTGACCTTAAGTCTACAAGTGTAAGGTTTATTTCAACTATGACCTAGTATAGATGTTGATATTGATCAAATAAAGTAGATGACCTAATTATTAGTCTAATCATAGTCTCTAGGTTCTAACATATTGATATGTTCCCTCATGAGTCACCATTTTTTAGGTCCAACATACCCCCATTTTTTGAATTAGGACCCTTGAAAAAGCCTCAGAATAAAACATGGAAATCTTATCATGTCAAGGTATTTTATAGAATTTAAAGATCATCCACTTTCTTAAGAGATAAGCATATGTGGTCTTAATCTACTTTAGTCTAGACTAACATTGCTAATGAAGTTTGTTTGACTTTAAGTTATAGGTTCCATGGCATGCATCCCTGAGAAATATGCATTCCAAAACCTTAACAAACCCTTGATTAAAATTTGAATAAAGGTAGGAACCCAAATTGGTGGGAATCATTTTTATGGACTTAAATATAAAACACATCCTAGGTTTAGTCATGTTTTTTAAACATAACTTGACTAACAAACTTGACCCCCTTCATTATTTTCCCCTTTTTCAAGTTCCTTATGGCCTAACCAAATGTTGTCATGTATGGTCCCTTTATATTCCCCAACTTATCCTAAGAATTTAATACTAAAGCCCTAATGTATTAATTTAATATAATCATGACCTTAGTCTTATTGGCTTAAGCCTAAGTTTTTATTGCCTCCATGGTCATAACATTAAATTCTTCATACTTTGCAAGATCCTATGGTTGTCACTTTATTGTGACATTTGATCCAATAGAGCAAAGATAACCAAGAACTTTGGCTTAAATAGCCTGCATCTTAGATCACCCAATGATATGCACTTACTCACAAGGACTCGATCAGATGGAGTGAAGAATAATTAAAAAGTTAAAAGGATACAGGGAGCCCAAAAGATGGACACATGACACCATTACATTTGAAGATTAAAAAGAAAGGGGACCCACTTGACATGATAGCCAATTGAAAGCAAGTCTCTCAATCAAGATCCCATGGTTATCACTTTATCATAACATTTGATCTAATGGAGCAAATTTACATCAAGACCCTAGGAAGCCTTGCAAAAATGCCAAGTGGCATCCTCATATTTGACCTTGAAGATTTCAATGAACTTAAAAATGACATTTGTGTGACTATCATTTAAATGTCTGAAAGGACTAACTTGACACCTGTGTGACCATTAACTTTAAGTCCATTAAAATGAAATCTTCATAGGTTTAAACTTGACATCCATGCAACTGTCAATTGACACCCACGAAGGTGTATTTGACACTTGTGAGACCATCAATTTTAAACCAATGAAAATTTATTACTAAGTGTTCAAATAACATCCCAAAACCCTATTTTTAACTCTAAAGTGGCTCACCAAACTGAGGGAAATGCTCAAAATATACCCAAAATGTTAGGCCTCAATATGCAGAACACAAATATATGCAAGAAATATACCTAGCCTAGGTCTATGCTTCAAAGATCCACATTATATTTTGCATAATGGACCTTAAATCATAGACTTACCCTATGTAAAATTTATATTATCATTTCATGTTGAACCTATTTTGAGCATGGTTTGTGACATATGACATAAATATTTTAGCCTAATGTTTTCATTGTGTTTGATAAACACAATGCACATATTAACCTAGAGTGCTTATACCTTGACCCCTTTTAAAATTATAACTTAGGTTTAAATTCATTAGCTTAAGGTTTGTCCCATGATTAATAAACATGAAACAAACCTAGCCTAAGGGATGTAAGCCTAAGTCATAACTTTTAAAAGTTTACTAACTTAATGTTCAGGTATTTTTACAGATCAACAATCCATGCTTTGTCATTGGGTTTGATTCAATGATGTGAAGGTCCCTAAAGACTTTTCAACAAAACCCCAAGAACTTGTGGACTCACCACATGGCCAATTATTATTTGACAATGGACTGACATAAGATTTGAAACATGGGGAAGATGCGTGAGCATGCCATGTGTCACAACTGCAAGGTTAAGACCTAGGAACTATTTAATGGATAAGGGCCAAAATTATGATCAACAACTCATACTAATCTAGGATTTTGATCCTACAACATGAAATAAAGTATTTCAAATTGCAATGGCTAGTGTTGAAATGACATTTATGAAAAATGCCACAAAGATCTATAACAGTGCCACATAAGCTCCATGCAAGCAAAGCAGGACAAAACTAAAGATCTTGTGGGCTCAAAATCACAAAGGTATAAAGACATGGGTTGAAATCAAATATAGAACATGTATATGCCAAAGATTGGATATCTTCCACCATTAAATCTCTAGAACCCTAAACCTTGCATAAAAGGCAACCCAATTGAGCTCAATTTGCTATCAACTTGACCAAAGTAAGCTTAATTGTGTTTCCAAGTGTAAGAGAGATTTCATTAAAATCATATATAAGTCAGCATGAGAAATTGGTAGAGATAAGGATCATGGCAGTTGGTAGACAATAATTAAAGGAAGAGGCCAAGATTTATTTGATGATAGATAATGAGGGCTAGGTATTCAAGGATACAAACTGGACCTCATCGTATTAAACATCCATGGCATCAAGAATTCATCTAAAATCTTCTTCATGGTATAAGAATTACAGCCCATCTCAAAGGAAGAGCAGAGAAATGTCACCACTAATAGATAACACTGACCTAGTTGTAATTTAGATGGCTGACCTCCATCATGACATGGCAAAACTAGAGGTATTTCATTACATTAATGTCCTTGCCCCTATTTTTATTGATTGTAGGATTGATGGTGAATGGATTATTAGGGAAGGTAACTCAAAAGAGGTAGCATACATTTCCCCTATTGCTTTTGAAAAGTACTATAAGCTCCCTCTTCCACATATGGACCTTACCAAGATGAGGGAATGAACCAATAACCATGACTTGGACTCCGTCCTCAAACCCTGGCTAAACTAAGGACCTCACATCTTTAGAACTCTTGATGGAAAAATCCCTATCATCTAATTTAGATAAGTTATTAGGGTAATGATGATCTTATTTAATAAAGATTTTGATACCCCTTGAACCACTTACATGAATAAGGTTTGGGTCTCATATGTACACTTCTTGGTAGAAGAAAAACTTACCCCTCAAATAGCAGATTTGATCAACATCTTTCTTACCAAGCAATTCATCACCATCAAGAGAAAGACCTCCAAGAAATTCTACATGATGTCTTACCTACTTGATGCCCTTATTACTTCAGTCACCTTCCCTAACATTAGGAATTGGTCCCCAGAAGGTGGGAGAATCATCTCACACCACTATTCTAAACTGTACATATTCAAGTACAAGAATCACATGTAATTTATCTATGACTATATTTTCCTAGTAATTTTTGAGGCCATCATAGGTTTTCCCATGCCTAGGCTTCACCCCCTTATCAAAAAGTGTGTGGAGATGATTGGGGACATATGTTATTATGCTGATTACATAGTCGTCAAGAAAGGGGGAATTATGTCCTAGCCTTAAAGTCTACCAGTGCATGTCTTGAATAAACTTGTTGAGTAGGAGATTACCTCCCAGCTCATCTTTGGCATTGATAAGGTTGGTAAGGAAAAGAGGAAAGGTATGCTTCACCCCTTCCCATTGGATATTGGGAAAATCATTATTAAAGATTGGAAGTAGGTAGAAGTCATGGTCACACATAGGAATTCATTTAGATTTTAGCTAGATGAACTCAAAATGTGGGATCTAAGGAACAAATTAAGAGAACATATAAAGGACAAAAAGCTCAAGCTTTAGTATGTACAACAATTGGGTATCTATGACACCATATACATTAGAGCTAGGAACTATGAGGAAGTGTTGGCTAGGATCCAAGGCCACAACATCAATCTATATCATGGATTGGTTAGGGATGACAAGCCATCTGGGGAAACATGGAAAATACACCCTTTGAAATACCATTTACTACCTAGGCTATCTGGGATAGCTCATGAGCAACCTTAGATAGAGAAACCATAGCAGTCCCAATAATAGGTTGAGTAAATTTAGGATGATGAAGGTAAAGGAAAGGAGAAGGTTAGAAAAATAAGACTAGAATAAAGACCTAGAGAAGGACCCTTACCTTCAACCATATCACAAAGACCACCTTCTCTAATCCAGTACATTGACATCATAGCCTTGGAACCAAAAGAGACACTTGAGGGTGCCCTCAAGGAACTTAAAGAGTCCTATGGCTCAGCTGGAGAGGAGGACCCCTCAGGGGAAATAATAGGAACATAGATAATTCTTGTGGCACCTAAAGACAAGAGGAAGGAAAAATTGGCCTTGGTCCTAGTGGAACCAAGGAAAAAACCTAGATTGACCTTCACTCATCTCATTAGTGAAGTCAATCTCTTCAGTGATGAATTTACAATTCATGGACCAATCATTCCTGACTAGTTCATATATGGAATATTGCAAAAAATCCCATCTCTCTCCCACTCATGGGCCATGACAAAGGTTGGTATGGATGTGCATGATGACATTAAGCCTTGGATAACAACTATAATGAAGGATCATGAAGAGAGGAGAATTTTGGTCACCTAAGGCTCAGAAGGTAAGAAGACGGATGCTCTAAGAACATCTACTAGCTTAGGTTTGGAGGTCCTAGAACCTCCTAGTTCAAGGAGACAATTACCATAGTTCATTTGAATCCTGAGACAATAGGATTAGATAGAATAACAACTAGGATGACCATGCTTGGGATAGAATAATTCACCTTTTAGAAGGCAGAGCCATTCATAGGATTAACCCCTATGGGAGGCCAGTAATTTGGTGAAGCTACCATACATATGGAAGATGTGGAAATCCTAATATAAGGATAATCACAAAAATCCAAGGATGGAGTTCAGGGTCTAAAACAAAGAATCAAAAATTTAGAAAGAGAAACGGAGAATTTACAAACATAGGCTATCTTATCAATCCTAGAGGCCATGACCAAAATGTTGGATGAATCATTTTATGACATGTTCGAGGCATTAAAGTCAATGAAGATGAGGTAAAGTGCATTATAAGACCAAGATACATTAGCTAAAGACTTGGTAACCCAATGGTAGTCCTTAAAAGACAAGATTTCCCAACTCTTGAACATTCAAGCAAAGAAGCAGATCCCAAACTTTAGAACCATAAGTATGGGACACCTAGGCACAATCTTGGGGATTGTTATTGATAAGGTTTAGAACTTGAGTACCTGGAACACCAAGGTAAAGAGGCTTCTAAAAGATGACAAAGAGCTCATTAGCAAAATTGAGAAAATTATTGGGACCATGCTTGTCAATCCTTCACAACCTACTACCCTCGACCTCATTAGTGATGAATAGTTCAAGCATAAGGCCAATTTGGTGACTCAAAAAATCCAAGGAAAAAGCAAAGGCCAACTAGATAGTATAACAACAAGATCTTGGATATGATATTCAATGTAGGTGAGAGGATCAATGAAGTTATAAGCATCAAGGAGGCCTTGGCCAAAAATGACAAAGAATTTGATGGGCTAGCAGACCAAGAGGAGGAGTGTATCATGAAGATTGCTATGGATCTTGAGTTAATTGATGAGCAACATGAGAGGGCCATGAGCATCCTCCAATAATAAATAGGGGCCCCACCAACAAGTTAAAGCAATATTCTATTCAAATAGAAATTAGGTAACATTTATAATATAATATTCCATTGTAAAGGCATATGCTAGTTTGTTAGCATATTTTCCTCTAGGTCAATATGATTTGGGAAAGCATGTGTATTATAGAATTTGTAAGGACAACTATTCTTACCTTTGTACACCTATATTTTGTAACTGACTGGTATACTGCCTATTCTTCCTATAAAGGCATGTATCAACATTGTAAAAAAGAGAGATTTTTGAGCAACTTTGAACACTTGAAGCGATTAATAAAATCAAAGAATTCTACAAGGATTGTGTATTTTGATGTGTTAATCACTAATGTAGCTTTTCTCTCAATTGTTAGTAGAGGTCTTGAATTTGAATAGTGTATTTGAATTATGAATATCATTATTTAATCATAGGGTTTATTATTTGTGCCTATGCTAGATTAGTTGAAAGATCTTAGGCTCTGATTCATTTCATTTTTCTCTATATTTAGATGTGTAATGGTTGTTTGATTATAGTGGTAAATCCCTAAAGTAGACCTAGTTCTTACTTGTGATTCTCAAACATTTTCCTCTAAAGTTTGCTTGATATATAGTGAGATTTGAGCTTAGGATATGTTGCATTATATATATTTTTAATGCTTATTCAGTTTCCATTAATACTTTGTCCTAATGTTCAGGACTAAAATTGGAAATCACGTCTTTCTTTTCTGCCCTACCCTTCTCTTTGCTCTTTTTTTTTACACCATGATCACTTTAGTTTTAGCCACATTATAAATATCCATTTAGATTAGTATTTAGCTTAAATTAGGAGTGTAATTCACTAATTATCAACAAGGATTCATAAAAAATGGGCCAAGGTGGCTCCCAACCACAAAAATTATATAAATATTATGGAATAGTTATCTTACTCTGCTGTTATTTCACCATAGGTAATTAGATTGTCAAAACCTACAACTCATGTTATAAATTTTATAAATTATAAAAAAGTGTTATTTAAACACTGAGGGCACCTGTGGTACATTTAGAAGCATCAACATGATGATACTGATCCTTTTCCTCCTTCATATACTGCATATATGGTTGAGTACTCTTGCATTATAGAATTGGATACTTCATTCAATGGTGTTTATATTATGGACACACCTATACCATAGCTACTTCAGAGTTTAGTATCACTTCATCAAGATGTTCTAGTGATTATTCATATTAATAAATTTTATGGGATGTGTAATGTAGTCACATGTTATGCATTGAGATTCAACCTTCCCTTATTGCTAGTAAATTTTTTAGAATTACTCCTTTGAGAGATTCTAATGATTATTTGTAGAAATATTGTTTATGTCTTCTAGATTCACCTTATTGGGATACTTTACTACCAAACACCTCTTCTTTTTTTGTAGAGTATCACATTTCAGATCTAGATGACATCATTGAGGACATTTGTCTTCTCTTTTGATGATAGATCTATTGGATTTGAATCTTCTTTTTTAGATGTAATGAGGGTAATTATAAATCTTCCCACTATCTCTCCATTTTATGTTTCCTTATTTCCATATTCTAAAATTAGGCATGGGATCACTGATAAGAGTTTGGCACGTTTGAGCATGAGATTGGAGACATTTGAGAATTTTCCATAGATTTACATCCTAAATCCTACCTACATTTGAGTTGAATGGGAAGTCAGTAATTTGATAGAGTAGGGAATCTTTATTATAAAAGGAAGAGACATCATTTATTATAGAGTTACCTACTACAACATTCACCATGTGACATTTTACACTTACCTTCTCTCTCTTCTTTTTGGAGGCATGCATTCACTATATTTTATAGGATACAAGGTGGCTAGAGTTAGTTATACCTTATATTGGGGATTTTTATTCCTCTCTTCTTCCTTTATCCCTTTTATGGGGGATATTTTTCGTATGGGTTTTATCCTTTCCTCCACTTTATGAGAGTTAAGTTTTATTTGGATACCTTATCAAAACTCATTTATTAGACCCAATTATTCATCCCACCTAAAATATGCCTAAGGGGGGGTGGTGTAGGATTTTTCCCATTATGGGGTTTAAAATACATGATATAGTTAGATTGGTTAGGTGTCACTTAGGTGTTAATTAGGTCATTGGGGAAGATAATATCACATTCATGAGGATGTGTGATCATGTATATATTTCACCTATATATGTACCTTTCCTAAAGCTATTTGGATAATTAACTTGAAATGTTATTGCATTGAATGGTTTTGCATATTATGAATTTTATTCCTCTCATGTGTTCATGATTTCACTACTCCATAAAATTTCACCTTCATGCATTTGATCCTATCCAATTATTGATGCTCAAGTGTGGTCCACTCTGAAAGATAATTCAGTTCATCCATTTAACTACTCAATTCTATTAAAGAGTGTAATAGACTATGAGATGATGCTTGATTACATTCCAATTAATATAAGTTTCAAACACCTTTGAAACTTATTAGTCTTAAATATCCCAATTTTGTATTGGGCTTAATTTTCAACCATGGTTTGAAACTTTTAAAATGTTTCGAAGGCTTCTAATTTATTCTTCAAAAAATATATCCAAGTCATCTTGTTGTAGTGATAAATGAAAAACGTGAAGTATTTATGATCACCAATGGAGAGAATTTTCAAAGAACATATATAATATTCAATCAAATACAAATTTATGTTGGATTTCCATTCTAATTCTTAAAATGGTTCTCTTTTGTGTTTTGCCAATATATAAGATTCAAATTTTTAAATATTTTTGGGTAGAATTGGTAAGAATAAAACACCATTTTTATACATTATTTGGATGTTATTATATTTTATGTGCCTAAATATGGAATGCTAAAGAAGACTATCTATTATTCCTTCTTCTATGAGATGAGAAAAGTTCCTTGGCACTAAGTGCTCACCCCCAAGTTTCATCAATTTTCCTTCCTTATTTCTAGTTATAATGATCATATTATCACATATTATTATGAATTTTACCCCTCCATAATTAATATAAATGGATTGGACTTGTTTCCAAATTGGCACAAGAGACAAAAAGTTTATTTTTAACTAAGGAAGATGTAATACATTACAAAGAATGAAATCTAGAAGTCCTAGTGGCTTGAGTCTAATTGTACATTTTCTTTGAGGTCACATACCTATTTTATCTAAAAAATAAACTATATGAAAAATTTATTCATGAAAATACTCAAATAAGACCCTTCATAAAGTCATATTATATGTGGCACCAGTGTCTAAAACCCAAACATCATCCTAGGTTGGCCTATTAGAGGCATTATTCACTTAATTAGATATTGCAAACATACAATCACAAGAGAAATACACTGAATCATGATAAAATATTTTTATTCTTCTCATTTTATACTTTATGTTTTATGTATGCTTAAATTTTATCCCATGATGTCTTTCATTCATGGGTTTTATGTCTCCCTTTTCTATCGTAGCATTTGTAATACAAGTGTTATTTGTAATTCTACTATTCTTGATTTTAGATATTATTTTAACCATATTTTCCACCTCACCCTTTGTTATTACCTTTGTCTATATAATTTTATACATTATTAATAAAATTTCCCTTTTGATGTGTATTGCAAATTCTTTCTCTAGTGGACTCTATTTTTATTTTGAAGGCTTTTTATCTTTTGACCATTTTCTCAACCAATTGATCAAATGTGAGTCTTTAATAGATTGATTTATTGCAATGAGGTAGTTTAATTATATAGGAAGAAGATAATTTATTAAGGTGGTCATAGATACATCAAACTTTTATGTTAGATAAATTAACATCATGCTTGATTGCATATATTTTAGAAGCTAAACTCATGACATCCCCATTTTTTACTCTAGATTGAATAGTTTCTGGTGTAGTTGTATGAATTATAATTTTTAGTGGGCATCATAATTTTTTTTAAAATTTTTTAATAGCTTCCCAAGGAGTTTTACATCCATGACTATGATGAAACACCTCTACATCAACTGATGCCCTCATCAAGGCCAATTCTTTAGAGTTATTCAGTTCGATGAGTTGATCATCACCATCACAAATATTGAACCATAAGTCATTGAATATTAGTGTGCTCTCCACATATCTATACCATTATAACCGTGTTTCCTTCATGGTTAGGGTTGTGCCAATAATAGTTTTTATATAATGCATTTTTGATGTATCAAGAGATGGAATGATTATTTATCACTCTAATAAAGGTACCATTTTCTATATACCACCCAACCACTATAACAAACCTCTCTATATGTTCACATTATATATATATGCATTGGTAGATGGAAGAAGTTGGTCCTGTATATATACCCAACAATATGTGAAATAGATGTTAAATAACGTGAGAGGTATATGGTACCTAGGAATTACATGAAAAGGATTTGTTCTATTTATGACACCCATTTAATGAGAAATCATTTTACGTGGGTGAGATAAACATATATACTCAAAGTATTCTTACTATATTTTGGTATTTAAATCTAGAGATAGTCATAAATGGGTAACAAAGGGAATGGGAAAATGAGTTTTTTCTTATTTATGCCTAACAATTTATAGGGATTAAGCCATAAATTCCATTATTTTACCTATAATGCTATAAGTGCATTAGTTCGATCGTGATGACTTGACTCATAAATATGAACCAAATGCACTATTGATACCAAACATTGTGTTTACTTTGTTTATTTGTACAATTTGATTTATTTTCAAAATTTGTTTTATTAAAAAAATGAATTAATATAGTTTGAAAATTGAGTTATTTTGGTTTTTATTAAATCAAAAATGAAAAAAAATATTATTCTCTTGTGGGAATTTTATCCACTCAAATATTATTATGGTTTTATTGAGAAAGAAAAAACATAAAATGCATATAAAATTGATTTATCTTGTCTAAGGTACCACTTGGAAGGTTGAAACCCCTTTTTGAATGGTTTTTTCAACTTTCATGCACTTATTTGAGCATATAAGACATATAAAAATGTTATCAGGTAGCTATAACATGCCAAAACTAGATTAATAGCTATCATGTAGGTCTCAAACACTTATAACATCAATAGATTTAATATAGAATAGTTAAACATATATTTTGATAACCATGTTATCCACTACATACAAACACTTTGATATGAGGTTGGTTTTTAAGTATTACACAATCCACAAGGGATAAAATACTACCAAAATTAGCTAAAGACAATAACATGTAATTATGAATGTGTCACTCTAATTAAATAAAGAATAAATAATGAATTTATGGGTGTATAGACCAAATAATGAAAAAACACCACACAATAGGTATTACATATTTCAAGATAATAGAGTAAGTGACAAAATAAAAACACATGGTTTGATTCTATCAACAAGATAAAAATGCCATATGCAGGTTTGTAATGCCTTCTAAAAATTATAAATTACCTTAAAATAACCAAAAATGCCTTATATCAGCCAATAAGCTTCATAAAAAAACTACTACATAGTCTTAGGCATTGAAAGACTAAATTTTTCAAGAAATTAATTGGTTGGAGGAAGAATGGAGAAATAAAATTCAATAAGAAATCTTATGTTGTGATGCTGATATCATGCTAGGATGGATTTCAAGATTTGGTGCAAACTAAAAAGTTGAAAATTTAATTAATTAATGAATGAGATATTACATTATTAAATAGCCAAATTTATGCCTATTCATTCCATATTCAAGGTGACTCTTCATCTACCTACAGAGACGCTCTAGATTACCACTATGAGACACAATATCTCCTACAACTACTCCTAGGATTTACAATATTATATTATAATAATATTACAAGTTGGATGGTGACTTGAAACATCATTGATGCCAACTAGAATTAATATTTATCCTTTTTATTCAACATATAAATCAAAATAGTTACCCAAGATCTATGGGAAATTACATAAGAAGTAGTT
This sequence comes from Torreya grandis, assembly GCA_037957365.1. Taxonomy (NCBI): domain Eukaryota; kingdom Viridiplantae; phylum Streptophyta; class Pinopsida; order Cupressales; family Taxaceae; genus Torreya; species Torreya grandis. The sequence goes on along the minus strand of JARHVA010000222.1, from coordinate 2,362,443 downwards.
GAATTCAGGGGTAGAAGGAAATTTATTGAGTCTTGTAATGGTGAATGCATGCCTAACATTATAATTTGTGACTATAAATTAGGTTGATGTTCCACTGAAATAACATGTTTGATCTTTGCATCAAATCTAGGGGTACCTAAAGATCCTTATCCTCCCACACCATTTCCATTAGTTCCCTTGCCTCCTATTCCAACCACCTCCTAATGACATGTCCATTTATGTTCTCCAAATTCCACAAGTCCTTCACTATATTCATCTATGGAGACCTTGATATTTTCTCCTGCAACTCCATCATTATTTTCTCTCATAGCTCCATATTTTGAGTAAATATATGAATACTAATTAGTAATTTAGTTTAAATTCCTACAAATTATATATTCTAAAATTAGACAATCTACTTGAAGAAAACCTTTCAAAATTTTACTTATAGACATAAATAAATAAATAAAATTTGTAAATGAAGATGTGATATTCATGAAATTGTATTTTCACCATGTGTTATAGAAATACAGTTAGGATTGGTTATGCATGCCTAAAATCAAAAACCAAAATAGGAGGGAATTATTTTTGGAAAATAAAATAGACATCCATCCCAAACATATATACGTCTAGGATGAACATCCATTTATCCATGCTTTAACACAAATAATGTGTTATGAAATTGAACTCTTCCAAGACCAAATTTATAAATTTATTAATTATATTATTTATATATGATAAATTTTATTAGTTGTACCTAAACCTATACTAGTTCCATTTACAATTTGCTATTAATATTCATTTAATGCATTGAACATGAAAATTAAATACCACTTAACTTATTTAACATATAAATGAACAAAAATCATAATTAAAATTTCATGCAATGAAATCCATTATCTAAAAATTTGTGTTTATTGAAGTAGTGTCATCCTAGGCACAATTTAGATGACATCTTCATCCAAGCATGAAAAGTCTCATTTATATTTAATTGAGGCCAAAGATTATAATGACATAAATGATGTGCTCATATTTTACTTCATTTACTAATTTCTCTCACTCTCAACTACACTCATTTTTTTAATTATTTTTTTAGTCTTTGTACACTATATAGTCCACTATTTACTAATATTTTTAATGCCTCGATCATATCATTATGATTTAACAATTTTTATAATAATTGGTGTATTTATTCCTATTTATTTAAAATTCTGAGTAAAGTAAATTAGTCAATAATTATGCCATAATTAACTTATTGATTTGTTAATTTAGATTATTGTTTAGACTTTCTAAAAATTACAAGTGAATAGAGAGAAATATAACTTAGCTTAAAATTGTGTTCATCCAATTGAGATGAAGGCTGATATTGACTATGCACTACTGGGATAATATCAATAAATTGGATCTATATTTCATTTGGTGAAAGGATAAGAGCACCAAAAATAGGACACTTTAGGGTCTGATACTATTGTCATATTCCTACTATTGTTGTCCAAACTAGTAATAGAGGTTTGAGCTTTTTGGGTTCTGTTCACCACTCCTGTATGACCCTACTTATGAAATTTTGAAGCTTAAATCTCAATGGAGCTCCTTGTAGAGCTGATTTATCTTTGATCCTAGGTCTCCAATAATCTTGAATATGACTTTAAGACAAGAGGGGGAGGGGGTTAGTGTGTAAAAGATGCACTAGACGTGCTTCACACCCTATGTATGGGCACATTGCCTACATACCAATACTTCAAAGAGGGATCAAGCCATATGTAGTTCTCCCTTTGATAGTGCTTAGTGTAATTGTGATATGAGAATGTAAGAAATGCTAAAAATAGATATGCTTGAGGTGTTTAGGGGCTGGTGTAAGAATTTGAATGAGCTTGTAAGTGTATTGGCTAGCTGTATGCAAAGAATAGAGAAAATTGATTGAATAGTCTTATTTGTATTCTTGCTTGATTAGTGATATTTTCCAACCCTCTCCAAATGATCTTTGAATGGGATTTTAGAGGGATCTATTGATCATGGGTTAAATGCAATCATGCAAGGCTGACAAGAAGAGGGATAAGAATTGAAAGGAAATGATTATTTGGGCTTGAAATTTGATTGGACAAGAATGTTGAAAAGGGGACACCCTAGGGTCCAGTGCTATATTCCTAGTTAGGTGCTATTATCCTAAGGGCATATGACTTGGGGGTGGAATAGGCATGGAAAAAGGGTCCTCACTAAGATAGAATGAGGTCTTGAAAGCCTATAGATGACTAGAAATCAGCAAAAAAGTGCCTAGAAGGGTCATGAGAGAAAGCAAGAGGGAACTATGGGTCAAGTGTCATTAGCCACACTCAAGTTACCAATTTTTGCATTTTATATGACTACATTCCCCCCCCCCCCCACTTTATTTTAGTGATGCAGTAAAATGAAATACTAGGATAAAGGAAAAAATAGAAAGTGTACCTAAACTTACCTATAAGGGTGAAGCTCATGAAGCTATGTGATGCTGGGTGTGCATAAAGAGAGCACACTATGAAGTGTGAATCTACAAGAGAAAATAAAGAGTAGATCAATTCTTACTATATATGCTATTCTAAAATAAGAATGTACAAAGCTAGGTAAAAGAGAGAGAGGAAGAGAAAGGAATGAATACACCTCATCAGGAACAAGAATCAATACAAAACCTGTTGTGATGTTGAGTGATGCTAGATTATGCTCAATAATGTTGGATGATGTTGTACCAAGAGTTATATAATGAATGGAGCTAAGTGCACAATTCTCTAAAAGTGGCTCAAAAATACAAAGGCTAACCCTTTGGCTTCATCATTGCCTACTAAGTGAAGCTATTTGATCATACATGTTCTAATTAATATCTAACTATGTATCAAATCCCTCTAAATAGGTGGCTCAAGAATACAAAGGATAGCTAATCCTTTGGCTCCATCATTGCCTCATGAAGTGAAGCTATAAACTAATACTAGTATGAAATGTGTGTTGAATGAGATGGATCCTAAATCCCATGAATACTTAATAATCTGATAATGTTGGTGTGGATAACTAAATGTATGTTGGAAAATAGGCCACTCTTGGCCACTCCAAAAGAAGGAGATTAGGCTTGTATGAAGTCCACTTCAAAACTAGAAATAAGGATTATATGGAAGCCACTCAAGAACTCAGGAACTTAGGAATGTGGATATTATTTTTGTATGAAAGCCACTTTGCAATGATTCTAACCACCTGTAGATGGAATAAGACATGTAACTATTGAGAATGCCTAGGTAATGCTAAACTCAAAAAGAAAAGAAATAAATGTGTCACATACATTGCCTCCAATCATTGGTGTCTAAAACATGGATTTTGATCTAGAAGTTATACCAACTACCGTATCTATAATTAGAAGTGAGAACCACCATGCCATGCATGATGCCCCCTATATTTAGATTCTTTGAGTCAAAGTGTACTGAAAACTGTTGATTCTAAACTGGTCAAAATGTGTAAAACTATAGTTGAACCTAATTTTATACCTACTTTTAGAAAATCTATTTTTTTGATATTTGGATAGGAGCATAAAAAATAATACACCCTAGTGTTTGGCACTATTATCCATGTCTAGTGCTATTGTCCTTTTCTAAAATTGAAAATTATGCTAGAATCATCACTATTTTTTTGATCTATTCTACTTGGTTTGACCTCTAATTGTTGTTCTAAGCTGTTTAAGAAGATAGATTTTGACTATAAGGAGTTCTGATCTTTGTGATAAAACCCCTATTTGTTGCCCCCTCTTCTGAGGGTAAAAATGAAGACCCTATATTGACTACCCTCAAAAGAAAGATCCTAGCAAGTGTGTTATACTACAAAGATACATGATATAACAATGATAATCGATACTATATCTCAAGATATAACATGATTTGTATTGACCTATTGTTATATAAATAAGGGTATGCCTAGATAGATATAACAATGTACTACAATGTACTAAACTAGAACTAGAATGAGAAGTCTAGTTAGCTGTTAGTTATCATGGAGGGATGGAATATGATGTCCATCATGGCATCTAAGAAAGCAAGGTAATGCATGATAGGGATCATGGCATTGAAAATAATTAAAGAGCAATAAAAAAATAAGCACACAAGGCAAGAATTAATAAGCATGAAAAATATGGCTAAGTGGTCTAGCAAATAAGGGACATGGGCACATGTCACTTAATCTATAAATCAAGCAAATAAGGGACAAGGGCACATGTCACTTAATCTAGAAACAAGCACATAAAAGAGTAAAAATAAGGGACATTGGAAAATTTCTAAAGGCACACACATGAATAGAAGTGAAGGACATTAGCAAATTTCCTAAGGCACATATAAGAGATAAATAGGAACAATAAAATACAATCACATCAAGCTAATGCTAAGAAAGAAAATAAAGCATATAAGAATTATAAATACAATCATGATCTAACTAATCAAAGAAAGAATGTGAAGGTATGAAAGACATGTTAGTACAAGACTAGGTATATTCTAAGATATATATAAGTGCTATATACTAGTGAGTGTCGATAGAGTAATATATGTAAGCTAGTGAGTAATGTACATCAACATGATAACTAGAGTGTGTGGTGTAGGAATGACATAACCTGGATGGTGTATCCATATAAAAGATGCCGCTAGTGGGTATGTATATTAATTTATGTCTCAATGTATAAATATGATGCCCCCTCAATGCGAAGAGTGAAGCAGTCAAGGATCTGGATGTCACTGCACACACTCAAAGAAAATCAAGTGAAGCATGGTAATGCAAATAAATTGACAATCAATAGCATAGAATAATAGATGTAAGTCTATCATAATAGTAAAAATGTAAATCATGGATAATGCATACAATCAAAATGTTTTTGGTGTTTTTGATTTATTTGAATGTTTTTTAATTTTGAAATTTTGTATGGTTTTTGGATTTTTCAAAGTTTTTGAGATATGTACAATCAATCATAAGAATACTATGTATAAGAAAATGAGAAGGAACTATGTACAATCAAGCATAATAAACTATGTATAGGTGATACTGAGAAAATTTATACTAACCAATGAGTCTCATGGGAGACTCCTTGTCATGGTGTCTTGTATCAAGGAGAGGAATCTTGCATGATCATGAAGCATGATGAAGATACTGAGACTGTGGCTTTGAAAGTTGTATATGCTATAAATATTCTAAATAATCTAAAGTAGAAATTGCCTATAGGGTCCCCTTATAACTTTGAGAAGTGGATGCAATTGTAGGGCTCTTAAAGATCCATCTAAAATTAGGAAAAGGTCTTTGAGATTGTACTCTATGTGTAGATGCATGAGATATCAATGAACTGCCCTGGGTGTGAATATTGTAGCTAGAAGCTGTCTAAAATCTTGAAATCATGGATGATCTAAAAAATATATTTATGGAGGTGTATGAACTCTCTATGCCAGTGATATATACCTCAATTATGTCTAAATCTAAACTAGAGGAAAAACTAAAATTGGTGGAGCAACTGAAACTGGTGGCTAAACTAAAACTGGTGACTACAAAGTAGAATATGGCTCTAAAGTGGGGAGTGGTAACTCAAATAAAACTCCACCAACTACAATAACCTAATTATCATGAATAAATTTCACACATATATGAATTGTAGAAGGTACTACTTGAATATTTTGAATCCATGGTTGACCAAGTAACATATCAAAAACTCCTGCATTAGGAACAATAGTGAATGGTGTGGCCACATGTGTTGGACCCAATTTTAGAGGAAGTATAATCTCACCAAATTAACTCTATATGTGACCAATGAATCCACTGATAACTATGTCTATCAGTGTAATATCTTGCTTTGAATATCCCAAATGCTACAATAATGTCATAGTGCACATGTTCACACTAGATTCATTGTCTATGAGAACACTATGAATATGATAATTGTAAATGTGATCTCTAATAAAGAGTGCAGGATAATTCATATCATCCTCAATGATATCTTGCTCTAAGAAGGAGATGTAAGGTCTAACTAGAACTCTAGAATTGTATAAACCAATCATGTTTCTCAGAGGATGTAACTCAATTGAAGGTGCCCTATATGTATCTAGTGGGGGATGTGCATGATATGCATTATGAAACCCTAATGTATCCCATATCTCTTATTTAGAATGATATGGAAAAGGATTTGAAAATATTTTCAATGCTTTATCTTGTGTTGGATTGGCTTGATGAGGCTCAACTGAATTGCCAAGATCAATATAATATCTATTTATTAAATCCTATATCTTGTGTCTCAAACTGATGCAGATGTTTATTATATGGCTTGGTGCCTTATGAAACTCACAAAATGCATGATGATCGTATCCCTATGGAAGAGGCTTTGTTGGGTCAAATTTTCAAATAGGAGGAAGAGATATGATGTTACATTCTAATATTTACTAGTAAAACTCTAGCTGGAGAAACTGATAGATTAGTAATGGTATGTTGAGGAGCTATTGATAAAACCAATTGCTGAGGGGGATCTAAAGCCACATTACTTGTAGATTCTGATTCTTGTTATCATTGACCTTTACTTTGTATGGGAATTTTCTATTACTCTTATTTTTTAGGTCTAAGATACTTGTGTACTTGAGTTTACCCATTAAAATTAACTTGACTTCTCTTTCCTTTAGTGTGTGACACAATTCAGTGAAAGAAGAGAATCTTTTAAACATAATTAATTCATGCAAATTTGGTAGAAGAATCTATTTGAAAATATATTATAACTCTTAATCAACCATGGGGCTAGTCATCTTAGCCAAGATAGTCTTATATCAAAGAACATAATCTATGAGATGCTCATTGGCTATTTGTTTTTGTTGTGCAACTTGGGTGGATTAAATTTTTTCACCAATGTTAATGATGAAATGAGCTAGGAACATTTTGGCTAAAGGATTGAATGCATTGATCAACTAATTTTGTAGACTATAGAACCATTGTAAAGCACAATCCTTTAGGCTCCATAGAAATATCTTGGTAAGTAGCTAGTCATTTGGTACATAGTCCAAGCATGTTGCATGAAAAGCTCTCAAATATGTCTCTGGATCACCCTTTCCATCATATAGAGGAAGCTTGGGTTGAAAAAAATATTGTGGCAAAGGTTTAGAATCAATGTGATGTGTCAATGGTATATGCAAAAGAGCAAAATAATCCAAAGCTTGTGTAGGTCTAGAGTTACCTTACTCAAGATGTAGCACCTTGGATTGAAGAGATTTTATCTTTTACACAAGGGCTACCACATTAGGAGACAAATATGTACTAGCTATATATGGTGGCATAGAGGCAAGTTGGGTTGCTATAAGGGGTTGCTGAGACATAGTTGCCCCTGTAGTGTCATTTACAACTAGTTGCTCTATGGTTTGAGAAGATTGACCACTGTTCACTTTTTGTTGTTCTTCTTGCAGTTACTTTAGCATGTCATCTTGCATGATAGGGTGTTTAGTTAAGAGTTATTAAAGTTCCCTTTTATTAGTTTCATCAAAACCGATATATTGGGGCATTGGTAAAGTAGGAAAACAAGTTGAAATTTGATTGAATTTTTTGCAAAAAATTGTAATAGGCAAAGTAAGATATAAATAAAATATTGAATATAGAAAATGTAAAGTCCTAAAAATAGTTAATTGGAAATTGTATAAAAAGGATAAGAAGCTCAAAATCATGGAAGATGATACCTAAAGAAGTAATGGGACTTAGTACATACAACTAGGGTTTGAAAGATGATAATTTTGATAAATTACTATTAAAATTTGAAATTGAAAGTGGATTTCTGAGTTAGATATGCAAATAAAAATTTAGAAATTGATTGGAAAATTAGTGATTTAATTGGACCAAGTAGATACAACTAAAGTTTTGAAAAATAAATATGAATGGATTTTTTGATTTAAATATGCTATTAAAAATCAAGAAAATGATTGGAAAATTATTGGGACCTAATATGATCAACTAGGGTTTGAAAGAAAAATATTTAAAAATTACTATGAAGTTTTAAAATTTAATGCTAATTTGTGATTTTATTATGTAGGTAAAAAATTAGAAAAATAGATGAAAATTAGTTGGAAATTTACCCTAGGGTTCTTAGGGTTTTAATGCACAAACGAAGTAGGTCAGGTTCACCAAATGATTTAACAATTTTGGGAATAATTGGGGTTTTTATTCCTATTTAGTTAAAAGTTTGAGTAAATTAAATCAGTCAATAATTATGCCATAATTAACTTACTGATTTTTTAATTTAGATTATTATTTAGAATTTCTAAAAATAATAAGTGAATAGAGAGAAATATAATGTAGCTTAGAACTATGATGGCTCAACTCAGATAAAGGTTGATATTGACTGTGTAGGACTGTAATAGTATCAAGAACCTACATCTAGATTTCATTCAATGAAAGGATAGGAGCACTAGAAATAAGACACTTTAGGGTCTAGTGATATAGTCCTACTCCTATTACTGTTGTCCGAATTGGTCACAGAGGTCTAATCTTTCTGGATTTTATCCACCACTCTTGTATGACCCTATTTGTGAAAATTTGAAGCTTAACTCTATATAAAGATCCTTTTATAGAGGATTTATATTCAATATTAGGTCTCTAATATGCTTGAATAGGACTTTGAGAAAAGAGAGGGGTTAGTGTGTGTAAGATGCATTGGACGTCCTTCACACCCCATGTGTGGGCATGATGCCTACATACCAATACTCCAAAGAGGGATCAAACCATATGTATTTTTCCCTTTGAAAGTGCTTAGTGTAATTATGATATGAGAATGAGATAAATGCTAAAATTATATACGCTTGAGGTGGCTAGGGGCTGGTGTAAGAATTTGAATGAGCTTTAAGTGTATTGGCTGGTTGTATGTAAAGAATAGGTAAGATTTCTTGAATAGTCTTGTTTGTATTCTTGCTTGCATAGTGATATTTGCCAACCCTCTCCAAATGATCTTTGAATGGGATCTTATAGGGATCTATTAGTCATGGGTTAAATGTAATCATGCAAGGCTGACAATAAGAGGGATAAGAATCAGAAAGAAATGGTCATTTGGGATCAAAATGTGATTAGACAAGAGCATCAAAAATGGGACACCCTAGGGTCCAATGCTATATTCCAAGTCGGGTGCTATTGTCTTGAGGGTACGGGACTTAGGGGGATGGAATAAGCATGGAAAAAGGGTCCCAAAGAAGTTGGAATGAGGTCTTGAAAGCCTATGAATGACTGGGAATCAATGAAAAGGTGCCTAAAAGGGTCATGAGAGCAAGCAAGAGGGAACTATGGGTAAGTTGTCATTATCCACACTCAAGTTACCAATTTTTGCATTTTATATGACTACACATTATCATATCATAAAATATCAATAAAAAGGGTCATTGGGAGTGCAAACCCATTTGAATTATATTAACATAATCACCCATAAATGTGGCCAAAATCATCTACATTTGCCTCATTGCAGACACCTAATTTAGTTCAACCCATATAATTACAATTTTATTAGCATGATTTTGTGCATATGGATCATTAGTTTAGGTTAGGATCTTATTTATTATTTCTCTTACATTTTAGTCTCTCCTTTCTTTTCCATGTGGCCATGTTCTTATCTCTTTCTTCTATTTTATCTCTCCTACATGTTTTTGTATGATTTAGGATCCTTGTGATTTTGTCATTCTTTTGCTCTTAGTCTCTTGCCATTATTAAATTTTTTTAATAAGGTTTGACCCTTATTAGAGCATTTTGATAATGGTCAATGTGATTTTATAAGCCGTTAGGCCTTTGTTTAGATTTTATTTATTGAGGCCCTCTTTTTTATCATTTACCTCTTTTCTTGTGTCAAATTATGTATTAAGATTCCCCTAATTTTAGTTTGAGAAGGCTATATACACAATGAAATCTAAGGTATTTTCATAATTATGCTTGAGTGATATTATGCTATTAAGTGAATATAAATTGATCATTTATGCAATTAAAAGATTTCTTATTATATTTTTGGCATACTTGTACCAAGGGAATGCCTAAGAAAAGGAGGACATGATTTTTTTATGAACCCATGTCTCTTAGGATAAAAATCAGGAACTAGAGATACACACATTTAATTATTAAAATATTTCTTATTATATTTTTGGCATACTTGTACCAAGGGAATGCCTAAGAAAAGGAGGACATGATTTTTTTATGAACCCATGTCTCTTAGGATAAAAATTAGGAACTAGAGATACACACATTTACCTCTTTTCTTGTGTCAAATTATGTATTAAGATTCCCCTAATTTTAGTTTGAGAAGGCTATATACACAATGAAATCTAAGGTATTTTCATAATTATGCTTGAGTGATATTATGCTATTAAGTGAATATAAATTGATCATTTACGCAATTAAAAGATTTCTTATTATATTTTTGGCATACTTGTACCAAGGGAATGCCTAAGAAAAGGAGGACATGATTTTTTTATGAACCCATGTCTCTTAGGATAAAAATCAGGAACTAGAGATACACACATTTAATTATTAAAATATTTCTTATTATATTTTTGGCATACTTGTACCAAGGGAATGCCTAAGAAAAGGAGGACATGATTTTTTTATGAACCCATGTCTCTTAGGATAAAAATTAGGAACTAGAGATACACACATTTACCTCTTTTCTTGTGTCAAATTATGTATTAAGATTCCCCTAATTTTAGTTTGAGAAGGCTATATACACAATGAAATCTAAGGTATTTTCATAATTATTCTTGAGTGATATTATGCTATTAAGTGAATATAAATTGATCATTTACGCAATTAAAAGATTTCTTATTATATTTTTGGCATACTTGTACCAAGGGAATGCCTAAGAAAAGGAGGACATGATTTTTTTATGAACCCATGTCTCTTAGGATAAAAATCAGGAACTAGAGATACACACATTTAATTATTAAAATATTTCTTATTATATTTTTGGCATACTTGTACCAAGGGAATGCCTAAGAAAAGGAGGACATGATTTTTTTATGAACCCATGTCTCTTAGGATAAAAATTAGGAACTAGAGATACACACATTTACCTCTTTTCTTGTGTCAAATTATGTATTAAGATTCCCCTAATTTTAGTTTGAGAAGGCTATATACACAATGAAATCTAAGGTATTTTCATAATTATGCTTGAGTGATATTATGCTATTAAGTGAATATAAATTGATCATTTACGCAATTAAAATATTTCTTATTATATTTTTGGCATACTTGTACCAAGGGAATGCCTAAGAAAAGGAGGACATGATTTTTTTATGAACCCATGTCTCTTAGGATAAAAATTAGGAACTAGAGATACACACATTTAATTATTAAAATATTTCTTATTATATTTTTGGCATACTTGTACCAAGGGAATGCCTAAGAAAAGGAGGACATGATTTTTTTATGAACCCATGTCTCTTAGGATAAAAATTAGGAACTAGAGATACACACATTTACCTCTTTTCTTGTGTCAAATTATGTATTAAGATTCCCCTAATTTTAGTTTGAGAAGGCTATATACACAATGAAATCTAAGGTATTTTCATAATTATGCTTGAGTGATATTATGCTATTAAGTGAATATAAATTGATCATTTACGCAATTAAAAGATTTCTTATTATATTTTTGGCATACTTGTACCAAGGGAATGCCTAAGAAAAGGAGGACATGATTTTTTTATGAACCCATGTCTCTTAGGATAAAAATTAGGAACTAGAGATACACACATTTAATTATTAAAATATTTCTTATTATATTTTTGGCATACTTGTACCAAGGGAATGCCTAAGAAAAGGAGGACATGATTTTTTTATGAACCCATGTCTCTTAGGATAAAAATTAGGAACTAGAGATACACACATTTACCTCTTTTCTTGTGTCAAATTATGTATTAAGATTCCCCTAATTTTAGTTTGAGAAGGCTATATACACAATGAAATCTAAGGTATTTTCATAATTATGCTTGAGTGATATTATGCTATTAAGTGAATATAAATTGATCATTTACGCAATTAAAAGATTTCTTATTATATTTTTGGCATACTTGTACCAAGGGAATGCCTAAGAAAAGGAGGACATGATTTTTTTATGAACCCATGTCTCTTAGGATAAAAATTAGGAACTAGAGATACACACATTTAATTATTGACATGCATGAGTGTTGAGTGCCAAATTGTACACTTTTTGTAATGATAAGATGATGGGTATGTGAGATAGACCCCTAAACCAAAACACCAAATTTTAATGTCTTTATAAATGTGAAAATGAACCTTAAAGAAAGAGAGAATACTTTGACCTTTATGAGCATCTATTATCATATCTAAGAGATGCTTTTGGGTATTATTTTCTAAATAAGGGTTTCAATAAGTTCTAGATCAATCAGACATGTAGATCCACTTTTAAAATAGGTCAACTACTTTCTAGAGGACTGCCACTTTTATAAGATTTTGATTATGATATTTCCACTATTTTATAGTCTAATTCTTGTCATTTTCTTATATCACTATCAACTTTTTATAGTTTATTTTTCACTATTCTAGGACTTCATTTCCAATACATTCAGCCTCTATTAGAATCTAAATATGCCAAAATAAGTTTTATCTATCATTTTATTTTCTCTTAATCAAATTCACACTCAAGGTAAATTCATTCATTTCATTTGGAATTAGTTTAATCTTATTTACTATATATTACTGTATTTAGTTAGATTCACCTAATGCATAGTATTATTATGGTTGCTGTAGTGTTTTCAACACTTATATGCCCTCCATAGTAATTATTTTTGGTGAAATTAATACTTTCAACCACCAAACCCTAGGTTTTAATTTTGCTACACCTTATAGGGTTTATTTGTACATATTTCAGAATTTTTAGGGGTTCCTTCATTTCTTTCCATTTTAGGGTACATTATTTCTTATTTCATACATTGTGCCTTTGCTTCACCTACTTCATCATTTATATTAGAGAAATGGATTTGTGTAATATAAATGATACATATTTTTTGAAATAAAATATGCACGATTTAAAAGGTCATGGTCATGATTTTATATTATATGAAAATCATAATGTTGAAATTATTGAAAATATTAAGAAATACATTGGGAAAAATTATCATCTTTTGCTAAAATAATGAAAATGATAGAAGTAGTAACTAGTGTAAACCCTTCTTATGTATTAGATTATGATTTTAAGTTTCATAGTGATTTTTGTCCTTCTCCCTCTACATATATTCCTCATAACACTCCAAAAATAAAAACTGATAACAAAATTAGACCTTTGAATTATCCCCTTCATAATTATATTGAGCTAACTAGTGAGATCAATACTATGATTCATGAAATAAGTGAATTACAAAGATAAGTGCACACTTTATCTCTTAAGTTTATTACATCTAATTATAAGAATAATTATGATGTTATATATCACCAATCCATAGTATGTAATGTTGTTAATTATCCTTTCTCTCATGGTTTTTTCATGCCAAAGTTTTATTTATTTGATTAATATGGATATTCTCATTTAAACTGTAAGAAAATTTATGATTATCTTAGAAACCATGTTCATAATGATAGAATATTTCTTAATACATTTCCTAAGAGATTAATAAGCCTTTATTTATATATTTTTTTTCATACCTATTTTGTGGTTCTCTACATAACTTACTTAGATTGGAAGAGGAGTTCATTTCATAATCCATTACTAATAAGATACCACATGATACATTTGAACATATCCCATTTATTAATCAATGTCAACATGAGCCTATTCATGATTATATTCTTATATTCAAGGGTAGCGTCCATTTTTTGATATATAAACCAAACAATATAGAGAAGTAATATATGTTTAGTAAAAGTCTCTTTCCTTCTTTCAAAGATAAAATGTTTATAATATTTAAAAATCTTTCAATAATCTTTGTTATGAGGTCATGACACTAGAGGATGAAATTTAAAAATCACATATACTTAGTTATGAGACTCATGCTTTACTTGGTTTTACTATTCAAAAAATTTAAGTCTTAATAATATTCATGCATTAATCAATAAAAAATATAAACCATTGGTTAATAGTAGAGTAACACCTAAACTAAATCCTATTTCTTCCCTCATTGGATCGCGGTAATTTTAAAAACTTAATAATAAGAAAAGTGAAATATGAACATATTACTTGATGAGAAAATCATTTTTTCACCTTCCATTAGGCATTATTATATGAATCACTTACCTTGAACATCTGATTTATATTCATTTTATGATTATCGTGGAATAAATAATCATATATTAGATAGGTGCCTTGCCTTAAAACATAATATCCAAGATATTATTGATAGTGGTGACATTGAACTTGATATAATGACCTATACATCATGATATATCAACTATGGTTCCTAAGGATACTACATCGACACATTTATCTCATACAAAACATTTAGTTGTTTTTGGTTTTATAGAAAGAAAAGAAATACATGGAATCATGATAAATGAAAAATCTCAATTAAATATTTGCTCTATTGATTTACTTAATAAACTTGGACATTATTTAGTTAATTTTATTCAAGTATCAATATCTATACCTAAAAATGCAACTTATACATTAGGTTATATTATATTACCCATTACATTTGGTCCCTAAAATTTTTATACAATATTTTTGGCGATGCATACCATGAGGCAATATAATTATATACTTGGAATTACATGGTTAAAAAAATGAAATAAACCCTTGATATCACACATGAACACATTGCATTTGAATATTAAGGTGACACAATTATAATTCAATGAGATAAAACATATTAAAAGAAAGAAATATAACATCCCAAAGTAGATATTATTACATCTAACAAATCCCCCAAGTGGATACCTAATAAAAAATCAATTACTAATTATATTTCAATAGCAAAGAGTGAACCAAAGCAACTGATTACTAAGACAAATCCAAGACAATTGGAATCAATAATACATATCATTGCATTCGAGATATTGATTTTGAGAATAATGATTTATCGAGTACACCTTCTAATGTGAAAAGAGTAAGCCAAGTATGCCTTGATGCATTATATATTTTGACACTTAAAAACATTATCATAATATTGGTTTGTGTATTTACTTACATAATTTTCACTTAAACACATATGGTGGTGTCATATATCTTACACGTGCACCCACATCTACACCTATTGTTCCTAGTTGTGCTCTCAACTTGACAATATCATCCTCAAATTAATCCACCCTGTGAGCCTCCATTATATATGATATCCTCAATTGGATCACATGATTAAAAAGGTATGTATATGTACCTACATAAAAACTAACTTTCTCAAAGATTCTAGGGACATTAGGCACATCATGAGTCAGTTAATATATTAGATCACTCACTACCATCCATTATATTGACACAATAAAAACAAAAGGTAATCAACAAAGATTTGAATCAAATTAAATACTTAATATATTATTAATAAATGTAAAATACACATATATACCTTGATCTAAGGAGCATCATAGACCATAACTCCCTCTATCATGGGTGGTGTATAATGCATTTTAGTGTATCCACATGCAACCATTGTTATTGGTGGGAATAATGGTACAAGGTGTGATCTTGTTCACCATATCACCCAAAAAACTATGAATCCAAAATAATCCACACTTTATTTAAAAATGGGGGCATCTACCTCCTAATCATCTATGTGAATCATATCAACTAACCTAAGCAGTGTTAGCTCTCCTACTTACTAGGGGTATTGACAAGAACTCTTACATACTAGTACCATTGTTGGTATATCCTTATCACCCTAAAATTCCATGTCACATAATCATATAATAATATATCAAAAACCCATACATACTTTTCATGGTATTATATACATAATATCTTTTAAACTTTATCAATTACTACTATTTTCTCTCTTATAGGAACCCATTGAGTCTCAATCTCTTTGAGTGTATGCCTTAAAGGGCATACCAGGTCAGGGGTGGGTAGACCTTTGGTGATTTGAAATATTTTTTCACTATAAAACCACATCAAACTAATATAAGTCCCTCCTATACATTTTCCTAAGCCTCGACTCCTTGCTCACACTCATCTATAATCACTCATCATATCAAACAAACCCTACCTAATCAAAAACTATTTTTACCATACACAAGACATAATCAATTGGTTTGAACTCATTATGGGGGTAGTGTATAGTATGGGACTAAGTTAGGACAAGTCAACTTAGTTTGAGGCCTAATGACTCTATTTCCTACCTAACAATGTTGATTGGGCTGACTACATCAACTAAAATTTTGGCAGGGATTAGGGCCAATTCAAAGCTATATATTCTCCCTTTCACTTAATTTCCAAGTGAGATAATAATTCATTTTCAAATTTTTATAGTTTACATTTTTACCAATCTACTTGAGTCATTTCTTAGGGTTTCATACTTGGAGGATAACTTTTATCTTGTGAAAGCTTGAGATTCACTAGGAGGTCCTTGGTTAGACTATAGTCTATTTTCCATCATTATCTTCTTTAAAAATATAAAACAACCTCTTGAAAATAACCATTGTATAAGGGAGAGGTTGAGAATTGATGGGTTTATGTTTAAGGTAATTATTCCTAAATCTTACTCCTCTACTTTAGTAGACAGATTTACATAAGTAATGGTTAATAAATATATTACCTCTCCTTGATTAGGATTACTTATACATTGAATTGAGTAGAGTTTTACTTTGCATGTTTATTTTTTATGTTTATCCCCCATTTTTACCACAAAATTTAGTGAGCACTAGATTATATTTACTTATTATTATATTATAGACCTAGCTAGGGTTATTGTGTGGTGTTGCTTTACTAGAGGCTTTAGATGCCTCTCTAGCCATATCACATGATAATATATCACTTATGTAGGTTTAACAGATCCATATTGGTCATGATCTTGATTATATAAATATCCATAAGTGGTATAACTAGTTGATTTATCTTCTCTGATTTAAGATTGATTTATAGATCAACTTTAGTTTTAGTTGCATACATTATGATGAAACTGATATGAAACTAACCCTTATAGATTTTTAATTTTCATTTTTAAACTACTGGATTGACTCTATCAACTTAGTTTAATACTTTGTGCACAATTTTTAATACTATTTTTATCCAATCAAATTAGTTTATCTCTATGTGTAGTTCATATTCTTTTATAGATAATGCGATTGATCCCATTGACCCAATTTAATACTCTCCATGCAGGGCTTTCAACTTTATCAAATTGATTGACTTTTTTTGGATCTATTTTTAGGTTCAAACCCTCATCTAGACAACACAACTTAAAAACAATAATTCAACATCTTAAACACATTACTACATCTATCCAATTGATTTCATCTTAATTATTAGGTTCATTCTAACCAACCTAGTTAGTTCTTTTTCTCAATTTCTCAAATTTATTTTCTCACTCTTATATATATATATATATATATATATATATATATTCAACACTGTATTTCCTAGTTTTTTAGTTCTATAAAAACTATTTCCTTATAGTAAACTAAGTCAATCCAATCGACTTAGTTCTATATTTATTTGGTGACTAAACACTAAGTCAATTCAATAAGGTTGTTGGGTACTTTCCTAATATACCATCAACCAATTTTTTAAACTCAGATATAACACCAAGTCAACTTATCTTTGGTATGTATGTCTGGCTCCAACACCAAGAAATCTAATCTGGGGGCATTTACCACTATATATTATATATTAAAATTTATGCCTTGAATCATAATATCAAGTGCTGGATGATAGGAAGAAGGCAATGGGTGACCAAAGTAGATGCCAGGTGACTACAACCTAAACCAGATGCTAGGTAACTATAATCAACTAATGAATAATGAAAATAATCATCAAATGACTATAAACAACTATCACATGACTACATCCATATATCATGTGACTATATGTAGCTATCAAGTAATAACTTCAAGCTATCAGGGAATAATGACCAACTATCCAGTGTTGGGTGGTAGTCTTCAGGCTAAATTTTTTGCATGATTGCCTCTAAATGTCATGAGACTACATTCAAATATTAGGCAATACCAAAAAGATATTGGATGATGTAAACTAACTATCAAGTGATAGTTTTTAGGCTACAATTGTTAGATGGCTACACCTAATTTTTAGGTGACTACATTCAGCTATAGGGTGGTAATAACCAGTTATCGAGCGATAAACTTTAGAATTCAACTATCAAGTGGCTACATGTAGTTATCCAATGACTATAACCATCCCTAATTTATCTAAATAGTTAATTTTATGGATTTTACTGGGAGTGGTAAGGCATTAGGGAAATTCAAAAAATAAGATAACCTATTATTGTATTTCAATTAGAGGGCAAACTTAGGAATAAATATTTAATTATATATAATGTTATTTATTTAATATTATTAAGGTTAAATAATAATTAATATATAAAACCATTTTTCTTGCATAAACCTTTAAAAATATTATCAAAGATATGCCTCCACTCAAGTATGTACCTAGGTATGAGATTCTAAACATAGGTACCAGGGTAGAATCCAATGATATGCCTACATAAAAAGATTTACTTAGGTATGAAATTCCATACAAAGGTACCAAATATTATTTGATTTTAATTTTTTTTATTTTGTTGCATTTTTATTACAATGTTTATTAATAATTAGTCTCACCATTTTGCATACAAAAGCTAATGATAATAGTATCGAATATATGCCTCCATTAGAAGATACCTTGGGTATCAAATTCAAAATAGAGGTACTAAATATTATATGATTTAATGTATTATTAATTATTTAAAATTTTGTATTAAGGACCAATTTTTAATAATAATTAGAATATCTATACCCATTTTTAAAGCAAAATCCACTAATAACTCTTTTGAGGATATGCCTCCACTAGAAGATGTGTTTGGATATGAAATGTCATCAATGAATTAAAGGAAAAGGACACTAGCGGACATCATCATGGGTGTCAATGATGAGTAACCAACAACACCATATGATATTTATACTAACCAACATAGTCTTTAGTTGAATAAAACACAAAAAATCTATGTGAAAGAAGAGAAGTACATGAATAATTTATAGGTAATTTTAGTTTGACCAGGCAACTAAATACCTATTCATTAAACTTGTAAAATAGGGAAACACTAATGAAACACCAATAAAATTAAAATGTATAATATTTAGATGGAAACTTGGAAAGGACCACAAAATGTAACTCAAGTTGGACACAATTGAGAAGAGTGGTAAAATATTTGAGTTGGTAAAAGATAAAGATGGACAAATAAAAAGAATAGTGAGATGAAAAAAAACCAAAATAATGCATGAATAAATGTTACACAATAGATTATGAAAATCATCAAAGACATCAATGACACCTTGTGGAAAAAGAAGGAAAAATTACAGCTCAATTTGAAAAAGTTACTCAGTCTAATCTACTTGGAAAAAATACATAATTTTCCACTTTATATCACATTATGAAAAGAGGCAGACCAATATCTAATTTTATAGATTACAAGATTTTATTTCAACATATTATATTTCATAACATTCCATAATCACATTAGTCAGATAGTAGTGCTTAAGAGATGAAAAAATGCCTTGCGATGATTGAAAAGGAGGATTTGAAAGAAAACTTAAAAGTAACATGGTTTATCTCATCATTCATTGATGAGGTAACAATAGTTGACAACATATCATGGGTTTACATCCATGTTTATACATTTGAGAACCATTCAAGGAAACCTCACCTATTATTTGTAATTAAATTGAAGGAAAATTGTAATATTGAGAACTTTTTTGAATTGGTTATTTATAATTTGGTAGATATTGTTGGGATGAATTATTATGATATAGGTACCAAGTTAGTGTTTGTAGGTGTAGATGGAGCATCAGTAATACAGGGGAATAAAATTAGTTTGTGTGTTCTCCTATAAAAAATAGTTGTCCCATATATGACTCCAATCCATTGCATGACACATAGAATGAATCTTACTTAAAAAATTGTTAGCACATTTCAAAATGTCACAAAAATGGAGGAGCTTATCCATGACTTGCATGCATAATGTAAAGCTATCCAAAAAGGTTTTTAGAGTTTCAAATTTTTTTGTTTAGAGTGATTGATGGTAAAAAAATATTAAAATATGTTGATACAATATGTATTTGCATGTATGAGCCTACATGTATAATATTTGAAGAATAAAAATAATTGAGACATTTTATGTTTAGATATATGATGGATATTAACAAGAAAAAATGTTTATTGTACCATTTTAAATTTTTTTAAACCCTGCTAACATTGTGTGGTATTTTTCCCATGTTGAAAGAAATGCATTATTTGATGAAACATGTGTAAAAGAGATTCATATATATTTTTGATTTCATATGGTTGAGGAAATATGTTTGTCATTCTCTTGATATATTAGACTACTCGAATTTAAGTTTTAAGGGATCAATATTTGAAAGTTTGCAAATTTTCATAGATATTAAGGACCCTAAAAACTATTTGAAATTAATTATTAATGATTATATTTATATTGTATTTAATGGAAGGGAGATACCACTACACAATTTCCAAAGATTAACTCATGTGGTTGGAGAAATAATTGAAGAAGTACCTATTCAGAGGTTCTATATGATAATGTCATAGATGAGACACAAATGAAATTGAGTAACATTTGAAAAAGTTTATCTGTAAAAATTTGAGATCGATTTCAAAGGGATGAGTTTCTTAAATCCTTGGGAGTGGTGAATCCTATATTTTGGAATAATCTATAGGATAAAGAAATAAAAAGTAATTTATTTATCAAATACATGGGTACTCTCACTAATCATTTCAGTAAGTATATAGAAGTTAATGGAGTTGAAATTGAGGGTTTTTTTCAAAAGGGTTTACTAAAAAATAATTAATAAAATTTGAAATTACAATGGTTGAACAATATCTATCCTTAAATGAACCAACATAAATATGTACTTTTACAAGGATATGGCAGAAACTATATCCCAACAATGTTCTACAAAAAAAGAAGCAATGAATATTTTTAGATATATTAATTATGCTAAATAATGATTTTGGGGTTGGTGTAAGATGAAAGGGTATTTATTGTATTATATTTTATCATATCCAAACTTCAAAATATACTAAATACAAATATTGATATATGTTTGAGGTCGTATGTTTTAGGTTATGTAGTGGATGAGTTTCCATATGAAAGAGTGATTTCAATTTGGAGTTCTCTTACTAAAAGAAGAGGAGTCACTAATACAAAAACCAAAGAAGATACTGAAAAAGCCACTGAGATAGTACATACAAATGTAAACAATGAAGCATGTGTTACAAAAGTGTTGTTCTAGCTACCTAAGTTTTAGTTTATATGTATTTAAAATATACTTGAATTAAATTTAGTTATGATAAATTTATATTGTTTACTATATAATATCTTCTCTTTTTAATTCATAAATCAATTACATAGAAAGTAGTCTTGTATTGAATAATACTTCATATGCTTAATTATGTTGTTTATGAATGTTGTAATTGATTTCTTTACCAATAGTATGTATGACACTGGTTCAGTGACATGAAAGGTAGATGGATGTCTAGTCCATTAATAACTTTAAAAATGATCCATTTTCATTTCAATAAAATTAATTTATTTTCCCCAAAACCTAGTCATAAAATCATTTTTACTGCAAATCAAATTGAAAATCAACACTCATATTTTAAAAACATTTATCATACATATAATTTATCTAAATTAATTAATAAAAAGCATTATTTTTCAAGATAATATCTAACACATCAACTACAATCCATATAACATGTAAGAATCTGATGCGAATTCTAAAAGTCATAAATACAATATATATTGAGTTTGAAAATGATTGTCTTAGAATATTACAATATTACAATTGACATTGATTCATTGTTTCTCAGTTTCATGTGAAGTGTTTTTCTACTTAACTATTATAGAAGACACTTCCTCTTTATGGCTTATATCATCTTTTAGGATTACTAATTGGAGAAGATCATTGGCTACATCATGAATGTTTTCAAGATTTGCCTTTTCATCCTTTGATACATCTTCTATAGAAAGCAATGAGGGATATGCATCAACTTTCTACTTGAATTTTTTTTTTGGATCCAATCCATGATCCTTGATGATTTTATTCAATTTATTATTTTTTATTCAACAAAACAAGTTTTTATTTTAAGGAAGTAGCTACATTCAGATTTTTCTATGCTGTTTGGAGGTGCTCTTCGAGTACCTTCACTTGATTCTTCAAATTATCATATTTTGACTAAAATAAAATGATGAACATTAATTAGATAAAAACTTAAAATAATTAAATGTAAATGAAAAAAAACTTAGAAGAGTATAACTTACCACAAATTTCCTCATTTTTGCATCAATAATAACCACAAGGCTTTTGTATTTTGTCTATTTGTTGTAGTATACCTGGGATTTTTCATTTAGATTCTCAAGCCTATTTAAAATTATATCTAAAAATTTATCATTATGATAATTACTAACATTAAATACTCCATAAACAACCTCATTTGAAAAAACACTAGTTTTTGCTGGTTGATTTTCAACCAATTTGTATAATATGTTATGTTGGGAGTGATTATGAAATTAATCATTTATTTGTTGTATCAAAACTTTAGCCCTTAACTCCCATATCCTCAAACACTCAACTTTACCAAGAATAATTTATTTTACAAAGGTAGCTCTATTATCCACCAATAAATTATCTAATGAAAAATTGCTAAGCTCATCATTATTCTTAGGAATCTTGGGATCGAATTGGGGAGAGGTTGAGCTAAACCCCAATAAGCTAGATGTTGGTAGATGCTATGAATTAGATTCTATCCCTTTTAGATATGATGCCTAAATAATATCATGGGGATTGAAAAAATTATATTGATCCCCAAAAACTCATTATTAAGATCTATATGTTGTAAAATAGTAGTCCTTAAGTTGGGCATACTACCAAGAGAAAGGTTTGGAAAATATGACATTGACAAATAGATAGTGCCACTGTTTGGTCTCAGATATGACAAACATTTTACCTTGGTAATAATTTGGTGGGATAGTGGTGGTAGTGGAAAATTTTACTTTAGAGAATGGGTCTCTAAAAATAGAAAAATAGATCAAATAACTAGTAAATGAGAATAAATGTAATATTTCATTATTATATTACAAAAAAATATAGTTATGGGTACATACCTAGCTATTGAAGATGCCCTATAGATATATGTTGAAACTAAATATTTGGAGCAGACATTTGGAAAGGTTGGGGGAAGATTCAAATAATGTTAAAAAATCAACATGAAGCTAATCAAACACAACATCTACAATGTATAATGAAATCATACATAATGCAAACAAGACAATGGTATTACCAACAACATGAGACAAGGTCTAAGTTTGGTTCAATTAAACTTGATGGGGTGAAAGGCCAAGAGGTTTAATATAAATGGTACATGTTAAAGTAAAATTTTCAATGGCAAGATCAAAATTTAAATAATTAATAATTTTGTTAGACAAATACAAACACCAATCAAAGTTTTGGACACTTAAAGTACATAGGTGTACACCATATCCCATATCAGTATGTCCATATCTCTTCCCTATAATATAATTCTATCTTAAAATAATTCTATCATGGACATAAGAGAATAATTGATAACAAATTGTATAGGGAGGCCCCTACTAGATTTATGATTTTGCCCACCTATATGAAAAACAAATATACTAGTTGAGAGAGAATTGAACTTTTAATTGATGATCATAAATGTTTCACTATTAATAATGTTTAGTAAATGTATATATTTAAAAAAAATATATAAATAAAAAAATCAATTCAATGAACTAGTACAAACCCTCAATAGACACGTCAAAGTGAGACTCCAGATATTTCTTATTATGATCTATTAGAGATGTATGGGTGGTCACAAGGTTAGAATTTATGAGGGGATACCTATTAAGCTATGGATTTATTTTGGGATGACACCAAATCTTAAAACTTGACTGTATCTTCATTATGAACATGCACTCAACACAGTCATAGATCCTAAGCAAATAAATGAGTAAAGTGGTATATGTGTCATACTAGGGCATCATGACAAGCCCCTTTAAACTACACATTCTAACCCAATCCATGTACACATATTATTGTTGCATAATTCATAGTATATATGGGTACATGAGGTTTTTGTATAGTATCTTAGACATAGATAAGCTTGGGGAAACCATTGTGTCTTAAGTGGTGTCTAGCAGGTGATTTAATTTACTTTGAATCAGGGATATTAGAGGTCAGAGTAAAAAAATTCAAGGTTCAAGTGTGTAAAATGAAGTGAACTAGTTGTATTTATAGGCAAATAACATCCATAAACTGATAAGTAGAATCAATAAACTAGTAAGTGTGTTGGGATTTGATGACTATGCTGGCAGATGATAATGCAACTATCATCTGGTCAGTACACTATTGTTGGATAACCCACTATCAAATGATAGCCATTTTATTTAAAAAATGAATATTTGAAGCCTTCCAACTAAATTAACTTAATGAACTCCAAGTTATTTTTAATATAGGGCACTAAAATTATCCCTGGTAGGTAGACTTGGATATAATTTTTTAATTGCTTATAGAATGTGACTAAGCCAGTAAATTAACCTTCCTAGTTATACCATGTGCACTACTTCAGCAAGAAAGTATATAAAAGTAAAATTAATTAATTATTATTAATGTGGGTTAGTTTCCTTTGCTGAAATGAATAAAATATAACAAAGTCAATTGGGTCACTATGTTTTGAAAACATAATAGATCAAGGTCAATTGGATTGACACAATCTATTGTAAGATAGGCCAACATAAATGTGGTTGATCGAGTTGACTTAATGTCTATGTTCCAAACAAATTAAAAACTAAGTCGATTAGATCGACATATTTTACTATAAGGAAATGGATTTTATAAAACTAGGAAATATAGTCCTAAAAATTTAATTTTTTGAAAAAGAGTAAGAAAATAAATTTGAGAAATTGAGAAAATGAAATAAATAAGCTGGTTAGAGTGAACCTAATAATTAATATGAAATTGATGGAATTTATCTAGTAATGCCTTGAAGATGATGAATTAATTTTTTTAAACTATGTTGTCCAAACAAGGGGTTAAACCTAAAAATAGATTTTAATAGAGTCAATCAGGTTAACATAGTTTAAATACCTACACAAAGAGTATTAAACTAGGTTGATAGGATGGATCTAGTTGTCTGTAGAATTATATGACCTATACATGAAGCTAAACTAAGTCGATCATATTGAAATAATATTAAAACCTACACACAAAGTGTTAGATTGAGTTAACATAATTAATCTAGTAGTATGAAAATAATAATTAAAAAAAATTAAGGGTTAGTTCATGTTGGGTTCAATAGAATGTATGCAAGTGAATGTGAAGATGATCTATAAATCAATCCTAACTCAGAGAAGATAAATTAACTATCTATATGGATACTTAAATAATTAAGGTCATGATTACTATGCATATGTTAAACCTACCTAAGGGATATCTTATCACATGATATGGCTATATAGGGTTCCGAAGTCTCTATTCAATTAACACCACATAATAACCCTAGCTAGGTCTATAATGAAATAAAGAGTAAATCTAATTTAGTGCTCACTAAAACTTGTGGCATAAATGGGATATAAACATAAACAATAAACATGCAAAGTAAAAATCTACTCATGTCAATGTAGAGGTAATCCTAAGCAAGGAGAGACAATACATTCATTAACCATTACTTGTGCAAATCTATCTACCAAAATAGAGGAGTAAGAGTTAGGAATACTTACCTTGAAGATGAACCAGTCGAGCCTCAACCTCTCCCTTAGCCAATGGTTCTTTGAAAGAGGTTGTTGTGTATTGTTGAAGAAGCTAAGGATGGATAATGGATTAAAGTTTAGCAGAATACCTCCTAGTGAATCTCAAGATTTCATAAGACAAAATTTTTCCTTCAAGTCTAAAACCCTAATTAATGACTCCTCAAGTAGAATGGCAAAAATATAGACTATAAAGAAGTGAAAATGAATCGTTCTCTATCTTAAAAATGAACTTAAAAGGGGTATATATAGATTTGAGTTGAAACTAATCCCTCTTGGAATTTTAGTTGATTTAATTGATCCAATTGACCTTTTTAGGTAAAAAATAGAGTCGTTAGTTCAAGAACTAATTCAACTTAGGCTGACTCAGTCTCATAACGTGCACTACTCCAAGAATGAAGTCAACCCAATTGATTACATTTGATGAATGGTAAAAAGGGGGTTTGCTTAGTTAGGGGATATTTGAGGCTATGAGATACTTAGAGAAGAGTGTGAATGAGGTGTCAAAATATTAGGAAATGTATAGGAGAGGCTTGTATTGGTTTTAGGTGGTGGTATAGGGGACAATAATCTTTCAAAGCACCAAAGGTTTTCCCACTCCTTTCCTAGTGAACTCTTTAAGGTGTGAACTTAGAGAGATTGAGATTTGATAGGTTACTGAAAGATAAAAAACATCAGTAATTGATAATGTTTAAAAACATTGTGTATATAAAGTATGTGTCATAATATTCTTTACTAAAGCCTTTTTTTGGTTTTCGACTAACATACTAATTATTTCTCGAGTTTGCCTTTGCTTTGTATTATTTGTAAAGATGGAAATAATCTAAAATCAAATATTTTTAAATGGATAATTCATATTAATACCCCCAAGTTTGAAGATCATGCCACATGATAGATCCTAATGACCTGACCAAACAAAGACTCAATGGGATACATAAAGCCCTATGCCCCTAAGGTCTTGGGATTGATCCAAATGTCACAATCCTAAAATATTGATAACCCAAAGGTGATTTCAATATAATTCCTTATATAATCATTTTTAGGTAAGTAGAATAGTGAGAGTGATCCACATGTCAAAATATCACTAACTCAAAGGTGACATCACCAAAGTTCCTTATATGGTCACTACTAGGTGAGTGATGTAATGAAATCCATCTATGTGTAATCATACTAGTAACCCATAGGTGACATCAACAAATTTACTTGTATGGTCATTACTAGGCAAATAAATCAATGAAATCCATCCATGTGTCATCATCTTGCTAACTTAGGAGTTTACCAAAAATGCAAAGCTTCATGCCCTGATCCCCTAAGATTGTATAACTTATCACCATCTCCAGAGCCTGGAGTCCTAGAGAGATGGTAGTATTTAACCCAAGACTATGTGACCTTGAGAAAGCCATGAAGATAGTGAAGGGGTATTAAAAAGTTTAAAATGTGACAAGTGGTAGAGAAGCAGACACACAAGCATCCACTCAACATACAAATCTATATTTAATGTCTAGAAAATACTAAGTGACAAGTAAGTGAAAATTTATGTTTGATTGACATTAAAGACACTAAGCAAAGGAGAATAGGATACTGTAAGATATAAACTTGAACATTTAAAATCATTTAAAACATAAAATTAGTTGAAAATAACCTATATCACTAGTCTCAAAATTTGATTACAAGAAGGTAGAATGAAAATGGATATTATAATAACCCCACTAGATTTTACTAGAATATAGTAATTAAAAAAAATTAAATACACATATTCATCTTACAAATTTCACCAAGATATATGTAATTAGTGATCTTTAACTAATTTCATTTAGTTAACCTCAAGGTTTATAGATAATCCACTTAGCTAATGATCACCATGAAAAGATATAATAAATCATGTACAATGCTGAATAAATAATAGATCTAAATCATTAGATTAATAATAGAATTTTAGCCATGACTGATATAATATTATAGCCATTACTATAGTGTCATAATGAATAAATATTATAGTTTTTTAGTAATAAATAATATCTCAAATAATAATACATGATACAAAGCTCCATGGAGCATGAGTTTCTATGACTCAAGTATCAATCTATAATCTCAAGTGTAGTCTATAGTGTAGTACTCCTATGGGGAGGGAGAGTATCATCTGAGTGATTTTCCATACCAACCATGGACCATATATCCCCCACACTATCTCCCAATAATGAAATGGCCCTCCCTTCATGGATGGGTAGATAATGATGGTACACAAATCCAGAGTGACAAATTAGAACCCGTGTTTTGTAGATATCTAATACATGATGTGTATCATAAAGAAATCCATTATAACATGTTATTGCATAAATATGAAAACTATACCAACATATGAAATGATAATATTTAACTATAAAAATTACTTTGGCCAAAATTTTCACATAGTTATGATCTCTAGGATTAATCAATTCTGTACACACCACTCAATCAGATTACACCTCATCTTGCATTGATGGTGCTAATTAATCCAATGAAATCCATCTATTGCTTATTTAGTGTCATAAATTCAATATTTGGTTAAAATATATAATACTATTAAAAACCAATATATTCATCCAAAATGTTCCCTTTTAGAAGATTAAAAAAAATGCAAAGTACAAAAATATCAAATACACACATTTAGTCTATCAAATGTAATGAAATGAATCTAATATCATCTAGTTTATTATAGAATAATAAAAAAAATAAAAAATAATCCTTAATATAAACATACCATTTGGGTAAGAATTATATCTAGACTGCTAGTTACCCAAAATCACAAAGTAACTTATAATGTTAATTCATCCCCAAAACAAACATTAAACATAGATTATTTATTTGTTTATATTCAAAATATATAACAAAAGCCAATCATAAAATAATTCAATAAGATTTATATTTAAATAATAAAATACATAATTTTACTACTTTATCTAAGCATTAAATATTTAACAAAGTGCCGATTTTACCTTGTTATACTAATGATGTTTATAAGCATATCACAATTATATATATATATATATATATATATATATATATATATATATATATAAAGGAATAAAATGACATTGGTTATGTATCACTTGGGATATTTGTGTCAATTAATGCTTCATATAATATGTCTTTGTAAATAGTTTATTTATTTAGAAACTCAAAAATATATATATTATCATGAGTTTTATTTTATCAATGATTTCATAACCCTTTGTTTGATTGGTTTTATTGGTGGGAGATGGAGGGGGTGAGTAGGAATAGGTTGACTAGCTCCATTTTTTCACACGTGGGAGGGCACCCTACATATTTTATTTTTGACAACATAGACCATAAAATCTAATAAATGTCATGGGTGAATAATAGGGGTTGATGGTAAATAGTATAACATTTGTGGATAGGGGGAGGAGTAAAATAGGGATTCACATGTGCCATTTGAATTTTTGTGATAATAGGTAACAAATTAGATTAGATATTGAAATAATATCAATTAAGAAATTCTAGACATTATTCATTATTTTTTAGATAAGTACAGGGTTTATATTAGAACACCCAACCTAAAATAAAAGAGTTATATAATAACCAACTTGAAGGAACAAACCCAAATATGTAAAAACCAACAAAAATCCATTAATGACCAGCCAAGAAAAAGACCTCAAAAAAGCAAGGCTTACAAAACACCAAAAATAACCAATAGAGACCAAAAAGAAACCCTACCACATAACAGACTAACACGACTAGACAAGTGAGCATAGTCCAACTTCAAAAATTGACATCAACACAAATATCATCATCTGTATCATCCAGGAAGATGATCTCACATCCTTTATATACATTATACTCTATTTCACCAAATACTTCACATTTCACTTATTTCCTTGGATCTTTTCCTTTTGAAATAGACACCAATGAGGTTTTGATTATTGCAAGTGTGTCAACCTTAGCTTCCTCAACCAAAGATTTATTATACCATTGGGGTGTAACAACTTTCCCCCTAGACATTCATTTAATTAGTTTCTTCATTACCTCAACTCAACTCTTTTCATGCTGACATGCATGCAGCTATGTTATTTCTAGGATTTGGGTTTGTAGCTACACCATAGGAGGTAAAGAGAGAAACTTCCCTTCCTTTAGATCATCCAAGTTGACATTATTCTATAATTATTCCTCAAACCCAAAAAGGACCATAAACTACATCTTAATCTCTCTAAACACCACAGTCGAAACTAGACCTAGTCCATCCTTTCCTAAAAATAAAAAATTAGGGAGTGGAGATAAGTCATGCAATAACATTTTCTTAACTATATATAAGTCAATTCACTGTACTTTTCAATTACTAGCCTTTAAAATGATCAAATATTATATAATTAGTCATTTTATGTCAAATATTGAGAATTATGTGACCATGTATCTCAACCTTATAGTTTAAACAATCCATAAAATGGTATAGTCGATAATCTAATAACTCATCCTTATTTATTACACTATCTAAAACAATTTGTATAGAGACTAAGCAATTCATCTATATTATGAATTAATTCCTCTATCTAAGAATTAAAAATTCCTCATATAAGTAAATATACTGTCAAATGCCCAGACTTAAAACACATCTCAACCTTAATGCATACACAATCCATAAATGATACATTCAATTGATAATTGTAACTCAACCAAATAATATGTTGTTTACTCAACTAATGATCTACTATTGACATCCTTACCAGGTTCAAGACTTCCTATGTTTATGACTTGACCATAAATAAACCCCAATTCCATATATATTAAATTATATAAGCTACAAACTTTTATAAATGACATTGAGTATATAGCCCATACCCGTATTCATAAATCTGTATAAAACCATTTCAAGTAGAATTTAATTTAAACCTTGACCTTCCAATATATATATGTATCTATATATACATATACACACACACACACACACACACACACACACACACACACACACACACACACACACACACACACACACACACACACACACACACACACATATATATATGTATATATAATTTATTGAGCATTAATCCCAAATAAATACATATATATGTCCATGTACATATATATTATCATACATAGTCAATATGTTTTACAAACATATAACATCTTTCTCCCAAAAATCCCAACTAGATATAAACACAATCAAATCCCATATAACCCATATATAATTTTACCTAAGTTTGAGCCTTAAAGCTTATGTCCTTAGATTGGTTCAACAACTAAAACCAAATCATAAAACCCTACCCAAATATATTTTAAATGTAATAGTCAATCAATGCATTTCACAAGGATTTACAAATTAAAAAAGGAATTAAGACAGAGATTCCATAGGGCCATTTATCCATGGAAAAAATACTATAGCTCTACCCATTCTGTTAGGTTTACCCTGGGTTGGATGTAGGGTTTTATGGAGGGTCAAGCCTTCCATAGGGACCTACATACAACCCCTTTATATTTTTATTTATAATTTCAAGGAAAATGAAAAATGTAATCCCTTTTTAATTGTTTTTCACAAATCCATCAAAAATAACACACATGAATTTAAATTACATTACCAACCTGTAACAATTGATTATAATGCTAAGGAAGCTAAACCTCCTCTTTCCTTGGCTCAAATACCCTTTTATTTTATTTATAATTAATACTCTTCCATATACCATGTCTCATAGCCTTCTTATTCTTTCATTTATTATTTTACATCTCCTTACTTACATGAATTTCTCCTCCATTCTAGAAAAACAAAACTAACTAAAAATATGCATGCCAAAATAGTTCAACAGAACCCCCACTAAGCTACAGTCCACCATAATTTATCATGAAGTCCATCAAACTCGCATAATGATTTTACTAAAAATCATTGTTAACTAGAGTAAACAAGATATTATAAACCCTAATCATTTTAAAACTTCTCAATGATTGATTAAAATAATCACTATATATCCTTCATATTATGCATGCTTTTTGACTTAATCAAATCTAGCATCGACTTCCCTTAGTCCATACAAACCAACTAAATGACAAGTCATAATCAATGATATCCCATGCCAAGTCAAATATCGATAAATCAATATAACATAATGACTATCGAATAAGTTACCAAGTCATCTAATGAATCAAACATTATGCATTTGACTTCCCTAGAAGTTAATTCCTTAGGTCAGACAATTAACCATAGCCTTTAGCAAAGAATCAACAAAAATAATGAACTATACATAATTATTAAAAAATGATATTATCTAAAACACTTTGTGTAGTATTTCATTTAATGCTTAAGCACTACTCTTACATCAAAACATTAATTACATTTAATCATGCTAACTCTTATAACGATAATAGTAACTTACAACATAAAAAATCACTAAAATAAATCAATTAATCTAAGTAATAGATTACATCTATTACCACAACAACAAATCCAAACAAGAACTACTAATACAAACACTCAACTATGTAACATACAACCAATCAATTATTATCAAATAACATTAAGTCACGTTAATACATTAATAGATTCATTCAATCAACCCAACTATAACATTAATAGTTAATAATGCAATAATAACTAGATTAATGAAATTACGTAAACAACAACATGATTTTAGAATTAAAAAATATCACAGTAGATGTACATAAACATAAAAAAACATAATACAACTATCTATCTCACAATAATAATAAAAAAAATATTTTTATACTATGGTGTGTGTGTGGGTTTCTAATTTTTTCTCTCTATCATCCCCCAATGCCTCTATCTACGTCTTCCTCTTTGATGATGTTCTCCCTCTATCATACTTTGAGGGATGGATTTGTCTTGCATCCACCTCATAAAAATGAAGGTAATTATCCTAAAACATAATTATATCCATAAAATACTATTGTATAGCTAATAAACATGCTCATAATGTATAGAGTATAAAAGTATAACTATCTCATAGAAAATCAATCATGTAAATTAAGCAACATATAATTGTACCATAATCAACATATGACATAAAGATTAATGAAACAATAGTTAATCAAATAAAAACCATAATAATCCATGAATCAAATAGGTTATTTAGTTTAGAGAGAAATTGGGATGTGACATCCTTCCCCCCTAAAGCTGGTCATCATCCCGATGACATTTATTGAAACACAAGTTATGAATTGAAAACATTATTCAGTAAAAAAAATATAATATGTAGTAGAAAATCAAGAAAATAGCTTGTAAAATAAATCATAGTCCTCCCAAATGGCACTATCTTTAAAATATTAGTCTCACTAGACATTACACTATGACACTTCTATGTTATGCAAATCAAGTTTTCAAGTGTTGATTATTCACATTGGTTCAAACATGACCACCCTGGGATCCAAATACTATAAATAATTCTAATCCAACACATGTGAAGGATCAACAACACACTTTTTAAGATAAGACACATAGAAGACATTATGCAAAAGAGCTAGAGCTAGTGGTAATGCAAGCCTATACACTAAAATATTGACCACTTACAAAACTTTAAAGGGTCCCACATATATCAATGAAAGTTTCACTAACTTTTTGAATTTAAATAATATTTTTGAGGCTTAATCTACAAAAACACTTAATCACCTATATAAATCTACCTAGTGGTTCTCTTCAGATCGACATAGATTTTTTATCTATCATTGGCCTTGGAATTTTTTTGCATATTTGTCTTGATTTGATCTTCAATTTATAAAAGCATCTTAGGTCCAAATACTACCTTGTATTCTAACCTATCCTAACTAATTAGTGTTCTACACCTCCTTCTGTATAATGCCTCAAATAGAGCCATCTTTGATGTTGATTGATATGAGTTATTGTAATCAAACTCAACCAATGAAAGGTACTCCACCCACTTGTATTAATGATCCATGCAATACATAAAAAGGAGATCTTCTCAAAATTGGTTAACTTTCTCTATCTATCCATTAGTTTACATGTGATAAGTACTGATGAAATTTAACTACATACCCTTAGCTAAATTCAAAGTCAACTAAAACTTATAAGTCATCCTTGGTTTTTGATATAAAATTATATTCTCCAAAAAAACATGTAATTTATACACCTCTTTCACTAATCTCTTCACAAGCATAGGTGTATCATATATCAAGTTGCCTGGTATGAAGTGGGATACCTTAGTTAGATTATCAACTACAACCAAGTTCATATCATGATGATTCCATGATAATGGTAACCCTTAGATGAATTCCATGATAATCACATGCCACTTCCATTTTGGTATATCATGTGGATATAGAAATATAGCTAGATGCACATGTTTAGCTTTTACACACTGACATTTTAGAAAATGAGACACAAAATACACTCATCTCTCTTGATTCCTTTTTAGAAATAGAGTGGTATAAGCTCAACCATGAGGTTGGTTACACTTAGATGTCCTAAATATGAGGCATTATGTAATTCATTTAGTAATATACTCCTCAGATTCTCTTTGTTAATCACATACATCTTATTTTTAACCACAAAAGATAATCACTCTCTAACTTGAATCCCTTATACCTAGGATTATGAGAATTCTTAGATAATCCCATCTTGACCTAATCATAGAATTCATCTCCTAGCAAAAATTTGATTACCTGATCTTAGAAATTAGTCTTGATAGTAGCCATGAATGCTATGTACCTCCTATGGCTTAGAGAATCAACTAATTTTTCTCCTTACCTTTGATATAATTAATATAAAAACCATAATTAGATAAAAACTCTAACCATCATCTTTTATAAACATTTAGGTTTAGTTGGGTGAAGATGTACTTGAGTCCTAATTTATCAATCTTGAGCTCAAATGGTTTCCCCAATAGATAATGTCTCTAAACTTGAAAAACATACAAAATTATTGTAAGTTCTAGCTTGTGAGGGGCATAATTCACTGTTGAGTGTGGAGCCCTTTGGGGCTATCACATGAACTTATTGGTACACTTTGGGTGTCTAGAGAGATCCAAAGATGTGGAGAGCACATTTTTCCTATGCTCTTCATGTGGGTGAATATTATTAAATATTTATTTAATAATTTTCATGTATACTTCCATTTTTGTTGGAAGTGGAATTGATTTCCTTGTTCTAGGGAATTAATTATTTATTTAATATTTCTGTAATGCATTAGGAGAAAATTATTAAATGATGTATTTAATAATTTTCATGTTGCATTAGGATAATTTATTAAATGATGTATTTACTTATTTCTATAATGCATTATGGGAATCTATTAAATGATGTATTTACTTATTTATATGATGTATTAGGGGGAGAAAAATTATTAAATGGTGCATTTAATAATTCTTTGATGCATTATGGAAGTGTGTTGGACTTCCACATGGGAAGTTGTGCCATTTGGTGAAGAATGGCATGTTCCTCTTGGAGGGGACTTTTAATTTGGTTTGAAAGGTGGAAATGGCATGCCATCTTGTGGATAAGGCCTCCTTGGATGAGGATGGCAAGTTTATCCTTGGGAGGATGATTTATAGATCATTTGTTACTTATACAAGGTGTGGAGTGACGTTTAGAGGTTGTTGAATATATTTATTTGCAGGTGTGGCTTTTTAAAAGAGAGTTACAAAGTGTAGGTGATCATTTACAAGGTGTGGTATAACATCTTGTGAGATACAATATTGTGTAGGTGAGGTGAAAGTGCAGCTATTTATGTAGTATTTTATACAAGAGATTTTTTCTATCTCTATAAGAGTTCATTGTAATCTTGTTTCAGATTATTGATTTATTTGAGAACTTTCTTGGTAGATGTAGCCCACATTGGGTGAACCATGGTATATCTATGTTATGTGTTATTACTAGTTTTATTATTCTCCATTTATACTTTCATTTATCTATGGTTTGATGGAATTGTTTTCACATAATTAAATCTAATTTTTACATATTTAAAATATGTTTTATGATTTTATAGTGGATTAAAATCTAGTTTACATTCACTTAATTCCTATCAACTGGTATCAGAGCTTTGGTGGTGTTTCAACTAAAGTGGTAAATCACAGGAAAGGTTATTAGCTTGAGTGGGAGCTATGGGAGAAGAAATAAGATTCAGAGTGGAGAAATTTAATGGTAAGAATTTTGGTTTGT
The DNA here is from genome assembly GCA_037957365.1 of Torreya grandis. Lineage (NCBI taxonomy): Eukaryota > Viridiplantae > Streptophyta > Pinopsida > Cupressales > Taxaceae > Torreya > Torreya grandis. The sequence continues at coordinate 2,326,444 of JARHVA010000222.1, read as the reverse complement.
GGAAAATGTAGATAAAGGATTACTTGTATTAGAAGGAACTTCAACTTGCCTTAGAGGGAAAAGTGAGGACAACTTGTAAGTATGAGTGATGCAGATTAGACATTGCTTGATAGGAAGGCATTGGTAGCTATTCGGTTATGCCTTGCATCTTTTGTTGCATTTAACATTTAATATCAAGCACCTATAAAGGATCTCATGGATAAACTTGGAAAGTTGTATGAGAAACCCTTAGATTCAAATAAAATTTTTCTTATGAAAAGATTGTTTAACATGAAAATGTTTGAGAATGGTTCTATTGCTAATCATTTAAATGATTTTAATATGATTATAAGTATGATCACTTTAGTTGGAATTAAGTTTTATGATGAAGTTAGAGCTTTGATATTTTTATGTTCTTTGCTAGATAGTTAGGATAGCTTGGTTATGGCTGTGAGCAATGCAGTCCCCACCAAGGGAAGCTTTGATTTTGAGGATGTTGTAGGTGTGTTTCTTAGTGAGGAAATGTGAAATAAAAGCATTGGTGAATCATCTTTAGGTAATGCTTTGTCTATTGATAATATAGGGAGATAAAAGGATAAGAGCAAAGGAAATCATGGAAAGTCAAAAGGTAGATCTAAATCAATATCCAAAGCCAAGAGGATATGTTGGAATTATGTGAAGAGTGGACACTCAAATAAGGATTGTTGGTCACTTTGAGACAAGAAGGGAAACAAGGATAAAATTAATGAGGTAAATGTGACATCAGGTAAAAATAGTTAGGATGCCTTAATTCTTTCTTTGGATAATTTTTTTAGTCTTGGGTATTAGATTTAGGGGCTTCTTTTCATGCCACCCCACATAAGCATTATTTTTTTGATTATGTTTAAGAGAATATAGGACATGTATATCTTGGTGATGAAGAACCATGTGAGATAGTAGGGAAAGGTTATATTGAGTTGAAAATGTAGAATGAGAACATGTGGCTACTTAAGGATGTCAAACATGTGCCTATGTTGAGATAGAATTTGGTTTTAGTGGGGGAATTAGATAGTGAAGGATGTTCAATTATGTTTACTATAGATTATTGGAAAGTTACCAAAGGATATTTTGTGATTTTGAGAGGTAATAAAGTTGGTACTTTATATTTGACTAGCAGTGTTGATTCTTTTGATTTAGTTGCTATAGATGGACGTGCAACTATGTGGCACTACAGGCTCAGTCATATGAGCCATATGGGCATGGAGATCTTAAAAGATAAGTTGCTTGGATTGAAAGATCTAGATCTAGACTTTTGTGAAAATTATGTATATGGGAAACAAAATTAGGTTAAGTTCTTGAAAGTTGGACTCACAAAGAAAGAGAATAAGTTATATTTGGTACATTTAGATGTATGGGGACCGAGTTAGGTATCTGTTATTGGTGGTTCCAATTATTATGTCAGTTTTATTGATGATGCAACTAGGAAAGTTTGGGTTTATTGTATTAAAAATAAATCTAATGTATTTGACACTTTCAATAAGTGGAAAGCCTTGGTTGAGAATGAAATAGGTCTAAAATTGAAATATATTAGATCAGATAATGAAGGTGAGTATTGTAGAAATGCTTTCTTTGTTTATTGTTTTAACAATGGAATCCATAGGCAAAGGATAGTTCTAGGAACTCCACAATAGAATGGGTTATCTGAAAGGATGAACATAATAATAATGGAATGTGCTAGGAACATAAGGTTACATAATGGGTTACTTTTATAGTTTTGGGTAGAAGCAGTTAGCATGGTAGTATATTTGATTAATAGAGGACCTTCTATGCCTTTAGATGGAGGCATTCCTGAACAAGCTTGGTCTGGTAAGAATGTTGATTATTCTTTTTTTTAGAGTCTTTGTATGTGAGGTTTTCCCCTCATTAATAAAGAGAATAGGACCAAGTTAGAGGCTAAATTAAAGAAATGCACCTTTGTTGGATATGGTGATGATGACTTTGGTTTCCATTTATGGAGCATTAAAGATAATAATTTTTTTTGATCTAGAGATGTAGTTTTTAATGAAAAAGTCATGTATAAGGATTAGTTATAGGAATATGAACATGAAAAAAAGAGTATATAGTATTAGATGACATTACAGATGGAAAAATATCTAATGAATTAGTTTAGGAATATTCTACATAAGGACCCCAAACTCCTATGGTAATAATATTTTTTAGGGTAAGAAAAGCACCTGAACATTTTTCTCTTTCTTTGAATTATTTGTTACTCATTGACAATGGAGAACCAGAATGTTATTAGGAAGTAATGTAGGTTGATGCTAGTTTGAAATGAGAATAAGCCATGGATGAAGATCATAGATCTCTCATAAAGAACCAAACATGGGATTTGGTAAGGCTACCCAAGGGAAAGAGTGCATTATCAAACATGTGGATCTTTAGAATAAAAGAAGAGGATCAAGTGAGAAAAAAGTATAGGGCTAGGATGGTGGTCAAGGGGTTTGTACAAAAATTAGGTATTGATTTTGATGAGATTTTCTCTCCTATTGTAAAAATGACTTCTATTAGGACTGTTCTTGGTTTAGTTACAGTTGAGGATTTGCACTTAGATGTGAAAACTACTTTTCTTCATGGTGATTTGGATGAAGAGTTGTATATGAATTAGCTGTAGGGATATGAGGTTAAAGGGAGGGATGAATATGTGTGTATATTAAAGAAGAGCTTGTATGGATTGAAACAAGTTCCATGACAATGGTATAAGAAATTTGATTATTTTATGTTGGAACAAGAATATCAAAGGTGTAATTCTGACCATTACATGTACATCAAACATTTTGATGATGGTCCTTTATTATTTTATGCTTGTATGTGGATGCCATGTTATTTGAAGGAAAGAACACACACCATATTCATATGCACAAGAAAAAACTTAGTGACTACTTTTCTATGAAGGATTTGGGTGCAACAAAGAAAATCTTTGGTATGAGGATTACTCATGACAGGAAGGAGAGGAAGTTGGTTTTATCCCAATTTGAGTATGTGAAGATCATCTTAGAAAGGTTTAGTATGTTGGATGATAAATATATTGGTATTCCTTTGGTAGGCCACTTTAGATTATTAAAGGAGCAGTGTCCCAAGATAGAAGTTGAAAATCTTAAGATGTCCATGGTACCTTATTCTTTGGTAGTTGGCATCTTGATGTATGCCATGGTTTGTACTAGGCTAGATATTTCCCATGAAGTGGGAGTTATGAGTAGGTATATGAGTGATCCAAGTTATGAGCATTGATAGGAAATTAAATGGATTCTTCAATATTTTAGAGGAACCATTGATTTTGCATTATGTTATGGTGGATCAAATACCACTTTGCATGGTTATGTGGACTTAGATATGGTAGGGGATATTGATAATAGGATGAGTATGATATGATATATATTTATTGTTAGATATACAATGGTTAGTTGGATTTCTATGATACAAAAAGTTGTGGTATTACCAACCATAGAGGCAGAGTATGTTGCCACCACAAAGGCTAGTAAGGAGATGATTTGGTTATAGGAGTTTTTTCAAGAGTTGGGGAATGAGTAGGAAGTTGGGAGACTACATAGTGATAGTTAAAGTGATATTCATTTGGCAAAGAACTCCACTTTCCACTTGAGGACAAAACATATTTAGTTACATTATCACTTCATCAAGACAACTTTGGAGGAAAAATTGATGAAGTTGGGTAAGATTCATACTACCCAAAATCTTGTCAATATGATGACCAAGGTGGTCACATTGGACAAGTTGAGACTATGTTCAAATTTGGTTGGACTTAGTGGTCATGGAGCAGTGACAGATTCTGTTCAGGAGAAAAGGTCTCCAAGTGGGAGATTGTTGATTGTGGAGCCCTTTGGGGCTATCACATGACCTTGTTGGTACACTTTGGGGGTCTAGAGAGCTCCAAGGATGTGGGAAGCACATTTTTACTTTGCTCCTCATGTGGGTGAATATTATTAAATGTTTATTTAATAATTTTCATGTATACTTCCATGTTTGTTGGAAGTGGGATTGATTTCCTTATTCTAGGGAATTAATTGTTTATATAATATTTATGTAATACATTAGGGAAAAAATTTAATAATTTTCATGATGCATTAGGAGAATTTATTAAATGATGTATTTACTTATTTTTATGATGCATTAGGGGGAGAAAAATTATTAAATGGTGCATTTAATAATTCGTTGATGCATTATAGAAGTGTATTAGACTTCCACTTGAGAAGTTGTGACATTTAGTGGATAATGGTGTGTTCTTCTTGGAGGGGCCTTTTACTTTGATTTGAAAGGTGGAAATGGCATGCCATCTTGTGGATAAGGCCTCCTTCGATGATGATGGATATTTTCTCCTTGGGAGGATGATTTCTAAATCATTTATTACTTATACAGGGTGTGGAGTGACCTTTTAGAGGTTGTTGAATATTTTTATTTGTATGTGTGGATTTTTAAAAGAGAGTTACAAAGTGCAAGTGTTTTTCAAAGTGAAAGTGTTCATTTATAGGGTGTGGTATATCATCTTGTAAGATACAATATTGTGCAGGTGCAAGTGAAAGTGCAACTATTTGTGTAGCATTTTCTACAATTTTTTTTCTATCTCTGTGAGAGTTTATTATAATCTTGTTTCAGATTATTGATTTATTTAAAGACTTTCTTGGTAGATGTAGCCCACATTGGGTGAACCACGGTATATCTATGTTATGTGTTATTCCTAGTTTTATTATTCTCCATTTATGCTTTCATTTATCTATGGTTTGAAAGAATTATTTTCGCATAATTAAATCTATTTTTGCACATTTAAAATCTATTTTGTGATTTTATGGTGGATTAAAATCTGGTTTACATTCACTTAATTCGTAATAACTGGTATTGGAGCTTTGGTGGTGTTTCAACTAAGTGGTAAATCACAGGAAATGTTATTATCTTAAGTGGGAGCTATGGGAGAAGAAATCAAATTTAGAGTGGAGAAATTTGATGGTAATAATTTTGGTTTGTGGAAAATACAGATGGAGGATTACTTGTATTAGAAGGAACTTCAACTCCCCTTAAAGGGAAAAGGAGGACAACTTATAAGTATTAGTGATGCAAATTAGACATTACTTGATAGGAAGGCATTGGGAGCCATTAGGTTATGCCATGCATATTCCGTTGTATTTAAGATTACAGATCAAAATCTATAAAGGATCTCATGGATAAACTTGGAAATTTGTATTAGAAACCCTTAGCTTCAAATAAAATTTTTCTTATGAAAAGATTATTTAACATAAAAATGTCTGAGAATGGTTCTATTTCTAATCATTTAAATGATTTTAATATAGTTCAAAGTATGCTCACTTTAGTTGGATTTAAGTTTGATGATGAAGCTAGAGCTGTGCTAATTTTATATTCTATGCCAGATAGTCGGGATAACTTGGTTATGGTTGTGAGTAATGCAGTCCCTGCTAAGAGAAGCTTGAATTTTGAAGACGTTGTAGGTGTGATTCTTAGTGAGGAAATGTAAAAGAAAATCACTAGTGAATCATATTTAAGTAATACTTTGTCTATTGATACTAGAGGGAGGCAAAAGGATAAGAGCAAAGGCAACCATGGAAAGTTAAAAGGTAGATCTAAATCAAGATCTAAATCCAAGATGATATGTTGGCATTATGGGAAGAGTGGACACTCAGATAAGGATTACTGGTCACTTTAGGACAAGAAGGGAAACAAAGAAGAAATGAATGAGGTAAATGTGACATCATGTAAAACTAGTCAAGATGCCTTAATTCTTTCTTTGGATAATTTTTTTGAGTCTTGGGTATTAGATTCAGGGGCTTCTTTTCATGCCATCCCACATAGGAATTATTTTTTTGATTATGTTCAAGAGAATCTAGGACATGTATATCTTGGTGATGATGAACCATGTGAGATAGTAGGGAAAGGTTTTATTGAGGTGAAAATGTAGAATGGGAACATGTGGCTACTTAAGGATGTTAGACATGTGCCTATGTTGAGATATAATTTGGTTTTAGTGGGACAATTGGGTAGTGAAGGATGTTTAGTTATGTTTACTATAGATTCTTGGAAAGTTACCAAAGGATCACTTATGATTTTGATAGGTAAGAAAGGTGGTACTTTATATTTGATTAGTAGTGTTTATTCTTATGATTTAGTTGTTGTAGATGGAGGTGCAACTATGTGGCACTATAGGCTCAGTCATATGAGCCATATGGGCATGGAGATATTAAAAGATAAGTTACCTAGATTGAAATATCTAGATCTAGACTTCTATGCAAATTGTGTGTATGGCAAATATAAGCGGGTTAAGTTCCTAAAATTTGGACCCACAAAGAAAGAGCATAAGTTAGAGTTGGTATATTTAGATGTATGGGGACCAACTCAAGTATTTCTATTGGTGGTTCCAATTATTATGTCACTTTTATTGATGAAGCAACTAGGAAAGTTTGGGTTTATTGTATTAAAAATAAATATAATGTATTTGACACTTTTAAGAAGTGAAAAGCCTTGGTTGAGAATGAAACAAGTCTCAAATTGAAATGTCTTAGATTAGATAATGGAGGTGAGTATTATAGTAATGATTTCTTTGATTATTGTTCTAACAATGGAATCCATAGGCAAAGGATGGTTCCAAGAGCTCCACGATAGAATGGGGTATCTGAAAGGATGAATAGAACAATAATGGAATGTGCTAGGAGCATGAGGTTACATGATGGTTTGCCTTTATAGTTTTGGGTAGAAGCAGTTAGCACAGTAGTATATCTGATTGATAGATGACCTTCTATGCCTTCTGAGGAGACATTCTTGAACAAGCTTGGTCTGGTAAGAATGTTGATTATTCTTTTCATAGAGTCTTTGGATGTGAGGTTTTTTCCCTCATCAAGAAAGATAATAGGACCAAGTTAGAGGCTAAATTAGAGAAATTCACATTTGTTGGATATGGCGAGGATGACTTTGGTTTCCATTTATGGAGCATTAAAGATAAGAAAATATTTCAGTCTAGAGATGTAGTCTTTAATGAAAAATTCATGTATAAGGATTAGCTGTAGGAACAGGAGTAGGAACATGAACAAGAACATAAAGAGTACATAGTATTAGATGACATTACAAATGGAGAAGTATATAATGAATTAATTTAGGAATCTTCTATACAAAGACCCCAAACTTCTATGGTAAGAATATCTTCTAGGGTACAAAAATCACCTAAACATTTTTCTCCTTCTTTGAATTATTTGTTAATCATTGACAATGGAGAACCAAAATGTTATGAGGAAGCAATGCAAGTTAATGCCAATTTGAAAAGGGAACAAGCCATGGATTAAGATCATAGATATCTCATGGGGAACCAAACATGGGATTTGGTAAGGCTACCCAAGGGCAAGAGTGCATTGCTAAATAGGTGGATCTTTAGAATAAAACAAGAGGATCAAGGGAGAAAAAGGTATAAGGCTAGGATGGTGGTCAAGGGGTTTGCATAAAAATTAGGTATTTATTTTGATGATATTTTCTCTCCTATCATAAAAATGATTTCTATTAGGACTATTCTTGGTTTAGTTACAGTTGAGGATTTGCAATTAGATGTGAAAACTTCTTTTCTTCATGGTGATTTGGATGAAGAGTTTTATATTAAGCAACCACATGGATATGAGGTCAAAGGGAAGGATAACTATGTGTGTAGATTAAAAAGAACTTGTACGGCTTGAAATAAGCTCCACGACAATGGTATAATAAATTTGATTGTTTTATGTTGGAACAAGAATATCAAATGTGTAACTTTGACCATTTCATGTACATCAAACATTTTGATGATGGTTCCTTTATTATTCTATGCTTGTATGTGGATGACATGTTAGTTGTAAGAAAGAACATATAGCATATTCATATGCTCAAGAAATAGCTTAGTGACTCCTTTTATATGAAGGATATAGGTGCAACGAAGAAAATCCTTGGTGTGAGGATTACTCATGATAGGAAGGAGAGGAAACTAGTTTTATCCCAATCAGAGTATGTGAAGAAAGTATTGGAAAGGTTTAGTATGTTGGATGTTAAATCTATTGGTACTCCTTTGGCAAGCCACTTTAGATTATCAAAAGAGTAGTGCCCCAAGATAAAAGATAAAAATCTTAAGAAGTCCATGGTACCTTATTCTTCGGTAGTTGGTAGCTTGATGTATGCCATGGTTTGTACTGGGCCAGATATTGCCCATGCAGTGGGAGTTATGAGTAGGTATATGAGTGATTCAAGTTATGAGCATTGGCAGGTAGTGAAATGGATTCTTCGATATTTGAGAGGAACCATTGATTTTGCATTATGTTAAGATGAATCATATACCAATTTTCATTACTATGTGGACTTAGATATGGCATGGGATATTGATAATAAGAGTACGATAGGATATATATTTACTATTGGAGATATAGTGGTTAGTTGGATTTCTAAGATACAAAAGGTTATGGATTTGTCAACTATAGAGGTAGAGTATGTTATTGCCATAGAGGCTAACAAGGAGATGATTTGGTTACAAGAGTTGTTTTAAGAGTTGGGGCATGAGTAGGAAGTTGGGAGAATACACAGGGATAGTTAGAGTTCTATTCATTTGGCAAATAAATCTGCTTTCCACTTGAGGACAAAACATATTCAATTACATTATCACTTCATTTGGACAACTTTGGAGGAGAACTTGGTGAAGTTGGAGAAGATTCATACTAGCCAAAATTCTATGGATATGATGACTAAGGTGGTCACATTGGACAAGTTGAGACTATGTTCAGATTTAGTTGGTCTTAGTGGTCATGGAGTAGTGATAGATTATATTCAGGAGAAAAGGTCTCCAAGTGGGAGATTGTTGAGTGTGTAGCCCTTTGGGGCTGTCACATGACCTTGTTGGTACAGGGCTATCACATGACCTTGTTGGTACACTTTGGTGGTCTAGAGAGCTCTACAAATGTGGGGATCACATTTTTCCTTTGCTCCTCATGTGAGTGAATATTATTAAATGTTTATTTAATAATTTTCATGTATACTTCCATGTTTTTTGGAAGTGGGATTGATTTCCTTGTTCTAGGGAATTAATTATTTATTTAATATTTTTGTAATGCATTAGGAGAAAATTATTAAATGATGTATTTAATAATTTTCATGATTCATTAGGAGAATTTATTAAATGATATATTTAATTATTTTTATGATGCATTAGGGGGAGACAAATTATTAAATGGTGCATTTAATAATTCCTTGATGCATTATGGAAGTGTGTTAGACTTCCACATGGGAAGTTGTGCCATTTGGTGGAGAATGATGTGTTCCTCTTGGAGGGGCCTTTTAATTTTATTTGAAAGGTGGAAATGGCATGTCATCTTGTGGATAAGGCCTCCTTGGATGAGGATGGTGAGTTTCTCCTTTGGAGGATGATTTCTACATCATTTGTTACTTATATAGGGTGTGGAGTGACCTTTTAGAGGTTGTTGAATATTTTTATTTGTAGGTGTTGATTTTTGAAAGAGAGTTACAAAATTTAGGTATTTTTCAAATTGAAAGTGTTCATTTACAAGGTGTGGTATAGTATCTTATGAGATACAATATTGTGCAGGTGAAGGTGAAAATGCAGCTATTTGTGTAACATTTTCTATAAGAGATTTTTTCTATCTCTGTGAGAGTTCATTGTAATCTTATTTCAGATTACTAATTTATTTGAGGAATTTATTGGTGCATCTAGATCACATTAGATGAACCATGGTATATCTATGTTATGTGCTATTACTGGTTTTATTATTCTCTATTTGTGCTTTCATTTATCTGTGGTTTGAAGGAATTGTTTCTTCATAATTAAATCTATTTTTTACACATTTAAAATATATTTTGTGATTTTATGGTGGATTAAAATCTGGTTTACATTCAATTAATTCCTAACATTCACCTCATATGGCTTCAATGTTTTGGATTCATAAGCTACCACTGAGCCATCCTAGATAAGAACTCCTCCCAGTCTATCCCCAGATGCATTAGTGCTCACTAAGAATTGACCATTAGGATCAGGAAATCTTAGCATTGGTTCTAAAAAAGAGCCACTTTTTTAGTTCCTAAAAGGCTATCTCACACTTTTCTAACCAAACAAAACTATGACTATTTCATTAAAGAGAGTTAATTGGATTAACTATCTTAGATAAATTCAAAACATATTTCCTATAATTACCATCTAGTCCCATGAAACTCCTTACCTCATGCACATTTTTTGGTGCCAACAACTCCATTATGTCTTTTATCTTTGCTAGATCCACTGAAATACCATCCATAGAGATAATATGTCCCAAATACTACACTTTTTTATATAAAAATGCACACTTAGACAACTTTCCAATTGAATTCTAGGATCACATCATATGACCCCAATAGTATAGTAAAAAGATCTATTATTGTAGTGAATTTAGGCAACCTAATCTTTAGTTTGACTAAACACTTTCAAAATTTGATCTTAGACTCATTCCCATATTGTACCAACCACACATTTTCCATAACTCTAGCTTTTCTAGACAATTTACTAAGAATTCTAGGAGTAATGAAACATTTTTTAGCTCCCATGTCAATCAAAATATAAATTGTATGATCAAACAAAATACATAATAGTTCTATGGGTGAAGCTTGAAACTTAGCTTAAATATTATCTATATTTGCATGAGTCTTTTGATGGAATGTACCTTGATGATAAGTAGAACCCTTGTTATTCAACTTATCTTGAGGATAGTCTCAAACATAATAGTCACTTCTGCATATGAAGCAACCTCTAACTAGTCCTTTCTTGTCAGACTATTGGTTTCCCTTGAAATCACCCTTGAAACCATTATCAGGTTTCTTATTCCTTGAACCATTACTGAACTTGGTGTTTTGATTTCTGAACTGACTCTTGGAGTCTCCACTCTTCTAATTCTAGTTCTTTTTGAAAGTTTATAAATTCCAAACTTTTTTTAAAACTTATTGCTAATTTGGGTAAGAGATTTTAATTTTTATTCCTGCTTGACCACCTTCTCTAACCATAATCCATGGTAGAATAACCATGCACATCTACTTCACAACCAATTAGGGATTTTAATCCCATGATGAATTTCCTAATCTTGAACCTATCATCTGCCTAATACTAAGGTATATACTTAAGGAACTTGGTGAATTTCTCTTAGTATTCATTCACCAATCAATATTTTTGATTAAGATTCTAAAAATATGTAATCTTTTGATTTAATTATAGTTAAGGAAACCATCATGACCTAAATATTGTCATAAACTATTTCTAGGTGGTGATGGTTAAGTTGAGGTTCATCTCAAGCTTCTTGTTTTCCCACCGCATTGCTACTTCACTAGCAAGTTGATAAGCTCCCCAAATTACTTTTGTGACTTTATATTAATTCCATATCTTGAAATATTTCTCAATTTCTATCAAACATGCTTCAAATCCATCTCCCAATATAGTTCTATCAAAATTGGATGGATTTACCTTTTTGATATCCCATGCCAACTCTACATCTACTTGAACTCTCACATTTGATGGAACTTCATCATGCCTCTAATCTTTAGGATATTCTTGTTCAATAGGATGCTCTTTAGGTTTATCCCAAGCATTTTCCTCTTCATAGCCATGCACTTCCTATTCTAGGGGCACTATTCGGTCCCTAGTCTCTTCCATGGTTGAAAGGATTTGATCTAACTTTGCATCTTGCTCGATGATAAACTAATTTGGATCAGCAAGGTGATTGGTATTCAAAGTACCCTCACCTCTTGGTCTAGTTTGCACTATTGTTATTCCTACTTAATAGGAGAATAAGTTTCATTAGTGGATAAATTAAGTCCTAAATTTTGAGCCTAAACTCTTATACCATAATGCAACAATCCCATTGAGGTTTACAAGAATATATAATTAAAAAAAATAAAAATACACATATTCATCTTATATATTTCACCATAATAAATCTAATTAGTGATATTTAACTAATTACATTAATTTAGTTAACCTCAAGGTTTATAACTAATCACATAGATAATGATCACCCTGAAAAGATATAACAAATCATATACGATGTTGAAGAAATAATAAATACTGCATCTAAATCATTAAAGTAATAATATAATTTTAGCCATGGCTGATACAATATTATAGCCATAGTTGTAGTAGTATAATGAATAAATATTATAGTTTTTAGAAATAAATAATATCTCAAATAATAATACATGATACAAAGCTCCACTGAGCATGAGTCTTCATGACTCAAGTATCAATCTATAATATCAAGTGTAGTACTCTTGTAGGGAGGGATAATATCATCGAATTTATTTTCAACAACCATGAATCATAGATCCATCTTACTATCTTCCAAAAAGGAAATGGTCCTCCATAGATGGGTAGATAATGGAAGTGTGATAATCTAGAGTGACAAACTAGAACCTATGTGTTATAGATAACTAATACATGATGTGTACCATAAATAAATCCTTTCTAACATGATATCACACAAACATGACAAATATATCAACATATGAAATTAAATTTTTTAACTATAAACATTATTTTGGCCAAAATTTTCACATAGTTATGATCTCTAGGATCAGTCAATTTCATACACACCACTCAATTAGATTACACCTCATCTTGCGTTAATGTCACTAATGAAGCCAATAGAATTGATCCAATACTTATTTAGTGTCTTAAATATGAGATTTGGTTAAAATATATAATAATATTAAAAATTAAAAGATTCATCCAAAATATTCCCTTTTACCAGATAAAAACATGTTAAGTAGGAAAATATCAAATACACACATTTAGTCTATCAAATGTAATGCAATGAATCTAATATTATGTAGTTTATTATAGAATAATAAAAAAAATAAAAAATAATCCTTAATATAATCATACCATCTGATTAACAATTATATCTAGGCTGCCAGTTACCCAAAATCACAAAGTAACTTATAATGTTATTTCATCTATGAAACAAACATTAAACATAGTTTATTTTTTTCTTCCACACATATAACAAAAAATAGTCATAAAATAATTCAATAAGATTTGTATTTAAAAAATCAAATACCTTATTTTATTGCTTTATCTAAGCGTTAAATATTTAACAGGTACCCATTTTATCTTGTTATAATAACAATATTTATAATCAAATCATAGTTGTGTACTTATATATATATATATATATATATATATATATATATATATATATATATATATATATATATATATATATATATATATATATATATATGGTATAATCCTTCTCAAACTTATAACACTGCCTAAAAGCATATGTTTTATACCATGTATATATATATATGGTATAATCCTTCTCAAACTTATAACACTGCCTAAAAGCATATGTTTTATACCATGTATATATATATATATATATATATATATATATATATGTATATATATATATATATATATATATATATATATATATATATATATATATATATATATATATATATATACACGTCATTTTTTAAAAATCTCTCACATAAATTTCTATTTCATCACAATTTATATAATGTATACATTATACTCTAAGTAAACATCCACTATCTATGATATTAGAGAATCTCATATACTCTAGGTATACATTAGGTTATAATAAAAATTGTCCCAAAACCTTAATTATGCCAATTAATTCCTAATTTACATGTTTGACTAAATACACATAATTTATGTGATTTACAAATCAAACACAGCCAAAAATTATTTAACCAATTCCATTATTTATAAATACAAACATCAATCAATTCATTATAATTTTAAATTACTAGCCTATAAAATGATGAAAGCCTATATACTCAGTCATTTTATGTCAAACATTGAGAATTATATGACTATGTATCTCAACCTTATAGTTTACACAGTCCATAAAAAGGTACAGTCAATAACCAAATAACTCATTCTTATTTATTACACTATCTAAAATAATTTGTATAGAGACTAAGCCATTTAAAAATACAGTAAAATAACCAAAATTAAGACATAAGTCAATCTTAATGCATACATAGTCCATTAAGGATAAGTTCAATTGATAATTGTAACTTAGATAAATAATATACTGTTTACTCAACTAATTATCTATTGTTGGCATCCTTACCAGGTTCAATACTTCCTATGTTTATGACTTGACTAAAAATAAACCCCAATTATATATATATTTAATTATATAAACTACAAACTTTTATAAATGACACTGAGTATATATCCCATACCCGTATTCATAAATCCATTTAAAACCATTTCAAATAGAATTTAATTTAAACCTTGACCTTCCAATATATATTTATATCTATATAAAAAAATACACATATATGTATATATAATTGATCAAACATTAATCTCAAATATATACATACATACACATATATATGTATATGTATATATATATATTATAATACATATACATATATATATATATATTATAATACATATACATACATATATGTATATGTATTATTATATATGTGTGTGTGTGTGTATCTATATGTGTATATATATATGTATATGTATATGTATATTTATTATAATATACATATATATATATGTGTGTGTGTGTGTGTGTGTGTAGACACACACACACACACATTATAATACATATACATATACATACATATATATATCTATGTATGTATATTTTCATACATAATCAATATGTTTTAAAAACATATAAAAATTTTCTCCCAAAAATCCCAACTCAATATAAACACATTTGAATATTGTATAACCCATATAGAATTTTACCTAAGTTTTAGCCTTAAAGCTAATGTTCTTAAATTGGTTCGACAACCAAAACCAAGTCATAAGACCCTACCCAAATATCATATAAATGTAATAATCAATCAATGAATTTCATAAGTATTTATGAATTACAAAATTAATTAAGCCAGGGCTTCCATAGGGCCATTTATCCATGGAAAAAATCCTACAGCTCTACCCATTCTGAAATGTTTACCCTAGGTTGCATGTAGGGTTTTATGGATGGCTGAGCCTTCCACAGGGCCCTACATATAACCCTTATATATTTTTCTTTATAATTTCAAAGCAAATGAAAAACATTAATCCCTTTGTAGTTATTTTACATAAATAATCAAACACAACACATAGGAATTTAAAGTACATTACCAACATATAATAGTTGATTATAATTCCAAGGAAGCCAAATCTCCTCTTTTTTAGCTTGAATACCCTTTTCTTCTCTTTCTGATTACTAATCTCCCATATACCATTCCTCACAACCTTATTCTTTCTTATTTTATTCTTTTCCATCTCCTTACTTGCCAAGAATTTCTCCTCCATTCTTGGGAGACAAAACTAATTGAAAATATGCATGCCATAATAGCTCAAAATAACCCCCACTAAGCTATAGTCTGCCACCATTTCTCATGTAGTCCATCAAACTTACATAATTATTTTACTAAAAATAATTATTAACTAGAGTCAATGAGAGATTAAAAACCCTAATCATCTCAAAACTTCTCAATGACTTATTAAAATAATCATTATATATCCTTAATATTATTCATGCCTTTTAACTTAATCAAATATAACATTGATTTTCCCTAGTCCTTAAAAATTGACTAAATGACAAGTCACAATCAATATTATCCCATACCATGTTGAATATCAATAGATCAATATAATATAATGAATATTGACTAAGTTACCAAGTCATCCAATGAATAAAAAATTATGCATTTGACTTCACTAAAAGTTAACTCCTTAGGTTAGATAATTAATCATAGCCTTTAGCAAAGAATCAACAAACACAATGATATCTACATAATCATTAAAAAATTATATTGTCTAAAACACTTTTCATAGTATTTCATTTAATGCTTAAGCACTACTCTTATATCAAAACATTAATTACATTTAATCATGCTAACTGTTATAATGATAATAGTGACTTACAACATAATCAGTCACTTAAATAAACCAATCAATCCAATTAATAGAATACATCTGTTACCACAACAAAGATTCCAAAGAAGCGTTATTAATACAAACACTCATCTATGAACCATATATCCAATTAGTTATTATCAAAAAATGGCAAGTCACATTAATACATGAATAAATTCATTCAGTCAACCTAGCTATAACATTAATAGTTAATAATGCAATAATAACTAGATTAGTGAAATTATGTACCAACAACATGATTATAGACTAAAAAAATATCAAAAAATACACACAAAATAGAAAATAAACCATAATACAACTATATAACTCACAACAATAATCATAAAACATATTACTCTACTTTGGTGTGTGCATGGGTTTCTAATTTTTTATCTTTGTCATCCCCCAATGCCTCCATCTACACCATCCTATTAGATGATGCTCTCCCTCTATCATACTCTAAGGGATGGATTTGTCCTACATCCACCTCACAATAATGAAGGTAGCTATCTTAGAACATAATTATATCTACAAAATACTATTGTATAACTAATAAACATGATCATGATGCATAAAGTATAAAACTAGAGCTATCTCATAGCAAATCAATTATGTAAATTAAATAAAATATAATTATCCTATAATCAACATATGACATAAGGATTAATAAAAAAATAGTTAATCAACTAACAATAATAATAATCCACATATCAAATGGGTTATTCAACTTAGAGATAAATCAAGATGTGACATATATGGCAATGTCTAGAGCATTGACAAAGATCTGGGTGAATGAAAAGGCTAAAATTGAGAAGGTTATTCATAGATTCAAGGTAGAGGCAAACCATAGGATAGGGATATTAATAGGTTTATCAATATAAATAGATGCATCTATTTATAGATGGGATAAATCTATTATTCAATATTTCCTATCTATTGGTATTTAGTAGGAAATGACACATATGAAAGGGTCTTTGTTGTTTTGGGAATAAGCATAAACATGTGGAGTAGACAAAGCTAGAGTAAATATGCAATGGATTTATCATTGGGATTGGTTCATAATGATGTGTCTCTACTTTTTTGGATTGATGATTGGTTAGTGGAAGCAATTGAATACTAGAGAGTCTTTATTGTTCATTAGATATAGGAGTGTATTGGAGATTAAATCCACTTCTATCCTAGAAGTTGTACATGGGATTGTGTCATGACTGGATCTTTATCCATCCTTTATGTGTTATCATAAAACACTAATTTATAATTAGTTATTACATTTAATGTTTATATCAAGAGAATTTAATTTATGGCTGTGCACCATATCCATGATGGAATAACATTGTGTATGTAATAAGTTTTGTTTTCTATTATAAAAGGTCATAAATTTGATCCCAAAAGCTATCAAAATAATTATAGGATTACACTTATTTTTTATTCATGCTTTTGGATTTTGATTTTTTTCCATGGTCAACACATTTGAGTATCAAAAATATGTTGAGATTGATCTAAGAATTCACCTACCCTTCCTACTATTTTTATCCTGATGGTTTTACCAAAGGTTTTGGATTAAAAAATTAATATATGCAAGGATTTTTTCTAATATTATAGGTGTGTAAGTGGATATATAATTAAATTATTCAATAATTAATTTATTATATTTGAGATCTCATTCTATTTATCTTGAGGCTTACATTGGTCATGGTGTGTAAATAGCTACAGGTTAGTACAATTTCTTTCTTTGAATAGAGTTATAGATTTCATGTTCACATATTATTCCTTGGAGTCTTGATCATTGTGGTATCTAAATTTGTGTAATAACTAGATTAAATTCCAAATAATTAACAACAAACCACAATATTCTCATTTATAAGTATAGGAGGACCCATCCTAATTAAGGGTTTATCTCTTATCTACACTAATCTTCCCTCTATTTTACATTTTTTTAATGAGAAACAATCTACCCACTTACATTGTAAATAACCCATTGATAGATGAACACCAAATAATATCTACAAGAAAACATTTGAGCCTTCAATGTAAACAATCACAACCTACTCATGCTATAAAATTTTGGACGTTCCTTGGCCCTTGGATCCCTAGTAGATCCTAAAAACAAGGGGGCTCTTTTATCCCATGAGCTATTGACTACTTTTTGTTCATTCACATAGTTAATTCATAACTGTGTTTGAGTGAGACATACTTTTAACCTAATATAAATTGGCACTAAAAGGAGGGCCTTTTGTGATGCATAATTATCAGTAAGAATCTAGGCCTCAAAGGAGTATTTTATTGATTAATTTTTTTTTATCCTCATTTAAACTTTCTCCATTATTATGTTGTTCAAACACAAATAATAAAATAAAATATCACTAGGAGGGCCACCAAGTTCCATATTTCCAATCTTGTGGTCTTTTCAATATTGAAACTCTATAAACTTACCATCAATTTTAACATTCGTAAGCAACTTGGACCATACTACAATGATCATTTGGTCCATATCTATCGTAGAATGTATTGGATTATTGAGTTAGACATAAACATTCCAAGAACTCAACATGATTTATTGAAGTCCACTTTGATCTCCTCCTAGTGTTTTAGAATAATCATACAAAAATTACCAAGGAGCACATTGTCACTTATAGATTAGCTATGCATGTGTTAAATGTGTAATTTGAAGACGTGGAATTTAGACTATTTAAATTTAATTTAAAAATAAAATCATATGGATATTATTAAAGATTAGCACCCAACTCTATTTCCAACTATAAAAGTCATGAAAATCAATTGTTACTTCAATTTAGAATCCTAGTGGAAGATTCTCTCTCTTTTCTGAATGTCTTTCCTAATAATCAAAAGAACCAAGTTTAGATAACCATAATTATAGTGGAGATTATTACATATGATCCACCCAATCATGATTTTTATGACATAATTATAGTGGTGAAATGCATTTTATATATTAAAAGATAAATCTTAAAGTTACAAGAGCAACTAGAACACTTACACCAACAAGATGATGAAATTGACAATTGGAATGATGCAAATGTACCAATAGAACTTTCCTAGTCTAAGCCTACTGGACACCATGCTTCCTTAATCAATCATGAGTTGTTGGTTAAGGAATTTAAAAATTATAATAGTTATATGGAGGAATATTTTGGTGGACTAGAGGATCTAGATGAGGAAGATTTAAGTTTTCCATCAAAACTATCATTTTCTTATGTGGCCTCCATCTCTACATTCAATGGGCTGATTCAAGAAGGTCTACAAATCAACGGAATCATTATGTATGCCACCCAATTTTTGGAAATATGGGGGCTATTCATAGTGGACAAAATAAAAAATATTCCTATATTTGATGATCCAACTCTTCAAGAATTGGTAAGTATATAACCTCTTGTTCCCAAAAACATAGTCATCAAACTTTAGGTAAATGAGTCTTTTATCTATAATTGAAAAAATTATGGGGTAAATCCTTATAATCCCAATAATTATTTTCAAAATCATGAAATAGATAAATCTATTATTTATATTTTTATTGATTTAATTCTTCAATTGAGGATGGTGATTAGATAAATCTTTTTGAATTTGTAAGAGAAGAAAACTAGGAATTATGGAAGAATACAAATGGTTGTTGTAGTTGCTGGCTAGTTTTAACCTCTCTAGATAGGGATGTTTTTGTTGATTCCAAATATAAAATAGTTTCCCATATTTAAATTAGTGTTAATGATAAGTTTTAAAATCTTAGTATTCCTCAAGAAAGTATATATTATGAGTATGGGGTGTTGAAAAGGGTTGATATATAAGCTTCTAATATTTTAGATTATGATATGGTCTAAGAGGAGAAGTACCTTTCAGATAAGGAGATAATATTAAATATATAATAGTTGCTTAATTATAAAAATAATTCAATATCATTTCATTAAGTTGTTCATGTCATCATTCCAACAAATCCTTTACATTTTGATTTTGTGGGTCACCAAGCTCCTTTCACAAATCATAACTTACTTTCAAAGGAAGATTATAGTGCTAATCAAGATGATGATTTCATTTAGTATTTAGATTTAAAACAACATAATCAACATATAAAATAAGAAATAAGAGTGATTATCTTATTCAAGTTTTAGATTACCTAGATCCAAGAATGAAACATATAATCACTGAGTACACTAAATGTGAAGAGATTAAAATGCATGTTATAGAACTAAGAATGTAAAGTTTGAATCATTAATGCATAGATAAAGATGATGGTGATTCTCAGGTAACCCATTTTAAATAAGTCACTAAGGATTTATTTGATTGTAGGTCTAATTCCACCTCTCTTCTAGGTGATGTTTTTGGTGATTACATGTATGATGTATTTCCTCTTACGTATGTGAGTGCAAATAATGAATTTCTAAACCGTAGTAGCCCCAAGGGAAGTATATATTCTGATGTTATAGTATTTACTAGAGGATTGTGGACTTTCCATCTAAATTTTGATTTATCTAGTGTATTTTATATGAAAATGATTCATACATTTGTCTACTCATGGGTTTAGTTGATTACGAAGTTGAAAATATATGTCATGGATATCCTAATTTTACCTGGCTAGACTTGGAGGTGAATTATTTTGAAGCTTATGTTAATTATGATTTTCGAATTGAGACACCTATTTATTTTGAATGCATGATTGCTAATGACATTGGATTTATATAAAGGAAATTTGAATAAAATTTAAGTGAATTAAATGACATATTTACCTTCCCAAGGACACTGACTGGAATAACCTTGCTACTGCTAGCAATTAGAAATCATGTTACATTGGGTTTCTAGACTCACCCTCCTAATTGTGTTAGGCATGGTTTTTTTAGATTAGTATATATAGTTTATTGTTGTCCACATTTTATTTATTAGTTATATTTCCCCACTTTCTTCTTGGTTTATTTAAATATGTTTATTTTTTCTAGAGTACCTTCTTATTTATATATATGCTTGTTTTAAAGTAGGTTTCCTATTTGATTCTTTTCTTGTTTTGGTTTTTCTTCAACATTATAGCATGTTCCTTATCCTTGGAATCCCATTGAAACATGTATCTCTATCCTTAAACTAAAACCATTAAGTGGAGAGTTTTCCCCTATAAATTTCCTTTTCATGTGTTAGTCGACTGAGGAATTTCAAATGGTGGACAATAAAGTATGAGAATTTTTTAGTTCTTTATAAGTTTAAAATGTGAATCATATATGAAAAGTTAAATAGGAAAATGTAATTTAATAATGCATTTCCAAAATTTTGAATCCTATGATTCAAAATATAATGTGTGGATTTTATAAACATTTTATATTATTTTTGAAGCCATCAATCTGCACTTAATTTCACATTAGAGGCAAAATGTAAACATTGAATTGATTTATCTTTGTTTTAATAGTTATGAATTTTATAAGTCTATAATTATACCCATGGATTGGTCCCAACACCTTAATGGATTTAACATTTTGAAATATTTTCAAAATAAAAAAATCAAAAGGAAATTGAATAAAATGTAAAATGTGAATTCTTTCCTCGAAAGGGTGATTTAGGCAATCTCCATCATAGGATTTTTGGCATGGGTGGAAATGGATCAAGGCCACGAGTGAGAATAGAGGTATATTTATTTGGGATAAATGATTGGATAGACATAGAAAAATTCCCATGCCATTTCCCCCTAAGCTAAATATCTAGAACTGTCCTTCTAAAAAAAAAATCTAATTATTTTAGACAAATTTAAATTTCTTTAGGTGAATGTAAGAGATATAAAAGGATTAATCACTCTTAACACACATTGATTATATTAGATAAATATTAAGCTTAGTATTTCACATATTGAGGTAAAATTTGGTGCTTTCATATTATATTTTTTATTTGAAGGATTGGTTTGTGGTTTTTTAATTTCTTGTTGGGTTTGATGATTTACAATCTAGGTTCTAAATGCTGAGTAACATTCTCCCCATGGAATTCACCATTTTTTGGGTCCAACACACCCTATAGTAAGTTTTTTCACATGGAGTCCCTCTTGATTTAGCATAACTATTTTAGTTTCATGTTCTTTCATATTGGTAAGACTTCATTTAAGAGTGCCATTAAAATTATAGAGATTTGGTTCCATTTACAGTCTCCAATTCATGAGCCCAAACTTTTTTTTAATCACACTTTGGTTTATTTGTGCATCATTGAGATATATTCTCAATATAATTTCAAATGTCAATTAAAATGTGGATTCATGTATGACCAAATTATTCCTCATTATCCTAGCTAGAGGCATTTGCCTTGTGCTACACTATTGAGATTTTTAGCTATATGATGGTCATGTTTTATGCATATTAAATTTATATCCTAATTTATATGATCATGTTATCAATTAAAAATGTTATTTAGTTGTTAAATAATTTTATTTAATTTAGAATGATGTTTATCTGCTAAGTCTTTATTGAAAATTAGGGTTTATTTATGTTTTGGGCTTATAACAAATTTTGTTTTGAGTTGAAATTGGTTTGTATTTCTCATGGTTAAATATGTGTAATAATATGCTTTGGTTAGGACTTATTTTGGTTTTAAAATAAACTATTGATGGTTTATTGAGTTTGCATTTGATTTGTATTTATTTTTAGAGATGGAAATGATCTGCAATTAAATATTTTCAAATAACTATGTCTTTTTAATGCCTTTGAATCCTGATATCATGATACACAACATAATCCAGTGACCTAACCTAGTGGAAACTTAGTGAGATACGTAAAACCCCATGCCCTCGAGGTCTCAATATTGAACCAAGTGTCATAATATTGAAATCCTAATAACCTAAAGGTGACATCAAAAAACTTCCTTATATAATCATTGTTAAGTAAGCAAAATAATGAGAGCCATCCAAATGTTGAAATATTTATAACCCATAGGTGAAGTCAATATAGTTCCTTGTACAGTCATTACTGAGTGAGCAAAGTATTGAGATCCATACATGTGTCATAATCCTACTAACCCATAGGTGATGTTAGTAGATTTCCTTTTACATTTATTGTTCAGTGAGTAGAGCAATGAGAGCCATCCACCTATAATCATCCTACTAACCCTAAAGTATACTAGTAATGATTTTTTTTTGCAACTAAGCCACTAGGATTTCACCACTTATCACCATACTAAAATCTTAGAGTCCTAGAGTGATGGTAGTATTGAAACTGGACTATGTTTTCCTAAGAAAGCCATGAAGATAATAAAGGATAAGTAATAAAAAGTTGAAAGGGTGATAATTTGAAGATAAGCAGACACACAAGCATCCACTCATCATAAAATGAGTTTAAATTTGATGGCTAGGGAAAATACCAAGTGACGGGTAAGTGATGGATTATGTTTGATTGAAATCAAAGATAGTAAGCAAAGGAGAATAAGTGATTGTAAGATATAAAATAGAGCATTTTAGGTCATTCAAAACACAAAACAAGTTGAAAATAACCTAAATCATTGGGATCATAATATAATCATAATAAATTATAATGAAAATGGATATGGAAATGCTCAAAGCATTGGTGAAGATTTGGGTAAAAGAAAAGGCCAAAATTTAGAAGGTTGTTTACAACTTCAAGGTAAAGTCAACCCAAAGGATATGTATATTAGTAGGTTTATCAAGAGATCTGAATGGATCTATTTATATATGGGAGTAATAAATTATTTGATATTACATATGAATTATCATTTAATAGGAAATGGAACATATGGAAGTGGCTTTGTTATTTTTGCAATAAACATAAACATGTGGAATAGATGGAGCTAGATTAAAGATCCAACAAATTTATCATTGGGATTGGATCAAAATGAGGTGTCTCCACCTATTTGGATCAATGATTGGTTAGTGGAATAAATTGAATACCAGAGATTCCTTATTATTTATTGGATATTGGAGTGTATTAAAGATTAAATCCACTTTCATCTTGGATGTTGTACCTAAGAATTATGTCATGACTGGATTGTTATCCTTCTTTGATGTGCTATCATATAAGACTAATTTTTAATTAGTTATTTTGTTTAATTTTTATATCAATAAAATTTAATTTATGGTCGTGCACCATATCCATGATGGACTAGCATTGTGATTTAACCTTTTAGGGTTTTAGAGGTGTAATTCTTATGTTTGGTTAAAGGGCCAAGATGTCTAAATTAGTCAAATAATATGCAATAATTAAGTAATAATTTGTCATATATTTTGAACTATTTGAATTTATAAAAATAGTAATAAATAGTCTTAAATATAGTATTATCTAGAATATGACTATCACAAATGATTTGGGTTTTTAAAACTATGTTTTGAACAGTTCTGAGTTTCATTAATAGGATTTTGGGATATATCTATTTACTTAATAGTAACACCCCACCTAGATAAGAGTGACATGTTATTGTAGTGTCCTCAAAGTGGTGTTAGTATCCTCTTTAAATGACTATTAATATTTTATGGGAGTACCTACACCTACGTTTTTAGGTCTTGTTCCTGTGCACATGAAATATGGAACTTTGCGTTGTACTTAAAAAACCTGATTTAGTATACAAACCCTAATCCTCCTTATAAGTATGAATGAGACATAATTATGTGTTTATTAATAGGATATTTTGGAATTATTAAACACCCTACTATGAAGAGAGTTTCCTACATACCAATACTCCATAGAGGGATCAATCTCAATGTAGTTTTTTCACCTAGTGCTTGATGCAATTGCAAGTGAATGCTAGAATGAGAATGGACTTAGATGCCTTGAATGTGATTGATATTTAAAATATTTGGAATTTATGTATAGAAATGTTGTATATGTTAGAATGCATAAGTAGGGAAAAATAGAGATCTAATACCTTAATTTTGCTAATCTTGTCTTTTGTTTGAATAGGCTTTTGCATCTATTTTCCATTACTAAATAAGGGTTAAATATACTTGTATTTATAGAGATTTGTAGATTGTGAAGATAAGAAAATGTGATTAGGCCAACCTTATGAACCTTATGAGGGACACACATTTGAAAAATTATCCATTTGAATTATTTAGGGCTAATGATAATAACACCCATTTGGGGACACTAGCGCCATGTGGCTATAGTGTCTTAAATGTGGTGCTAATATCTACCCGGCATAATATTGGGCAAGTTGGGTTAGGATATAAGAAATTTGTCTTGGGAATATGTTTTGGATAAATTTAACTATCTATGGTTTTAAAAATGATTAAAAAACTATGGCAAAGGGTTTAGGATAAGTCTAGGGTTAAGCTAGGGCTAGGATAACTAAAGCAACATTCTTAGCATTGAATTACTACTTTTAGGTGATTAAATTTTCAAGTGAAATGACTAGTATAAATGAAAAATAAGTGTACCAATAATTACCTTGGAAGTGAATCTCATGTAGTTGAGTTTGAGTATGTGAATCTGGGTCTGCATATGTGAAACATGATCCAAAGTAATGACCTGTAATGAAACATGTAAAAATTAGTCCTTACTTAAGAGATGATCAAAAGTAAAAGACTATGCTAAAATAAAGAAATTTAGTAACGATAAGTAAAGAAAGAGGAAAGGAACAAATACACCCCAGTGGGTACCTGAACCAATGCATGAACCCAATGATAACCTATGTGTGTGAGTGTACATAATGATCATATCATTGAATAGCTTGGACTGAGCTGATGGCTTATTTAATCCTTGTATGGGTGGTTACATAACTCAAGTAGGACATGAATCCATGATTACCCACCCATGTGAATTATATGTATCTATAAATAAATTATTCAAAGTGCTAAAAGTATCTAAGTAAATATAATTGTGTATGTCAGCTCCATGACTACTCAAGTATATTAAGTAACTCTAGGTCACTCAGGAATGCCAACCATTATAGATAGAGTAAGGCATGAATTTGGTGACAACATAGAATGTGATATCAAGTGTAAACAACATAGGGAATGACATTTATTTTTTCATTCCATCAAATAAACTTGTGTGTAGCTAAGTATATGGAAACTATGTACTACATAGATGCCCCTAATCTGGTATCTAAGTATACTAAATCTAAATTGAGTATGTAATAACTAAATATGTGTAATTGAACTAAAAATGGGAGTGATCATGCGACACATGATTCCCCCAAATATGAGCAACTAGTATGAATTTGAGCAAAATCTGAACATAACTATCAAACCTATGACTGTATCTATGCAAATTTGTACTATACTTAGTGTACTGGTTTAGCTCATCCAAAATTCCCTAAAGCTGGGGCTACTATACAATAGTGCCTTGTAGTGGATAATAGTTTCCTATGGTGCTAGTTTCCTAATCTTGGCATTAATTTTTGCCTAATATAAAATCTTGATGATCTGAACTATTATTTAAGTCTCTATTTTTTCCTGTCTACCTTGTGTCTAATTTCTAAAACTGAGCCTCTGTTGAAATTCATCTGTGAATAACAAAGTAGGAGCCTAATATCTATGACAAACCCCTATGAATTCCCCCTCTTTTGAGGATAGTTGTGAAACTTGTGTAATAAATGTCCTCAAATAAGTATCTCTATAAAATGTGTTATCTAGAGCATGTGTATGATATTCTAATACAATGTACAAACATAACATCAACATGTAAATTAATCTGAGCATAAGCAGGTAATGTAAGATGTATGTTATAATATATAATTACACAAGGGTGTCAAAATAAATGTAATCAATGTGTATATAAAAAAATATAAATAAATACCTAGGGGGATGGGTCATGATGTCCATTACAATACCCAAGTATTAAGGGTAGATGTATGAGATCCCTCATGGCATCAAAAATTGGTGTGTGTGTAACAAATAAATACAAGTGTCATGGTGAAGAAGCATACATACAAGCACATGAGGCACACAAAGGTAGGCCAAGGGGCCATAATACAAAGGACATGGGCACATGTCACTAAATTTGAGAATGAAGACATATAAGGACATGTTCAAATGTCCACATACACAAGCAACAACAATTTGGCTTAGAGCCACATAAAAAGACATATTCAAATGTCCACATATAGAAGTAGGCAAATCACACACAAGGGACATTGGCACATGTGTAAGCATATAAACATAAAAATGGTGTAGATCCAAAGAGTAATGGAATATTCAAATTCCCTCGAAGATGGAAGAAGCATATGAAACAAAATCAAGTCTAATCTAGGAAAAATTAGAAATGAAAGCATGTATAACTATATAGTACAAATCTATGTAAATTATATGATGTATGTGTACCAAGTCTAAGTAGTGATAGAAAACAAAATCTGAGTAATGAATAGCAATGATCAATATCAATATGTATCAATATGTAAACTCGAATGTATATTATGGAAAGATAGAACTTGGCAGTAACAACTGTGTATGACATGTCGCCTAGTGGGTAGATGTATCGAATGTATAAACTTAGATCAATGTATATGCCCCCAATGGGTAAATGATATCAATTATAGATCAATGTAGTAGACCAGAGTCCTATATGTAATATACAAACACTCATTAATAACTAGTGAAACATTTATGTATGATAAAAATAACTATACTATGATAGCTATCAATATGTAATATCTAGCAAGTAGTAGAAATGTAAACATAACAATGCATACAATCTGTATATTTTATATTTGTGAAATATTTGAATGTTTTTATATTTTGACATGTTATATTGTTTTTGTGTTTTTTAGAGTATAAGTTATGTAAAAGAAAATGAAAATAAACTATGTACAAGAAGCAAGAGAGAGAAGGAAGTGTGTATACATATAATTACAATTAAGAGTGCATTGTTTATGTGTAGAATCTCCTTAGATGCATGATATTCAATGTATTTTTGACTACCTTTCCATCAAGTGAAGCTAGATGATATATTTCAGGCTAATATTTTCTATGATTATGTATGGTCTGAGCCAATTTGGTTTAAACTTTCCTTTGTTTTCTTCTTTAGCATTGACTTTTCTGAGATTTTATTTCAATACTAGATCATTGATTTTGAATTCCCTATTATGGACTCTGTTACTTTAGGTTCTTTGGATTCAATTTTGATAAACTCTGAGACATTCTATGACTTGGATACATGTATGATCCAATTGTTCTAGTTCATAGAGACGTCGTTCTTTGTACTGGTTATCTATGATGAGTCCTTTTAAATATACCCATAAAGATGGGATTTCTATTTTT
Source organism: Torreya grandis (assembly GCA_037957365.1). Lineage (NCBI taxonomy): Eukaryota > Viridiplantae > Streptophyta > Pinopsida > Cupressales > Taxaceae > Torreya > Torreya grandis. Next base: position 2,298,344 of record JARHVA010000222.1, on the reverse strand, counting down.
TTATAAAAATGGATTATGTGCCATATATGAGTGAATAAGGAGTATTTCCTGTTAGTGTATGCATACTAGTGTGGTAAGCCCAAAGTGCATAGATGAGTTAATTGTGCTAGTCATCACCAAATTTTGTAACTAATTTAATGAGAGCACTATTGATTGTCTTATTCATTACCTCTGCTTGACCATTACCCTATGAGAAGTATGGTGTAGAGAATGTGTGTTAGTTTTATATTTGGCACAATTTTTTTTCACTATTTTATTCTTGAAAGAAGTTTCATTATCTATAATTATGACTATTAGGAGACCAAAGTGGGAAATAATATTGGTCATGATAAATTGGAAAATATCCTCCCCTTTGTTGATTTACAATGGGATTGATTCTAAACACTTTGTAAAATATTGGTTACGATAATGAATTTATGGCCTCCCACAGATTCTGGGTTTATCTCATCGATTAGATCAAAGACCCATAAATTTAATGTCTACAATAATATGATAGGTTGAAGCTAATGTAAAGGTACATGGTGTAAGTTACCATGACATTGACATTTTTCACATAATTTTGCATACTCTTGACATTATTGTTCCATAATTGGACAATCGTAACCTTGTCTGAGTAACTTATGTGAAATGGCCTTACCACTGAAATGACCACCATAATTGTTGTTGTGTATTTATCAAAGAGATAATTTATATTCCTCAACTGTTAAACATCATAGTAAGTGGCTATCAAAAGATATTTTGAATAAATCATTACTAATGATGACATATCAAAGAGAGTTTTATTTCAGCTTTTGCTAAGTGTTCTTTGTAAAAGTATCTGGTGTGATAGATTTATTCAAAAAGTTATGCATTGGAAAACCATTTAGATGGTGTTGAATTACATGTGGTAACTAGGACTATTAAAGTGAAAAGGTCCAGATGGGATACTGATAGAGATTATAATCATTTAATTATTAATAGATCTTGTTTTTCATCCATATATATGGGGATCAATGATGCAACACTTTCCATTGAATCGACATGAAAATTATCTTTACATGGGATGTTCTTGATAGAGAAATCATCAAAATAAGTGCATAAAAACTAAATCATGTCCTTATAAGGAATTAGGCGTTCTTATTTTATTTGGTAAACATCTGTGACTTGATTAACAAAAAATTAGGAGTCTCCATAAAATTTTATTGATTTTATCTTGAGAGCCTGAACTGGTTTAAGGCCTAATATGAGATCTTCATATTACGTAATATTTTTGGTGCATGAAAAATTGAGTCAGTATGAAAGAGATACCATGTGTCCCAAATGATTGATGAAAATAATTCTAGCACCAACACTAGATATACATATAGAAACATTAAAGAACATTAACATGTATCTGTAGTGGTATTGTATGCTATGAAATCATCTCTAAAATCATCGTTAATAGGATTTGTATCTAGTAATGGACTTATTACCATTTGGTCTATGATTATTTATCCTTTTATTGATTTTTTTAATATGAATTCTATAAGTAACATAACCCATTTTACAATAAGAACAAAAAATATGTGGTTTTGACATGAGGAATTTTAAGGGATCAACCTTATTAATGATCTATGTTTCATTTTTAATCATGTAGTGACAACGTTTCTAATTAGTGAAGACCAGTGATAATCAAAGCTTTTCAATGGCTGGATAATTTTGCTCACAGTCAACTAGTGTGTAATTGATGTAGTAAATTACTCTTTCTTTATGATTGTCATCATGTTGTGCTAGGAGTGCTCCCAATGCATGATTTATCATATAAAGGTAAAGTAAGAGTGGTTTTCCAGGTATAAATGGAACCAAGATGGTAGGGTCGAGTAAGTATTACTTAACTATATTGAATCTCTCTTGACATCTAAGATCCCACTTGAATTTTACATCCTTTTTAAGTAGTATAGTGAATGATTGGGTTTTATCTGTGAGCTATGCCACAAATTGATGAATTACTTGAATTTTCCTTTGGAGGAACCGAAGTTGTTTTAGATTAGTAGGAGGAGGCATATCCATGATTAATTTTAACTTATTAGGGTCAACTTCTATGCCACATTGAGACATGATAAATCCCAAAAACTTTCCTTGAGGAAATTCCAAAGACACATTTCTTAGGGCTGAGTCGAACATTGTATTTTTTGAGTCTTTTGAAAATTTGTCAAACATCAATTCCTTGATGTTATCACTCTTTTAAATTTTCTAATAAATCATTGACATAGTATTTAACTATCTTATGAATTAGGTCATGAAATATTTGAATCACAGTGCATTGGTAAGTTGTAATAAAGTTCTTTAATCCGAATGACATGACTATATAGTAAAATTTACCCCATGGTTTGGTGAAAGAAGTCTTTTCCTGATCTTCTTTGGCAATATTGATTTAATTATACCCAAAAAATCCATCCATAAAGGATATCATCTCATAAATAATTGTGAAACAACTATCATATCAATGTTTGGTAAAGGGAAATCATCTTTAAGACATGATTTGTTGAGGTCTCTATAGTCATAAAAACATTAGATTTGTCCATTAGGTTTTAAAATAGGAATAATATTAGCAACCCACTATGGATGAGCAATTGGTCAAATAAAATCAACATCTAAAAACCATTATATCTCATCCTTTACAAGGAGAGCCAATTTAGGATACATTTTGTGAATATTTTGCGTAACTAGTTTGGCATCAAGATATAATCTAATTCTATGTACAGTGATTGAGGGATCAATGCCATAGATATCAGAATCAGCCCATACAAATACTTTAGGAAAATTAGTTAAAATATGATGAATATCTATGTATTTTTCTTTATGTAAGGCAAAAACCAAGAGTATGATGCAAGGATCAGTTTTAGTGCTATAATTAAGTTTGACTGTTTCTTCATTAAGAAATGTAGATCGATCTAAAGTATATGGTGTTGTAGGGATTGTATCATCTATGCCAAGTAACATATGATCCAAATCATTTGAACACTCACCAAAGTATGTTTGGGCACTTGTGGATTGAGGAAAACCATTCTTATGATATAAGGAAGGAATATCCTCATATGCACCCATGAATTCGATGATAACTTAGTCATTAGTGAACTCGTTAAGAATTGGTATATATAGATAAATTATATCATCAATGAGATCAGGGTATATAAATGAAAGTATATAAAGATGGTCCATTGTATTAACTACTCATGGAATAGGTGTATAAAATGTGATGTGTTGAGAGGCATTGTTAGAGGATTTGGAATTCAATGTATCATTTATATATCCAAGTCCTTATTTATCCTATTGATCATATGATTCAACACAATTTAGGATTCCATACTTATGTTTTCCAAGGCCCTGACCTATGCAACCCATCTTATAAAAATATCATAATGCAAAATTTAAAGTAAATTTATTACCCTATGTATTGGAAATAATTGGTAGAGTCATATGTATCTTTTGAATTATAGTTTGGGGTGGTGTAGTAGCATAATCCATGGGTGGAATATAGTTATGTGAGGGATTTGTATGTTGATAATAATTAAATGGTTTTGTATACATAGGGCATGTATACATATGGCCTCTATATATTAATTTTAAATATGCATGTAACATTGATGGAACTACATGCATAGTGTGGATCTAGGGTCTACTAAGTGAGATATTGTAATTGAGATAATTTGACATAACTTGGCATGTTTTAGGTGATATTAAAGGTTAGAGGGTAAGTTTTAATGTGATTTGACCCAAAATTTTTCATGAAATGTTGTCATACCCTCAGATGCTCATATCAGAAGGATACAAATATGTAGCATAGATGTTAATATGACATAGAAAAGAGATGTTGTAGATGTTTAACCTTGATCCATTATCAATAAGAACTCATTTAAAACCTACCTTGATAATTCATAAATAATTATAGAGAGTTACATATCAATCTATGATGTGCTAAGGTGGAAGGTCCTACCTATCAAAAGAAATATGTTTTTATGTCCATTTCATAATGTTGATAATATAAAAAACATAAGTGGGCTCAGATGTTTGAGATACTTGACCATCATGGAGTTCCACATAAAAAATATCTTTGTATGTGTTAGATTTATATAAAATATATAAAATGGAAATTATACTTGAAGGAGTACTTATATGATCCATAAAGCTATAGCCATGGGTATTTCAAACCTGCCAAGCTTCAGGACCACATGAGGACATCATAACCTGGACTACAGGGTCTATTATAAGCATAGAGATATTAGTAGCTGCAGGATGTTGGATAGATGTTTATGATCACTAATAAGGAGGGTTAATCAAGACCAATGATGTTCCGATATATCTAGGAATGATGGGAAAGGAATTAGAATGAACTAAAGAAAAAAATGTATCTAAGGGAGATTTATTGATTTTAGTTAGTATAAATATCATTTAATTTAATAAGCTATCTATGTGTTGGAAGAATAATGTCTTAATTATATTTCATATTGAAGAAAGATAACATGTGAAATAAAGAATGCAACATGAAAAACATTTGAGTCGGTATGAAGCATCATGTATACACACACACACACACACACACACACACACACATATGATTAAAGATTAATGTGTTAATTGTATTTCACATAGAAGATAGATAACATGTGAAATAAATAATGCATCATGAAAAACATTTGAGTTGATATGAAGCACAATGTATACAAATGTCTATGTGATTGAATAATAATGTCTTAATTATATTTCATGCAAAATAAATATAACATGCTATGAAATATGATAGATATTGCATTTGATAATAAACATCATCTATACATGTGTTTATGTATTTTCTACATTCATTCTAAATTAAAGGGAACACGCATGAAAATGAAAGTATTAAACTTTGTAACACAAAGTGGTTAATTTCTTCTATCATTATGATCATGATTATAGATGAAATGTGAATATAAAATTTAAATTCTAGAAATATAGACCCTAGGGTTTGGTATTGCTAGGGATTTGAATTAGGGTACGTTAACCAAACACCCTAATGTGTTAATGATTAAATGGACTAGGTAATACACAAAAAATTAGAAAAACAATAATTTGTAAACCTAATTTGATGTACAAAAATGAAAAAAAGATAAACCCTAGGTAAAACTAGGGTTTTGGAGAAATATTTGAAGTAAGTTAGGTTCATGAAATGATTTAACCTTTTAGGGTTTTATAGGTGTAATTCCTATTAGTTAAAGAGCTGAGATGTCTAAATAAGTCAAATAATATGAAATAATTAAGTAATATATATATTTTTTATAGATTTTGATCTTATTTTAATTTATAAAAATAGTAATAAATAGGATTAAATATATACTTATCTAGAAAGTGACTATCATGAATGATCTAAGTTCTTAAAACTGAGTTCTAGATAATTCTAAGTGTCATTAATAGGATTCTAGGATCTGTCTACTCACTGAACAGTAGCACACCACCTAGACAATAATTCCATGTTGGTTTAGTGTCCTCAAAGTGGCACTAGTGTCCTATTTTAAGGAGCATTCTTATTTTTTTAGATCACTTGTGCTTGTGTTTTTAGGTCTTATTCCTAAACACATGAAATCTAGAACTCTCTATTATTTATGGAAAACCTGATTTAATGTTCAAACCCTAGTCCTTATAATTATGTCATGAGAAATAATTATGTGTTCATTAGTAAGATAGGATGGACCTCTAAAATACCCCCCTATGAAGAGTGTTTCCTACATACTAATACTCTAAAAAATGATTAAGCTCGATCTAGTTCTCCCACATAGTGCTTGATGCAAGTTTAATTAAATGCTAGAATGAGAATGGACTTGGATGCCTTAAATGTGCTTGAGCTTTAATATCTTTGAAATATGGATCTAGGGCTGCTATAGATGGTAGTATATAGAATTAGGGTAGAATAGGGATCAAATAACTTAATTTTCTCAACTTATATTTTGTTTGAATAGGCTTTTGCATCTATTTTCCATCTAGTGAATAAGTGTTAAATAGACTTATATTTATAGAGATATGTAGCTTAGGTGGATAAGAAAATGTGCTTAATTGAACCTTAGGAGGGGCACACATTAAAAAAAAATCCATTTAGGAGAGTTAGGGCTACAGATAGAAGCACCCAACTAGGGACACTAGCTCCATGTCATTGTAGAGTCCCAAATGTGGTGCTAATGTCCACATGGTAGACTACTAGGCAAGTTGGGTTTGGATCTAATAAAGTTGTCATGTGGCTATGTTTTGGATGATTTTAACTATCTGTGGTTTACACAATGACTAAAAAGTGTGGAAAAGGCTCTAGGGTAGGTCTAGGTCTAGGATAACTCAAGAGACATTCTTAGCATCCAATTACCACTTTTTGGTGATTACAAATTGTCTATATAATCAAATTTGTTTTCTATTATAAAAGGATGGAAAATTTTATTTGAAAACACTATCAATAAAATTCTAGTATTATGCCTATTTTCTTCATGATTTTGGATTTTGATTTCTACCATGGTTAACACATTTGAGTATCAAAACTCTGTTGAGATTGAGCTAGGATTTCACCTACCCTTCCTAATAATTTTGTCTTGATGGTTTGTCAAAGGCATTGATTTGAGAAGTAATACATACAAGGAAGTTTTCTAATATTATTGATGTGAAATTGGATATATAATTAGATTGTGTAGCATCTAGTTTAATTGGATTTGAGAGCTCATTTTATTTATCTTGAGGCTAACATTGGTTATGATGTGCAAATAGCTACAGGCTAGTACAATTTCTTTCTTTGAATAAAGTTCTATATTTCATGTTCACACATTATTCCTTGGAGTCTTACTCATTGTGGTATTTCAATTTGTGAATTAGATAGATTAGATGCCCAATGATTAACTACAGACCATAGTAATCTCATTTTTTAGTATTAGAAGACTTGTCTCAATCAAGGGTTTATCTCTTTTTTGCACTACTCTTCCCTCTCATTTAATTTTTTTTACTGAAAAATGATCTACCCATATACATTGTAAATATCCTATTGATAGATGAACCAACATTGATATCTTAAATATATAAAAGAAAACATTTGAATCTTCATTGGAAAAAATCACAACATACTCAGGCTATAATATTTTGGAAATTTCTTGGCCCTTGGATTAAAAATAGTTCCTAAAAATAAGGGGACTCTTTTGTCATATGAACTGTGAATATTTTTTGTTCATTCACATAGTTAATTCATATCTATGTTTGAGTGAGCCATAATTTCAGCCTAACAAGTAGTAGCCAATGATTTGACTAAGGAATGTTGCATGATAGTATAACTACATGAAGTAGTAAGCAATAATAAAATTTGGGTTTTGAATAATGGAAGTCATGTTCAATAATAGAAAAATTAAGGATAACCTAAATAAATCATGAACCACGTGTGGAAGATGAACAATACACAATACTTACAAATTGTCAAATCTCAAAAAGGATTTTAATGAAAGACAAAAAAATCTAAGAAAAAAGGATTATGGAGAGGAATATAAAATATGCTTAGATAGATTTTATAGTTAATTATTTGGCATGGAAACCAATGTAATTTTTATCTATATATACATATTACAAAATAATCTTCATCTAAATAATTTAATATTTTTCGTGTCATTTTACTTTCCCACCTTTATTTATTTTCCCTTTATGAGATTTTATAATGTTAGGTTAAATGCCTATATTTTAATTAAAGGGAACCATTTATAATTAAAATGCCTCATTTATAAAAAAAATTTAAAACCCATTTATTTAATAATGGGTGCATAAATTTAAAATGCCCTTTTAATATAAATGGGAGAAAAAGATTTTACCTAAAGATAAATAAGGAATGGGAATTAAAAAAATTTCCCATTTCAATTATTCATTTTTTGGGAAAGTTAATAAGAATGAAATAAAGTTAAGATTAAGAAATATAATATTTTATAATGTGAATTTCAAAAAAAATTAATTAATTTTTTTTACTTTTTATATTTTACATGCATAAAAATTATTTCCATTAACAATAGTTTTAAACTAAAATATTATGAATATGAATATGGATACGATCAATATTCAATATATTAATAATAGTGTGTAGTTGAAAAACTATTTTTATATTAGAATAGTAGTTGAAATTATCAAATTCAGTTACACATTAAATATCTACCTTATTTTATTCTTGATTTTAATTAAATATAAAGAGTCTCTCCATTTTATAGGTTTAGATCATTTATATCTACACTTTTTGTTACCCATGGAAATTTACAACTCTTCATAATAGATTTCATTATGTATTTAAAACCTTATTATTTTTTTCAATTTAATATTAGATTATATCATAAACTATGTGAAAATATGTAGTAATAAAACACATTATAAATATTTCACTATTATTTTTTTACCTTGGACTATATATGTGTGAATGTTTAATTAGTTACTTTTTATATTTGGTTTTGAAATGATTTATTAATTTTTCATTTTCATTTTTTATTTAACTCCTTTGAATTGGACCACCTAATTTGGCATATCAAATTTATTTTTTCTAATGTTTTATTTTCTTATTTTCACTTTTATCCCAATTTTTCTTGGTTTAGCCTAATATAAAAGGAAGTTATCCAAATATAGAGATTTTATTAGGTAAAACTATGAAGGATTCCCATTTTGATTCTATGTTTGTGAGAAAAATTTAATTAAACTTTTAGGAATCAATAATACCCATCTTACGATTGTAATATTGGTTCAATCATTATTTCTTTGGTTAGTTATGTTGTTATGGTTAGTTTGAACATAGTAAAACATGTATGTAATGTGATAAGGCTATAATTATTATATAGATATTATCATGTTGTATAGGATGCATCTTGATATATTAGAAATGAATATAATTAATATATGGAAAATATTATGTATTATTTACTTTTATTTCATACATGTAAAGTTTCCTTTTTTTAGATTCATATCAGGATTTATGAGGCCCTTTCCTATTAACATATATATCATATAACAAGAATGACTTAGTTTGATGGTAGAATCATTAAGGCATATGACTAACATATTCTAAATAGAATAAACTAAATAAAAATATTAAAATACTTCTAATAAACTACTAAAAAAATAATGAACCAAAACATAAGACTAAATTTTACTACATCTCATCCTTTTTCACTCTATTTTGAGTGCGAAGTATCCTAGTAGGGGAACTTGGAATGAGGTGTACATTTTTATTACTTCTTAAACCCATCAATTCTTCTTCTTTGTCCAAAATACCTAAATCCATATTTTTAAATATGCAAATATCCAAAGATGAGCCTATATAATATTTAATTTTTCTAAAAAATTGACAAAACTTATTTTAGCTGACCCAACCACCTTAGAACCTAGAGAAGGAGCCACCAAATGAACTACTATTATAGCCTCCTTGCTGAATACTTCTAGAACATCTCCTGAAGACATTACAAGTTTACAAACTAGAGAAACTATAAGAATCTCTTTAATACCTCCTTCCACCATGAATACTCCAATTTATGCTTGGAATTATGATAAGAAGCACAAAGATGACCAATTTTATAACATTTATAGCATCTAAAAAGAATCCCCTCATAATCAAGGGTTTGAGACCAACATCTACCTTTAACTTTCAACTCAATCATTTCAAGAAGGTCCCATGAAATATCCATACAAACATGAACAATAGAAAAACTAATCCTTGATAAATTTAAATAAGAATCATAAATTTATATCAACTTACACAAATATCTCCCAATAGCTAATAACTCAGACTCAAACCAAAACTAGATAGGAAGATATGGTAACTGCACCTAGATAGGTCTGAGAGAGATATTTTCATTTAGAGGATTAAAATATGGAAACCAAGGCTTGAGAAAAATAAGGTGGTTATAAAAAATCCATGTTTTATCCTATATAATTTCATTATGATCCATAATAGAATAAAAAACCATAATGAAAAATCCTCTGATGTAGGGATAAATTTTAAAACTATCCTCTAAAATAGGCTATTAGGAATATGAAAGGCATCAATGAAGAAAAAGAAGGGAAGGAAAAAATCTATTTAATCAACATACTAAACCCCTCTTCACATAAAATTCCTCAGTTTCCAAAACCTCCTCCAGATCCTTATCAAAATTTACAACTGGGAAAATCTTTCCCATACTTAAAACCCTAAACTGCCCATATTGGGAAGTTATAACTATATACACATAATATTTTCAAAATTTTATCACTTAATAACACTTTTTATCTTGAAATAACCCATTGAGTCTCAATATCTCTAAGTGTATGCCCTAAAGGGTGCAATGAGAAAGGGGTCTGCTTCACATGATTGTTGTCCATTTTGCCACTTGTTATCTACACACTTGTCTCCTAAAAACCTTATACCTAATATTATTCTTCTCTATTGTACACTATCCATACATTTTATACCTTATATCCCCCTTTTTTTATCCTTATCCCATTTTTTTACTATTTACTATACTAGGTCGACCCTGTACAATTTTGGGTGAAATTGAATTATGGTCTAGATTGGCTCTTGACTGACCTAGCCCATGACCTAGTGAATTATTATCTAAAATTGTGCTAGGTCAACTAGGTTGACCCTATCGGCCAAAATTTTTAGAAGGGATTAGGGTTAAATCCTCTTATATATACAAGTTAATTTTGCCATTATTTCTAAAAGAGAAGAGTAAGAGCTATTGCACATTTGATTATCCACCATTCTACTTGAGGAGCAAGCTTAGGGTTTCATAATTTCTTTGGAGATACAAGAATTATCTTGTGGAAAAGTCTTTTAGATGTATTGATAGGTTATGTAGCCTAGAGCTAAATTATCCTTGTGATCCTTACATACCAAAACAACCTCTTGCAAAGCACCTTGGCCAAGGGAGATATTGAGCCTTGGTGTGTTTGTCTTCAAAGGTAAGTATTCCTAACTTTGTTTCTCCTTTATAAGAGTAGATATATATGCATTTTTACTTCTCTTCCATGCATTAGGATTCTATATACATTAATGTGAGTATATGTATTCTATGAATGTTTACTTTTATTGTTTCTAACCCCCACTTTATGCCACAATCTTTGGTGAGCACTAGATTTGATTTTACTTTACTTGTTATTAGTTTAGTGAATATAAAACATAGGATTCCCTTAGGGTTATTTCATGATTGTGTTGGACTGGAGGCTTTGGAACCCTCCCTAACATTTTGTATTATGATAAGAGATCCCCTAAGTAGGTCTAGTAGATCCCCATATTGGTCATGTTCCTAATTATCTAATGTATCCCTAATCGAAAGTGTATGGTATGATCTATATTCTCTGAGTTAGGATTGATTTATAGACATGATGCATTTTTAATTGCATACATTCTATTGAACCCAACATGAATCTAACCCTTACAGGTTTTATCTCACATTTTTCATTATTTTATCATTTTATTTCTCTATATATATGATATTAGGTTGACATTGTTGATATAGTTCTAACTTATATGCATAGGTTTAACACACAGTCACATTAATATGACTCTATTCTATTTGTGTAGGTTATTCATGAGGTACAAGATACTAGGTTGAATCTATTGACATAATACACTTTTATAATCCCAAATCAAGCTATTAGGTCAACCCTATCGACTCTATACATTTATAGACTTCTAAAACACATACTAATTTGACCCTATTGACATAGTATATTTTACAAGTTTTCAACAAATAGGGAACTACAAAACTAGGTCAACCTAGTTGACATAGTAAGTAGAATTTACAAATATAAATTAAGGTACTTCAAAAGTAATCTCATGTTAATTTGCATCCTCTAACCCACCAAGATTCTTTTTTATCCTTATCTATCATTTATGTTATTAATTACAATTCTATTTTTCACAATTTGTAGTCTTCAAAACTACCCTTGTATAGTCAACTAGGTCGACCCTATCGATGTAGTTATGTATTCTATATTATGTCTAGAAAACTAGGATGACACTATTGATGTAGTTCTTTTTTAGACCCTTTCTTTTGTAGTACAGTAATAATAGTATTGATTCTATTCTATAATCTCTATATACACTATTATCTAAAACAACACTATAGTGTGTTTCAAAGTTAGAATTAAGACTTATATGGTAGTAATTATCTCACACTTTAATTTCTTGTTGTTTTCATGCTTAGAATAGATCACATAGTCTAATTAGGTGGTTCTTTAAATATAAAATTTATTTTAACTATTTTTCTCTTTTATGCACACACCACCAAATCACATAATTTGAAAATGCATGTTCACAATTATCTACCCAAGGCCTACCTACTTGGATTTCATCACCAAGTGGGAAGCTGACTTAGTTTTATAGCCAAGTATAAACATGTGGTTAAGGGTATTTATTAGATAATCACTTGACACTCTTATCACTATGGTGTGTGAAGTGAGGGGGTAGGTCCTAATACCAAACTAGTACTATTGTCAATACAAATCCCTTTTAGCCTAAACATCTTGAAACCATCCATAGATTAATTTCTAGTTCCTTCTTTATATTCAACTTCTTATCACATCTAAAATTATATTCTAATAATATAACAACATTTAGATTGACCACTTAGTTAGCTTTTACTTTCCAAGTTTACTGCTTGCTCTTTGCTCAATTATGTGTTGTTTTGCAAAAAGTTTCATTAGCCAATGTTGGTGTAAGGTTTTGTGTTGTGTACCTCAATTAGATAAAATTCATTGACCTAATTGATTGTGTGTTTCCTTTCATTTCTTGCTTTCAAAAGTACTTGATTTTTTTTCTTATTTCAATACACAGTCATTCTGCTCAACATAGTCTCTTATAGACTATCTATTTTCCCCTACCTATAGTACTAGGTCAACCATGTTGACTTTGTATAGTTTTCAACCTCTATTTCCAATACTAGGTTGACCTTATTGCCTCTGTACACTTTTTTAGCTCCTATTTCCAGTACTAGGTTGACCCTATTGACTCTGTATAGTTTTTAGACCCTATTTTCTATACTAGGTCAACCTAGTTGACTCTATACAATTTTTTGTCACTTCTTATTTCATTATTCTTGCATCACTTTTTCCTTAGTCAGTCTTCCTCCTTCATCATGACCTTATTATTTGAAGACAACACTGAGTTAAATTCAATATATATGATAAGTCTTACCAACACTCATAGAGTCTCCCATAAGTAACTTAGGGCTCCTCTCCTAGATGAGAGTAATGTTCATATAGACATTCACACAATGAACTATTGGACCGATTTTCATTCCTCTTCACTTCATAATCCTCTCTTCTCACTTGAAGATAAACCCAAATTAGAGTATACCCCTAAAATTATCTTCTTTATCTCTAAATTTCCTCAACATTGAGGAAAGGACCCTTCTACCATTTATCATCTCATGATTAGTGGTCAAATCGAAGAGCCTCATTCACCTTCTCCCACATTATCACATGGATTTGGGGATACTATTTGCTTTGATTCTTAGCCTCTTGCCTCTATTTTTACCCCTTCTCATACCATGAATTATTCTTCTTTGACTTCATCTACCTCCATACCTAGTATCTACACTAACATGGTAGGTTCTACATCTAATGGGCCTCTTCTAAGACCCACTCTCCTCAACTATTACTATAGTGCATCATTTTCTACCCATGGTAATCATGATTTTAGTGTTTCCTTTTCTCATCCCACTAATCCATTTTTTTCCACACAAGCAAACTTTTCCACTAGTGCCTCACATTCTAACAGTTCCTCTCAATCTCTTATCAAGACAAATAGTGGTACCCAAGCCATTAATTTCAATTGTAATGCTAAAAATAATGAAATTAATGCAACTCAAACCCATAAAATTTTATTACAAATTCTTAATAAAATGAATACTTTTCAAGCTCATAATACAAATCAAATGTTGAGAATGCAAAACCACCTTATCCATCTTTAAACCCACCCTCAATAGATGCCATGGGGAATGCATAATCAAAATGTTCCCCCACCTTCTCTTTGGGATTCCCTTTATAACCTTACCATTTAACCTAATCTTGTCAACAAAATAATTAAGCATCTTCAAAATGAGCCTCTTACATCTCAAATTGCTAATATCAATATAGGAGGGATCACCCCTACCATTTCTTACAATGGGTCAATTGATTCTATTCTTCATCTTAAAAAAATTATAAAATCTATATAAAGATTGGGTCAAATTAAATACCTTTAACACTACCAATATCTTAGCCAAAACATTCATAGGTGATGCTTTAGATTGTTATAACCAACTTAATTCTCATTCTATTTTTAGTTTGGAAGATTTAGTAAATGATCTAGTCCAAGAGTTTTAAAATAGTGATCTTCTTGAGAATACATTGGTCCATTTTATTAATTGTAAACAACTTGAAAATAAATCTACCCAATCTTTTTTTAAAAGGTGGAAATTTTTTTCCAACATATGTGAACATAACATGGCCAATGATAACCTTTTCCATCTTGTTACCAATGCTCTTTTCCCAAGTTTCAATATCAGGTCCACACTATCTCTCCACATACCTTGAAGGAGGCCATTAAACAAGCTAAACATCAAGATTTACTTATGAATCAATTTAAGCCATCCCAACCTTTTGTGAGTACTCATATATTACTCAAGAATAAGAATCATCATGCTACCAATGATGGTGTCATGGACTTTTATGATACCATTCACACTATTCAATTTATTGTTGTTAATCAATTTTTAGAACCAACTCCCCCTTCTCAATAATTCACCAATCCTAATTTATCTTCACCTAATAACATCAATGTTTACAAACATTTATACTCAACTAAATTACTCAAATGTCTACCTGGGCCTCTACCATGAGAACTTAATCCCACTTGTCCTATGAAATCTTGGTATGATCCCAACAAGTTTTGTTGGTTTCACATTAGTTGGGGTAATTCTCATGAGACCTATAGGAAACTTCATAATTTGGATATGGATTTTATTCTTGGTCCTATTTTTGATCATGATTCTATCATTTGAAAGCACCAACAATCCTATGACATTAATTTTAGAGCCCATGAAACAAATAAATATCAAACTTTGAATCAAGCTAATGCTCATTTGGCCATATATAAATACCCTCTTTCAAATCACCAAGATAATAAATATAAGCCCACCCCTTCCACCAATAATGTAAAAATTCTTATTGAACCAAATCCTCAAGATAATATGGTTAATATGACTAATATGCAAAGGGTAGTTGCTTTTATTTATCCTCAACCTATCTACACATCTCTATTTTCTCACACCTTTCTTGTTATCCAAGATTATTTTCAAACTCACTTAAATGAGTTGGGGAAAAATGACCTTATAAATTTTGATGAACCAATTCTAACTCTTCCCTTGGATAACACTTCCCATTCTATTTATACCATCCCTTCATCTTCTTTACCTAACACCAAGAATCCTCAAGCCTCTATCAACACTTCTAATTATTCTCAAAACCAACTTGTACCAACTACTTCAAATTCTCAACATAATTTAAAATGTTATTCTAAACCTTCTCCCTCTTATCAACATAAATTCCAATGTACTTTATACCCTCCTTTTGAGGTCTGCCTTCAACACTATGCACCTATTTCTAACAACCTTATTATGGGATATGATGAGTGGGATCTTATCATGAAACTCACTAAGCTCCCATCCCAAATCCCATTTATTGAGGTTATGCAGACCTCTCAATGTCATCATAACAAACTCATGCAATTTTTTTTTGAAATGAACATCCCTCATTCTCCCCTAGTAGGATGCAAAACAACCTTATCTAGATCTAAAGATAACATTATCTAATAGTGCAAAGAGATGTCCATACATGTTGATGAAATAATGGAAACTTTTCTTTCCCTCAAGTTTCTTATCACTTCTATGATTCCTGATGAGATAATAATTTGTGTGGATGATCCTCCTCTATTCATTAGTGTCAAAATTTATGATATCCAAGTCAAGAGTTCCTTGATTGATGAGGGTTCTAGAACCTGTGTTGCCTCTCTCAATTTTATCAAAACCCTTGGATTTTTTGAATGTAATCTCAAATACACATGAAACACATGTCAAGTATATGATCAAAGGAAAATTCCTCCTTTAGGTTGTGTGTGTCTTCCCATTACCATCCTACCTATCACCATTTGTGTGAAGGTGATGATATTTAATTTTACTCTATCTTACAACATCCTTCTTGGTAGGCCATTGACTCACCATATGAGTGTAGTTGCTTCTTCTACTTGAAAATGCAATAAATTCCCTCATAATGGATCTATTTTTAGTATTCAAGGTGACACTAACCCTTGGAATTTCAAACAATTATAAGACCATGGTGTCTTCAAAATTCTTACTCTTGAACCTTTGCCTACCATTCCATTTTGTGAGTCTCAATGATTCAAATTTCCTATCAACTCCATTCAAGGTACAATGATCATACTAAAATCATTAGAAATATTTACCCTAACCTCTTATATTTTGATGATGATGAGCATGATGAATTAAAACTTCTGATCTCTCACCTCATCTCATTTCTTAGCTTCTTGCTTCTTTACAACCTCATTCTTGTAAACCTCCTTGTGATGACATCCCCATTGTCTTGACTAAGAATCGACATTCCATTCATCTCACCTCATTAGATGATAATGTCATCCTTAATTTTATCATTCATCATCATAATTCTAATTAAAATGATGGTTATACCTTAGACAATCCATTCTTAGGCAATCTTGTTCAGGCCCATGATGTTGAGATTATCCATTATCACTCTTCTTTGTTTCAATATTTTAATGCTTATTCCTATATTCCATTGTATATATTTACTGATTTTAGCATTTTTAATATTTATCCTAGGGTATAGATGGTATATTAACCTCTATTTTTTGAATAACCATGTGGAGTATGCTTATGGATCATGCTATGATTGGGCCCTATTACTTTACTAGGTATTAGGACCCCTATAGCCCACTTATCACCAAGATGCATGCAACTATCCTTTGGAATTATATAGACCTTTCCACTACCTCATTATATCCCACTTTGGAACCCATTATCACTCCTAATTTAACTAATTCTATTCCTATTTCTAAGCCCATCACTCCTTCCATTGAGCCTAGTATAGTCCCTTCCCCACCACCACCTTCTCTTGGTGATGGTTTACTTATTTTACTATAAATGGATCTATTTCCCACCACATGGGTTGATGAGACTTCCCAAACTCATTATGTTTCTATTAAACCTCATCCTATGATTTCTTTTACTAAGCCTATTTATAGGTGCATCTGTTATTTTCATGACATAGATAATCATTCATCCACACATTGTTGCAAGTTGTGACAATATACTGATAATTTTCATATTTTTACCCATTAGTCCTTAGATAAGGCCATATTTCTCCCAAATTTACTACCTAATTATATTCATAAGTATGGAGAGGTGTATTTTCTTTGGCACCAATATGGTGCCCATCAAATTGATCATTATCTCATCCTTTGGAAACACCTTAAAGATCATATCTTAACTATTCTTGCACCTTCTACCATTCCTCTCAAAGTTCATTCCCACAAGAAGGACCCCCCTTCTTCTCCCATGGTTCTACCTCCTATGGTTCTATCTCCTCCTATGGTCCCTTCTTCACCTCCTATTCCTCCACCAATGAATCCTTCACCTAAGGACTTTCCTCCACCCATGAATCCTTCACCTGTGGACCTTCCCTCACCTATGTATCCTTCTCCACTTGTGAATCCGTCACCTATGGATCCTTCTCCATTGATGATTCCTTCATCCCCCATATAGTCCACTCTCATGCATTATTTTGAACATCCCTTGCCTAATATTCCTCCTCAACATGATCCATCAAGAATTCCTACTTTTTCTATTGAGGAGATTAGATGTGAGTTATTTTCCAAGTTTTTGCTAAAGATAAATGAGGCATTAGCTATAGTCCACATCCAGATTCATAGAGACTTATCATATGTTCTGGATAATTCATGTTGGAAAATTTATCAATACTTATGAGCACATGCATGGTGTTCTTACATTTTCATTTTGGATTGGATGTGTGATCTAATCTTATCTTTATCTCTTTGTTATATCATTTGATAATGTGTCAAATTCTTATCTATCTTACATGGTGAATTTAATTTTCCACTTGATATTGCTTATAATCTCATTTATGTTTGCTTATGGATATCTTCTTTATCATTGATTTCTTTTCCTTCTTCAATTTATTTCTTAGAAACTCCCTTATTCTCTTTTTCATAATTTTTTGCTTTTTTATCTCTAAATACATGGATAACTATCATTGTGAATTGGTTGTATAAACCTTGTTCCCTTTAGTCATTTATTCTCTACCATGTGATAAGTTAGAAAGAAATTAAATCTCATTATAATCTCCTTTCACTGGTCCACTTTGGATCTCCTTTATTCCCTTTTTGAAAATTAAGCATATACATGGTTGAGACTTGAGATAACAATCTCGTTCATTGTTAAGCCTAAATGTTCTAGTCAGTCTTGTCTTTAGTCACTTAGATTCCTTTAGACTAAGCTTACAACTCATTCATGTGTATCACTCTATCTCTCATGACTGGTCATTATAAGTTTGAATCTTAAAAATATCCTTAAAAAAATTCAAAATCCAAATCATTTCACAAAAGGCAATGATTCAATTTTTTTTTTCAAAATTCTTAAAAGTCAAATCACACTAAAAGACATGATTCAAAGGACATATCCTTAGTTTAGTTGAAGCTCAAACTCTAAATTTGGCCTCAAAATAGAGCTAAGGTCCATTTGGGTGTGGTAAGGCATTATATTAAAAAAGGAGAATAAAAAAATCTTTTAGTGCTACCTAATTTATCACGTAAGTACCTAATATTCAAAGTAGATCAATGACTCTGTAAGGGGTCCCAAGGAATAGGGAAAATTTTATGGGAAGGTAGGTCCATTTTAATTTTCTTATACAAATCTATCTTCATGAGTTGATCTTAGTAACTTATTTGCCTACATAACTTTGTGTCTATAGAGAACATGTTTCCTTTGTACATTGATGGTCATTAGTCCCTTAGTCTCTTCTCATATCCTTGGTATGCCTCTTGTATCCTAAGGTCTTCTCATATGATGACTAAGTTATGATTTTTACATTCTTTCTTTCACACCCTAAATTCCTTATATTTCCTCTTTAGAAATATTGTTTTATTCACTTATCACTCCCCTAGGGATTCTATTTATGAGTTACATTGTAAGACCATGGATATGACCTAG
This sequence comes from Torreya grandis, assembly GCA_037957365.1. Lineage (NCBI taxonomy): Eukaryota > Viridiplantae > Streptophyta > Pinopsida > Cupressales > Taxaceae > Torreya > Torreya grandis. The sequence continues at coordinate 2,279,085 of JARHVA010000222.1, read as the reverse complement.
CCTTCCTAAAAAATTACCAAAATTTCACATTCCTATTTGCCAACATACCTTTTAACTAGATTTTCACATTTATTCCACCTCATTGGTGTTCCATTTATGAGTTTTAGTGTAAGACCACAGATAAGACCTGACCTTCCTCACAAAATTTCCCAATAATCCAAGTCACAACCAAAATTACATGTGCCAAATATGAGATAAAATGTGGTTGATTATGAAGTTACACATCATTGACATGATTACCATCTTGATTTAGTATGTTTTATGCTTACTTCATTACTCTTTCCCACTTTTATCTTGTTATTTTATGATTGTATGTAAGAATCCAACCATTTCTTAATTTTTTTGTACTTCTTAGCTTGAATTAGTGTGATAAATTTAAGACCATTTTTCCTAATTTTATTTTTATTTTATACTTTCAAATGTGATTTAGTATGATTAATTAATTTAATTGATTTGTTTTTATAACATTTTGTTCTTTTATATGCTTTTCCACTTTATTACATTACTTTCATACTTCCTAATGTGATTTAGTGTGATCTTAATTATTTTAGTTTAGCGATCATTTTTCTCTTAGTTAAAAAAAGAAATCTTTTTACCATCTTGTTTACCACCCTTTGGTTCTTTATAATTAGTAATTATATTGTTATTACACATTTCCCAACATGAAATAGTGTGTAGTACATTTTGATTGATTATATTTTACCAAGTCTTTTTTTGCCTATTTCTTTTTAACCATGCATGTGTTCTACATAATGCTAGAAAAGAAACCACAACTCATATATTTACTATATAATATCAAAAAATAGATAAATAGATGTGCTAAAAATAAATATATCAAAACATCTGAAACCACAACCATAATACAAACACAAAATTAGCATCTAACTAACAAAATCAGAAACACACACACACACACACACACACACACACACACACACACACATCATGTGTTTTGATACAAAGTATAAAAAATTATATCATCTCATCTCATCTCTATGGATGGAGTTTATCCTATCAATCTCATGGCCTAGCCAAGCTTTCCATAGATGCCTCAAACTATCCCCTTTGAATAGTCTATTATAAAGAGGTTATTTGAGATCTTAGTCTTATCACCTATCCTTTTAGGTTGGCCACCTAGGTCTATACCAATGATAATTGGGTATGTACCTATGATATCTAGGTCATGGCAGCCATATGCATGGCTCTCTTTTGAGCCAAGGTCTACCATGCCTATGACTTTCCTACTCCCATCCTTGCTAGTGATTGTGGGTCCTTCCTATGTGCCCATACTGACTTCATAGCCTCTATTTCTAATTTTAACTAGTTACCTAGGTTAGAAACTATCATAGGATCCTCTAGTGTCACCAAGTCATAGGAAGCTAGTGTCTCATCAAAGATATCATGGAGTGATCTCATCACTTAGGATACCCATTTGGTTTCCTCCTCTTCAAGGTATATAAAAATAAAACCAAATATATATTAGATCACTAATATATCTCAAAATATATTTATCTATAGTCTATCTCAAATAACTTAAGTAAATTTCAAAACCATCTATTCTTACCTATTCGTGTGTCACCTAATACCATCTTTCCATATGCATAATCATTAGGCATGGTCTCCCTATCAGTCCATCCTCAAAGTACCTCCTCTATAGGTTGCTACCCAAATACAAATCTTGGAGTCACCACTCATGCCCATCTCAAGCTATGCCTGAGTGGTCTCTCTATTGCCTAACTCTATTTTGGCCTACTTGATGGGTCATCTGGGATGACCACTATCTCTTCTCTCTTGCTACCAATGTTTTAATCAATGATATAACCAAGGTAGTTATTTCTATTCATGTTATGGTGCTATTGATGGTACCTATGACACTCTTCTTGTATCCATCTCCTCTATATTTGATACATGTTGTGCTCACCCAATCCATGATCTCTCATGATGTAGTCTAATCACTGGCCTAGCAATTGGTGGCCCTAATCCTCCCCTCAGCTCTCTCACATGCCTAGCCCAAAATGTGGGCACAAATATTAACACCCCTAGGTGATGGAGACCTATTTGTCCTAGTATATGAGCCATTAGATGTGGCTCTATCCACCATGCATAGTGTCATCTAATCTTTGTACATGCCAATTCTAGTGCCACTATCTCCCAAATTAGCTATACTATAGTAGTGTACCCATAAGGTTAATACACAATGTTTTCTCACCTAACTATCTACAAAACTAGCATGTGGGGCATGAACCATACTACTTGATCTACCACCACTTCTATACTTGAGGTAACTTATCATCAACCACATGGGGTCACCTAGACAACCAATACATAGGAAACCTCTCATATATCCTTGTAGTTAGAAAGATAATAGGCCCTATAGAATTCTACCCTCTATACAACATCTCATACATGTCATGTATAAATTATACCCATATTATAGAGCCTAAATCATATAAAACCCCATGCTCTAATATATTTTGGCATAAGGCTATCACATACCATGGTACCTTACCATTTGACTTATGACACATCACCTATGCTATCATAAGTCCTATAACTACCTTATGGATATCTAAAATTTGAAAAGCTTAAATGTCAAATAAGCTAACTCTCAATCTAGGGTATATCCTCTTTGAGATTTTCACCCATATGGCTAAGGTTCTCGTCTCCTCTTATCCATTTGGTACTCCCATGACCATGGGTATACCTCCTATAGGTAGTCCAAAGACTAGATAGACATCCTCTAGGGTGATACCCACCTCAATGTTATCCTTATCCACCTCCCACCTAAATGTATTAGTCAACCATTCCTAGGCTCTTAGGAACATGCATATCAAATCCAAACTCAATGGGATTTGACACATATCTACAATCCCTCTTAGACCTAATACAAGCAATCTTGATCGATCCTTAATCGAAAATCTCTCCAAGAGGTCTCCACTAAACACTAAAACCTTAGGTGTAACTAAAAACATAAAACAACAAAAGATGTATTAGATCATCCATGTCATTTATAATGAAAATACATTATTTTCAAATTTTAACAAAAATAACCCTAATTTGCTTTAAATTATCCTTTTTGATCAATTTGACCTATTTCTAGCCTATTTAACCCTTAGTCAGCCATTATGGGCCTTTATAACACTCTTTCAACCTATTTCATGCATTTTTATACTATTTTGATCACTTCGTAAAACACTAGGTTGACCAAAATCTCATTCATTTTGACCAAGTTGACTTAACAAACTATGTCAACCCTTTACTTTACCCCCTTAATACTAAGTCGTCAGAGTGGATTTCTCTACTAGGTCAGTTGTCATGTAATAAATTGGTAGTCTAGAAAACAAACTAAGTTAGCACATACCTACTAAGTAAGTAGTATGGATTTAATCACAATTTTGGCCTACTAGGTCGACTGGGTTAACCTAGTTATTTTTGCTTGCTGATCCCTTTCATTTTCAATAATAAATGCCTTCTGATAGTTATTATTCTAATCTCTTTAAACCCATTTCCCTATTTGGTTTTTAATACCATTATCAACTTTTTTGGGTTTATTTTGGTTCATATATATTATCTAAATTACAAATTTCTAAAAAAAACACTTAAAATCAATAAAATATTCAAAAACAAGTTTAAGATTCTCAATTGCCTACCTGTGCTACACTCACTGTCACCACTGGGAGTCCCTCTCATCTCAGCTATCATATCCTCACCATCCTAGCTCATTTAGTCTCTTAGAGTTCTTTTTCTCTCACTCACAAGTCAAAAATAATAAATCACTTCCCTTTCACCCTATTTAAACTTAACTTTCATAATTTATTTCCTCTCAAATATTTTCTATCAGATTCCTTATTTTGCATATATCTTTATTTTTACTCATCCATTTTTCAAACCATAAAATGTTTTAGAATCATGATGTCATAGATAATATTTTCCACTAATATATGCCTATATTCCATTTTTTTTGATTTTTGGCTAACTTTTTTCACTAATCTCTATAGGTTTTCCTAATGTTCTTCACATTGGACACCTTGAATTCTCTTACAGTCTCCTTATTTATCTACAACACTACAGTAAATAAAGGTATATGTTTTCAAATTCTATCCTTTAATTTATATTATTTTTTCCTTACTACATTTTACTTAGCATTAGTGCTATGTGTTGTCATGCTATATTCCTGAAGCACCATCCCATGTTGCACTCATGTGACATGTGATGAGCTTCGAGTGGGGCATATGTATACACATAATATTCTCAAAATTGTATCACTTGATGACACTTTATATCTTTTAGGAACTAATCAAGTCTTAATCTCTCTTAGTGTACACCCTAAGGGGTATACCAAGAAAGGGGTGGGCAGACCATTGGTGATTCTCAATATTGTTATCCCTTTTGCCACTTGTTATCTACACACTTATCTCCTGAAATATTTATCCCTAAGTGCATACTTCTCTATTGCACACTCTCCAACCATTTTCTACCTTTTATCCCCCTTTTCCTATCCTTATCCCTTTTTTTACTATTTACTATACTAAGTTAACTGGGTCAACCCTGTATAGTTTTGGGTGAAATTCACTTAGGGTCTAGGTCAGCTCTTGGCTAACCTAGCCCTTGACCTAGTGAATTCTTATCCAAAATTATGCTAGGTTGAATAGGTTGACCTTGTTAGCTAATTTTTTTAGAAGGGCTTAAGGTAAAATCTAAATTTATATATAAGTTCAATTCACCATTATTTAGAAAAGAGAAGAATAAGTAAGATCTATTATACATTTTCTTATCCACCATTATACTTGAGGAACAATCTTAGGGTTTCATACTTTATTTAGAGATATGAATCCTGTATTGTGGAGAAGTCTTTTGGATGCATTGATAGGTTATGTAGCCTATAGATGATTCATCCTTGTCATCTTTACACACCACAATAACCTCTTTCAAATCACCTTGGCCAAGGGAGAGATTGAGGCTCGATGGGTTCATCTTCAAAGGTAAGTATTCCTAACTTTGTTTATCTTTTATAAGAGTAGATAGATATGAATTTGTGCTTATCTCCTATGAATTAGTATTTTATATAAATTGATGTGAATATATATATTCTATGAATGTTTTCTTTTATTATTTCTAACCCCCACTTTGTGCCATAAGCTTTGGTGAGCACTAGATTAGATTTTACTTTACTTTTTATTAGTTTATTAAATATAAAACATAGGACTCCCTTAGGGTTATTTCATGATTATGTTTGACTGGAGGATTTTTAACCCTCCCTATCATTATGTATTATGATAAGATATCCCATAATTGGGTCTAGTGAATCCCTATATTGGTCATGTTCTTGATTATCTAATGTATCCCCAATCAGAAGTGTATGGTATGATCTATCTTCTCAGAGTTAGGATTGATTTATAGACATGATCTATTTATAATTGCATATGAATAAGAGCCATAGAAAAAGTCATCATTGATAAATTCAAATAAGAAGAATCAATTTATAGCAACTCACCCAAGTATCCCCAAATACTTGATAATCCAGACTCTGACCAAAACTAGAGAGGAAGATATGGTAACTATAGCTAGATAGGTCTGAGAGAGATATTTTCAGTCAGAGGATTAAATATGGAAACCAAGTCTTGAGAAAAATAATCTGGTTATCATAGCTCCATGTTTTAGCCTATAGAATTTTATTATTAACAATAAGAGAATAAAAAACCATAATGAAAAATTCTCTAGTGTAGGGATAAATTTCAAAACTATCCTCTAAAATAGGCTACTAGGAATATGAAATCCATCAATGAATAACAATAAGGGAAGGCCAAAGCCTATTGAATCATCATAATAAACCCCTATTCACATATAATTCTTCACTTTTTAAAACCTCATCTAGATCCTCCTTATCAAAATTTACAACTAGAAAAATCTTTACCGCATTTAAAACCCTAAGCTAATCATGTTGGGAAGTCCTAACTATACTTAAAGCCTTCATAATGGGGGATGACAGGTACATTTTTCCCTCCATGCTCTCCTTCCCCACCCCTGAACCTACTGAATCCTAAATTTGGCCAAAATTTTTGTGTATATTCCTCCCTTATGAAGGAGTGGGTGTCTCCCTATGATCTCTATGCTCAACTACTATCTCCTTATGCCACTAGTAAAATGCCAAGGAATGCTTAAATGCCTCATTACTGTATAAGATAGGGCTCACCCTAGCCATAGGTGAGTGCATAATTATCATGATTGACCATGGTAGGAGAGTGTAGATTGGGAGAATAATCATGCATGTAATTTTTCATTAATTTATAACATAGATATGTGTTTTATTTTCTACATGAATAGTTCCCAAATTTGATTTAATGACCACTCTATATTTATTTATCTATCATGAAAAAATTAAATAACTTGTTAATCTCTCTGTTCTCCTTGGGTGATCACCTAAGTGATGATTTTAAGTGATATATTAGTATATAAAGTGTTTTAATTATTAACTATCCATCCTCAAATAATTTATTGTCAAACATCTTTTTTAGCTCAAAACACATATCCTCTAGAGTATCCCCCCCCTTGATATTTAAAAAACTACATTGTAATGTGGATCAACATAATCACTAAGTTGTATCTTGATGATAACAATAGATCTTTATCTTCTTCTAAAAAATGAAAGTTTGAAGTCTTGTTAGTAATCTTACATAAACCCATATCCTTCAATGTAATCTTCATTGATGTCTCCTAAACCTAGAAAATGTGACCCATCAACATAGAAACCTTTATAAAATAATCTTATAAATTCTTAAAATTAAAGTACATTATAAATGTGCCATATAAGGTGTCACCCAAGTGTTATCTCAACCAATTTACCCTTACAAAACATAAGACAGATTTTAATAAATATGAAATACCTTTAATCATTTCAAAAATTAAGTAAAATGAAGTATATATGACAAATATATAGACCTATCACCATTTTGTATATTGACATATTAAAAAAATATGTAAAACTCAATTAAAATGTTACACTATCATATTTTCCCTTGTTAGATTATCACTTGAGGTGTGTAATGGGTAATTGGTGACCTCCACTTAAATCATACATGCTAAAATAGATCAATATTGTAAGAAAAGAGAATTAAAAAATACTAAAAATCCATACTATTCATCATCAAATATTATACAATAGTACATAATATGTCATCATCAATATATTTACTAAAACATCAAGTATATAAAATATCATTTTTATTCTCATACATGCTCTATATCTCTTAGCCCTCATTATATAGGTGTGATTATTACATCAAGGATGTTTAGGTATACCCAACATTCTACATTATCCCAAATTATAAATCTTTATTGAGCCGATATGAAAACCATTATATATTAAATTATATCTTAGGTACATGTCACATATCCCAAAATGGGTTTCTTTTAATTTTCACAACATAATATATAATCATGTCATCAATATAAAAATTATACATTATATTTTAAGTTTGTAGTATGGTTCCATCATGCCTCAGAAAGATGAAGTATAAAAAATCCCAAACATTATACACAATGTTAATATCACCTCAATAGTATTAGACTCATACAATAATTTATCACAATGAAGAGTTATTATATACCTTTCCAACACTTTAAAAATGGGTTCAAATGGAGTTCATATGGTAAATTTATGGCCCATAGAATGTGAGGAATAAAAACTCAAAAGTTTCATATAAGATGACACATATAGTGTCACCCATCCAAGTGATACCTTAATGAATCCCATGAATTTTTTTTATATTTAATTACACAACAATCCCCTAACTTTAAGTAATTTTAATCTAAAATTTTAAAATTCCAAATTTGATAGGAAAAAATACTTTGTAGTACTAAATTTTCATAATAAAATATTTGTTGAATGTAATTAGAGGTGTATTAATAATTATACCATAAATAAATATTATATGTAATTTACACTCCAATGGAAATCATGCCATGGTTGTATCAAAGAGTCCATTCAAAAGTTTAGATCAAACTAAAAAACATACCATGGCCTTTTAATCTATGTTATGCATAAAGTTCAATTCCATTGCCAATTTATTAAGAGAGAAGGGATTATATTTCTTTCACTCACATATTAAATTTGATCTATATCTATAAACTTTTTTTTCTTTAACATGGGTTCGTTTCAAAACACTAAATCACCAATACACAACAAACATTTCACTAGGAGAGATTCAAAATGAAAACCTTTCCAAACAAATTTATAATACCTCCAAATATTTCAAAGAATTTATATTTAATATTATAAATTTATATTGTTTATGAAATCATTATAACTCTTTTCTTCATCATAAAAATTACCTTTTATAAAGGAAACAAATTATGACCAAACACCTTGTAAGATATTGGTACGCGTGTACACACCCTCTCAATTAAAAAATGACTAAAAATTAGGGAGTTTTACACTTCCCATAACCCTAAATATTAATACAATGTAAGATTAAATACATGGTTACATAATAAATAAATATTATTTTCATAATAAAATTATATAATATAGATATTTAGTGGTGTCGAAAATCACCTAAAAATAGTATAATGGATAAAATGTAATGAATTTGTTTACTTGATTAAATAGTTTTGATGCATAAGCTCTTTTGATATACATATTAACAAGTTACATAATTTGAGGCCTAACCATAAAATTCATTAACCTTAACACAAGCTACAATATCAAATTACACACTACAAATTCCAATGAACATAAGATTAATACACAAGATGCTTATAATTCACAAGTAGAAGTATCTCAAAGAGAGTATCCAAAATGGGTTATAAAATTTAACATTAATATCCATTTATATAATTGAATTACATATATTTCATGTTATAATATAAACATGTGAATTAATTAAATTGGTAACATTTGAAATTTCAAGTTGAGGTATGGGTTTATACTTATATTGGTAACATATAGTACATATGTTATCTACATGTCCTCATGAAAGGTTAAATGTAACATAAAAATAATTAAACATGTGTGATTAATTGTAATTAATCTCCTCCATATATAATGTAACCTAGTTATTGTACACTTCCAGCCATTACTTCTATATAGTACATGATTATAAAAACATTGGATAACCATAATTAAAGAATTAATGTAATACATTTTATAGGTTAAAATATTTACATACCATGTTTCACTTTGGCATGTATGTGTAAAATTATCTCATCCAAGTTTTTTCTATATCATAATAAACATTTCAATTTCATGGTATATTATGGTATTCTTCACTAAGATATTCCCCAAAAACCTATAATGAATATAGAATAATATAACCAAAAGTAATGGATTGATCTGGCCATACTAATCTTATAACAAACCCATTCAACACTTTCATGTACCTCTTTTTTCAAATAATCTACCTTAGATTAACAACATGGCTTATGGAAACATTGTAAACTAGATGAACTAGTATATTAAAAAAAAATCACCATTGGGAATTCCTTTTCAGACATATAAAGAAATCAATAATATTATCTCATATCATATAGCTTGAATGTGAAAATATATTTTTCTGTAAAATAACTTAATAATTTTAGACCCCTAATTCTAGTTTAATACTCTTTTATATTGTATATTTTTCATGTTTTATCAAAATTTGTCTATATGCATACATTTGAATCTTTTTGGTCACTTTCCATTTATTTTTTGTCTTATTATCTTCCATTCATTTAGATTTTACTTAAAAATTTAAGTTATGTTCACTTTGAGGTAATGATAATATCTTCATTCATATATACTATTTATTTTCTTCAATAATTACCAAAACACATTTGTTTAGAGTCTTTCTTGGGTTATAGTCAACCCAAAATTCTATCCCATTGACTTGTGAGTCATTCTTTCCATTATTAACATTTCTCAGGCCTTAATTTTTATATTTCACTATCTTTGATGGCCTATCTATGTGTAAATGTGTTATTATGAAGCATATATATAAAAATTTACTTAATTCATTTCATTATCAACTCCTATTATTTGGATCTATTACAAGTCAAGTCTTGCATGCAAATTTATAAAGTATTATCAAGAAGTCTACATAAATTTCCAATTAATCTACACATTAATAAATTTATGCCTTTAACTATCTTGTTCCATCATATTTGTACTAATAAAAGGTCATAGTAAATTTCATAGTTATATTGGGAATATTCACAAGCACTATAACTATACAATGAGCTATAATTAATAATTTGTCTTATGCCATCACACTTTATTAAGAAACTATTATAGAAAATCATATAGTTTAATTTTATTATAAATGGATATTAGGTGAAGTCCTTTCTCTCTTTTTGGGTGGTGAATAGTTCTAAGTACTATAACTACATTATTTCCTACTTTTAAGCATGTGGAATATGAAGTTATAAACCCTCAAAAGGGTGTCCATGCCACTAACCTTTCACATTTATATATTCTTGTGCCATTGTGGTGAATTAGGGATAAATAAAATTAAAAAATAATCTATATAGTTTTATGTATCATCTGATCAAGAAAATAAGATTTTATTCATATATATTTACTAAAGCATCTTCAAAAAATTTAGGCCCTGAAAATAGGAAGAGGTCATAATCATAGCAGTGGATTCCAAATCATTGAAAATATGGTCACAATTGGCCAATATTTTTTAGTTAGGCAAAAATTAGTTGTATGATTATAACCCTTTACAAAAAATTTTATATTCACCCAAAGATTTTGGGTTTTTCTTGTCTTGATATATAAGTTTGTTTATCACTATTTTATGCCTCTAGAATCACACAAATACACTAAAAATAATGAAGCTCATTTTTAAAATTTTGAATATATATAAATATGTGTATAGATACATACATACATATACAAATGTGTGTGTGTGTGTGTGTGTGTGTGTGTGTGTGTGTGTGTGTGTGTGTGTGTGTGTGTGTGTGTGTGTGTGTGTGTGTGTGTGTGTGTGTGTGTGTGTGTTTGTGTGTGTGTGCGTGTGCGTGTATATATATAGAGACACACACACACACACATACATACATACATATATGTGTGTGTAAAAGAACATTTCAAAATTGTATTTTTGTTATATTTATTATATATTCAAAGATTTAATTTGTACCATAGTTTTACTTGATTGTGCATAGTTTACTCCCCATTGTACATAAAATTAGTAAAATATTTTGGTGAACCTGATCCTTTGATCATAAATCCTATGGTTAGATACCCATCTTCCCATAGGGATTTATTATTTTAAATTCTAATAGTTTTAAAGTTTTTGTTAAACCTTATACTTGTTTGTGTATTATCATTAGGCTTCAATTTTCTTAGATCAAGTTATAATTTCTAAGTCTAGGGTGTCTTCCTATAATATGTCTATGCTTGTGTTTCTTCCTTTTTCTCATGGGTAAATTATATTTATATTTAAAATGACATGCACATGGAAGGTTCCAAACTTTTGTATATTATTTGGAAGGATCAAAAGTTGTTATAATTTTTTTAATGTCTCTTTCCTCACACTCATTGTAAGATATTAAATTATGTATTTAATCATGATAGTGTTTATGCAATAATGATGTTTTATTTTATAATACCTTTGTAATCAAAAACTTTTCTTACATTCCTTTTAGAAATGTATATTGTATTTTCCATTCTATGATGATTCAATATGTTGTAGATGCACACAATGTTTCTATCCTTCCCCTTTAATTGAAAATTCAATTTTAGATTAACTAAAAAACCCATCCTATAGCTCCTAATATTCCTCTTGCTCCCACTAAGATTCTAATTCAAGTGTTAAAATACTCTAAAATTATTTATCAAATTAAGAATACCTATGCCAAAATATCTATAATAAAATTACATAAAAGGTCTAATTTTTATAATGGTATAGTTTATCTTATGTGATTATACTTTTTTATATAAAATTGAACTCACTTGTTTTTTCACTATTTTTACACATTGAATGATACTAATAAAATCATCTCTTTTGAATCAAAGGACTTTCCTCCTAAAGAGATCATAAACCAACATTTAACATTGTATATTTAATATATTTTTAATTATAAGGGAATAAAATAAGTCATAAACATTAATTTAGGATTTAATATTTATAGTGATGATTTTATTAATTCACTTTGACTTGGCAGTCATTCCCTTACACCTTCATAAATGATCATATAAGTATTTGAAAACAAACCAAGAAGGTTTGTATGCAAAATTACATTAATCATAACCATTAGACCTAAAAATTTATCTACACTATGTCAAGTAAAATCTAATTATGTGAGCTATAAGATTTTACATATGCCATGGATTGATGCTATACATGTAGATCCCTATACATTACATAAATGTATAATTTTTTTCCATCAAGGGATGATATATAACTATATTGGAGATGATGTTATTTTTTAGTTTAGGAAGATAGTTAAACCCATAGAAAAAAATAATCCCACAACTAGACATACTAAAAATATCTATTATGACACCTAAGAGAGTGGTCCCACTAGAAAAATGCACAATTTTAAATTCAATGATTTTAGTAACACTCAAAATTAAGATGAAGAGGATGATTTAATACCTGATAGCATGAACAAAAATTTATTAAAGACTAAGTTTACTCTTATGTATGTATATATATATATATATATATATATATATATATATATATAAGTGTACAAAGTTGGGGGACAAAAAGGGGCCTACCTGTGGACATGAATTTCCTAAACTTTCATAAATATGAACTTCTATAGATAATTTGAGATGTTTACACTAAAAATTTGAATATGGTATAAGAACACAAATTGTAGAATTTCCAGTCTAGTTTCAAAAAAACTATATTTTTTTAAAAATGGTTAAGTATAACTAGGTCAAACATCTAAAATTTGTAGAGGAACTCATATTTTTAAAAATAAAATAGATTATATAGATAGTCATGTGGCCCACCCTTTTTTGAGCATAGTTTAATATTGTTTTAAACCCTTTGGTGAATATTTAGATAAGATTGTATAGTTTGTTACCTATATTTTTATTTTCAATGATTATTTATTAATTTTGAAAGTAAATAGATTCTAAAAATTGAAAAATAAATGGACAGTTGATCGTGTGGCCCCCCTAAGTACCTCAAAAAATGATTTTTTTGAATGTGTGTATAATTAGGCCTAGTTTGTGACCATTTAATTTGTTTTGAACTTAGATCAATGAAATACAAATTACATAAAAATAAATAGGCATGTATATTTGTGGCATGTAGTGGCCTAAAAAAGGTATAGCTAGAAATCAACATATTTTGAACCCTTAAAACAACTCAAAAATTATAAAAATAATATATTTAGAAAGAGGAGAGCATGATAATTTTCATGGTAATAATTTTTTGAATTTATTTTTTGAAATCCATAATGTATTTTGTGATGGAAGTTTAAATTTATTGTTTACCATCAAAAATTTAGATTCAGCTGTAGATTAATAGGTCCAAGCCTTTGGCTTAGGAATTCAAGCCATTTCCAAGCCAAAAAGCTTGATTTTTTGAATTCAAATTTCAACATGTACATGCTATATTGCATAAACATTATCAAGAATATGTATGCATTATTAGAAATGCGTATGCATTATTAGGAATGTGTATGCGTTCTTATTGGTTTGCACCCAAAATCATAAAACATCTACAAGAAGGTAACATTTAATTAAAGTTGATATTTATTAAAATAAATGTGAAGTTTAAGTTTACATTTATATTCCTACTACTTTAAATTTATTTTAGTAAATATAATAAATTAGGGCTACTCTACATCTAATAGAGTTTGTCTCATTGTTACATGCCTTACGATGTGGAAAATAATTTTTCAAAATCTAATATGGTAAGTACTTAGGCATTTCCAAGGTCTCAGTATTGAACCTATGGATTTTAGGGGATAAATTTTACAATTGATGTCCATTTTTAGTAAACATATAGTCATTTTAAAGGTTTTTATGCCTTTTAGATTGCTTCTTGACATTTATAGGAGTCTTAGGTTTATCAAAATTTAAGTTTTAAAACCACTCACTTTTAAATTGATCTAAAGTGGTGGGATTGGGGTAGAATAGGTCACATTGATGACTTGCACCCATCAAACAACCACTTTGTGTTAATTTCACTTGCTTATCACCCCTCCCTCATCCATAATCACTTATTAATCATCCCTCATCACCCTTAATTAGTTTCTTATCATTCATAATTGTCTATAATCATTCCCTCATTAAACTTCACCATCCCTAGTCATCTCTAATCACTCCCTTATCATCCCTAATCACTCATCCATTAATATTCACCATCCCTCATCATATTTAATCACTCCCTCATCATCCCTCATAATACATAATCACTCTTTCCTCATCCTTAATCATCCCTAAATACTTCATCCTCATCTTTAATCATCCCTAATCACTCCCTCATCATCCTTCCTAACCATTAATCACTTCTTCATTGACCTTCACTATCCCTCATCATCTCAAATCACTCCATTATCATCTCTAATCACTCCTTAATTGACCATCACCATCCCTTACCATCCCTAATCACTCTTTCCTCCTCTTTCATCATCTGTAATAACTCCTTATTGACCCTCACCATCCCTCACCACTCCATCATTGACCCTCACCATCTCTTATCATACCTAATCACTTCCTCATCATTTGATGTAAGTAGGCCTCTTATAGGTTTGCTCATCTAAGTCTTCTAGGTCTCCTTTAGGATTTTTAGCCTTCCTTGATTTTTTCATGCCACGTATTTAAATTTTTATACTAACATGAGGTTATTCTAATTTTAATTTTTTTACTCACTCAATAAGCATGGTTTGTTCTTTTAAAGTACACCACTTTTGCATGACACAACAACCATGATCTTATCTCAAGGATTTTAAATATTTTCTAGGTATTATACTTTATTTATATCCTCTTTACTTTAATTTAGTCCCTTTTTACTACTATTGTATTATTGAACACTTATTTGAATCTACTTTTACTTATTTACCTTCCTAGTGACAGTCTCCATCAAATCACTAATCCATGTCCATATCAACTTAATTCTTATAGATACACATATAATTATATCATATCCTACCTTATCCATTAGGTTTATCACCATTTATATAAAGGATTTAACTCAATACTAACTCTTTATGTCCCCAATAGGGTTCTTATATTTTATTTGACACTATCTAATCTAGCACATAATCTTATTCCATTATTTGTACTTTATTCTGACTAAAATGTATCAAAATAGGCTTTATAGTCCTCTCACTTAGGTCTGATATATTTTTTAAGGTGTATATTAAATGTCATAAAAATGACTTTATGCATTCATTTTCACATTAAACATGATAAGAAACAAATTCTACAATGTGTTAAAACTTTGATTTTCAAGAGACTTTGAAAGACTACACTTTTAGCCTTGTTTCGGGCCTATTTGAGGTTTGTTGAAAAAAAAGTCATGAGTATATTATATTATGGGGAATTTAAATTTTTGAATACACATTAATAATCTAAAAATAATCCTTAAACACATATCTAAAATTTTTTAAAGGTTTTTGACAGTTTGATAGAAATATATATGAGTTTTTGTTTACTAAACCCTAGTTAAGGGTTTACACAACCCTCCACAAACCTAGACCTAAAATATACACCAGACATAATTTTTTTTCCCACATCTCATTCATTATTATATTTATTATTATTTTCTTTCTTGATGTATTTGAGCCTTATGATATCTTAATTGATGTCTAAACTTGGTCTATTTTCTATTTCATGCACCTTAAGTCTCTCAACAACCTATGACTTATCCAAAACATACTTGTTTTAGCCTTACACCTATGGTGGATGCTTCTAGATAGGTTTTAAGATAGTTTTACATTAATTTTAAGGTTAATATACATTTAACACATATGGATAAACCTTAATAACCCTTACCATGGAGAAAGTGTGTATCTAGATCCCTAAGCTAAAATAATTATGTCAAAAAGAGAGAAAAGGGTGGGATAAAATTGTATTACTTACATATATATTGGGATTTGGGTATATATTATTAAGTTAAGTGAAGTTAGATATCAAAAATCCAATCTTCCCTTGCCTTACTCCTTGACATAGATTAAGTAGGTAGGGAAAGACTTCATTGCCTTAATGGGTAGGTAAAGTTTGAGATTGGGGTAGGGCCTTAAAAATGGTTCCCCCTATATATCTAGGGTGGAGACCTCATTCCCAAAATATTATTTAATATAATATATTAGGGATCATGGAATATTTAAAGTATGACAAGGCCCTATTTTTATCTTTAAGGCCCACCAGGCCATGCCCAAGCTCTAAGTGGCCCCTCCTCGATACACTAGATTAAGGCATATGCCATTAATTACCTTAATATATCAATTTATGTATAGATTAGTTTGGGTATAGATTTATTTGGGTTGGTAAACACAATCTATCAGCTACTATATTGGAACACACCCTACTAGATTGGTGACCACCTATCTATCAATTTAGTAATCTGGTATACTATGGATATACAATTGATAAATGATCAACTATAGGGTTAGGATTGAAATTCTCAACTAGTCTCCAATCACCCTTATATATATAGATATAAATTTGGATTCTCAACTTTGGGATTCAAATTATTAGATGCCTAAATACAAATCTACATATGTAATTAATACAATTTCATCTCACCATTTTATTGAATTCTTACCTATTTATTCTAGTCTAAGAATTTGGATACACACTCTCTGCATGATCTGAGTATGGATCACTATATAGATCTTTGAATCCTACTAGATAATTATAAAACATCTTTGACTTCTTTATTTGAGTGAAATAAGATGAGTGAAATAAGAGTTTATTCAGGACTTATTTGAGTAAGTAAAATTTGGAATTAGAAAATAAGATAATCTAGCACAAGGAAGAAGCTATTGTACCCACCATCAAGGTATTGGATGGAGTGATTAAAGATGAGGAGGGATTGAGTAGAGATGATGAGTGATTCATTAGGGATGATGAGGGATGGTGAGGGTCAATGAGGGAGTGATTAAGGATGATAAGGGAACAATTATATATGATGAGTAATGGTGAAGGTCAATAAGGGAGTGATTAGGGATGATAAGGGATGAGGAGGGAGTGATTGGGGATGATGAGGGATAGTGAGAGTCAATAAGGGAGTGATTAGGTATGAAGAAGTATGGTGAGGGTTAATGAGGGAGTGATTAGGGATGATGAGGGATAATGAGGGTCAATGAGGAGTAGTTAGGGATGATGAGGGAGTGATTAGAGATGAAGAGGGATAACAAAGGTCAATTTGGGAGTGATTAAGGGTAATGAGGAATAAGGAGATTATGATTAAGGTTGATGAGGGATGAGTATGAAGTGATTAGGGATGAGGGAGGTGAAATTAACATAAATTATACATTTTATGTGTGTAGGTCATCAATATTACCTATTATATCCCAATCACACCACTTTGGATTAATTTCAAAGTGAGTGGTTTGTAATCTTCAATTTTAACAAACCTAGGACTCCTAAAAATACTAGGAAGTAATCTAGAAGGCACAAAAACCCATAAAATAACTATATGCTTACCAGAAATGAACATCAATTGAAAAAAATCATACCCTAAAATCCATAGGTACATTATTGAAACCCTAAAAATGCCTAAGTATTACCTAGATTGGATTTTGAAAAATCATTTTCCACATCATAAGGCATGCAGCTGTGAGACCAACTTTATCAGATGTAGAGTGACCCTAATTTATTATATTTAATAAAATAAATTTAATGTATAATTTTAAATTTATATTACTTACACTTAACATTTATTTTAGTAAATATAAACTTTAAGTAAATATTACCTTCATGTAGTTATTTTATAATTTTGGGTGAAAATTAAAAAGAACACATACATATTATCACATGTACATGTTCATAATAGTGCATACACATTATTAATAGTGCATATGCATTCCTAATAGCATGTATGTGATCCTAATAACATGTAAATATTCCTAATAATGTGTATGCATTCCTAATAAAGTATAAATGTTCCTAGGTTTGGTGGATCTAATATTCAAATAACGTGTACACATTATAACCATAATGCATACATGTTATCATCATAATGTGTATGTATTAGTAAAAATGTCCATGAAATTGTCCCCTAAATTCATTCATAACCCATATATATATATATATATGAAAATCATAGTTCAATCCTAAAAACTATGGAAGACCTATTTCATTATTTGATGTTAATGAAACACCATATTACAATGATTAGGGAAAAGGGCCTGTCATAAGTATATATTCCAACACTTGTAAATAAAAAAAATTATAATATTATTCAAGATTAAATACAAAAATATGGACTTGGAATCACATGTGCACAAATAATGGGATAAATGGAGCATGGCTAGCTAAACATGATCAATGAGTTAAATATCCTATTATTCAAAATGATAAAAATTTAATCAATATGTTGGACATAAAAAGGATTCTAAGATAGAATATACAACTTATTTGATTAATCAAGGAAAATAAAAGAGTTAGCTAAAAGATAAATTTCACTATACTTACTTTGTAAAATATAAAATAGGTCACATGTAAGACATGAAACAAATCACAAACATAATTTTTTTTATATTAAAGGCCATATGCCTAAAATGAATAAGTTTAAGTATTTTATAAATAACATTTAGAAACTGTGAACAATGTTTAAGTATTGAAATCAATTTATGACAACTTATGGGCACCTAAAGATAAATTTCATACAATATAAAATGGACACCTAAAAAATGATTGTGCCAAGATCATAATTAAATAAATATAATGATAAATTAATAGTTATTACATAATTTAATTTCAATAAAAAAATAAACACACATATCATTGCATATAAAACACCAATGTTGTTAATGATGAATTACTTTTTGATCATCATAATAATAAGACCTATACATTTGAATATACAACTTATAATGATTCTTTGGGATGTTATGGTACTCCTACTATATAAAAATGATAATTTATTTATAATTGGATCCATGTACGTCATGGTGGAATTATTTTTTCCATTTTCCATTGACTTGATTTTTACTTTTTTGACCAATCATTTTAATTTAAATTGATACCTTTTCATGATTTTTCATTTTCCACTTTAATTTTCTTGTTGCCTTTTAATTATTCATCTTGAGAGTTTACTTTCTTGACAACTTTAATCAATTGTCTTTTTCCTTTCATCTTAATTTTTTGTTTCCACATGTCCTTGGATATTTTAATCACCATGTTTCATATGGTATACAATCTTTCCTAGATTTAAATAATATATGTCATATATCAATAACAACATGATATAATACCCAAAATTATTAATAAATAAAAAATCATAGGCCTCGTATCACACCTCCTAAAAGTATGGTCTCGATACTTATCACATTCATAATTCTAGTTCCTAAAGTTATAGATCCTATATTTATAGTTGTTATAGCTACATCTCTTTGAGTTAAAACTCCTATAGTTACACCACTTAGAGTAATGTTACCAAATAATCCATGTAAAAATATTAAATTATAACCTTTTGCATATGTTTATACTAGAATCACCTAAAAAAATATAAGCTATATAATGAAACATTCAAACTAAATCATGTGCTTATTTCAAATATGATAAGACATCCTCTTACTCATCCCCAAGATGAATATCTTGGTGATGATGATTCAACTTACCACTAATTATTGCATCTTGATTTTCCTTTATACTTATTATTACTGATTTTGTGTTTAGTGTTTGGTTTACTTGATGTCTTAAGTAACTATAACTAGTTATATGTTGATTATGGATAGTGTTTATTGCTTATGATCATGATAGTTGACTGATTAGTTAGCTTTTTGTAATCTATATGGTACATTTTAATCATGATTAAGTAGTATATTTTATTATAATAGTTATTACATTCTTCTAGATGATCTAGTCTAACCACTATTCATTTATACTGAGGTGGATGTAGGATCGATTCTACCCTCATAAATATTAGTGAGGGAGAGTTCATCAAAGAGGATGGTGTAAATGGATACCTATGCCTAAGAAAAAGATAATAGAAATGTGAAACATAGCACACACCACATAGAGTAGGATTGTATGATAATTTATAGTTGATTTATATTGCTTGTAACATGTGGATGCGATTGATTATTATGTTTGCATATTTTCCAAGTTGGTAATGTGTTTACATTTTTTATTAAATGTTGATCATACTCCATTGACTACATTTATGTGCCATATGACTAGGAAAAGTATAACAAATGTCTGATGAGGTAAAGTAGAATGTTTAATTTGTGTATATATAGTTAGTATGGATTGTGTAATAACCTTACTTGCAAGTTAAATAACAAGTTTTTATAAAACATATTTCTAATTTATAAGGTTTTCAAATAAACCCCAAGACATCTTTATTTATTAGAATACATTATAATAATCAAACCAAGATTAAATTGTGTTATTAATAAGTTATATTGTTTGATAAAAGGCCTACAATTAAACTAAAAGGCATGATGGAGTTGTCTAAATCCATTGTTTTGATTGAAAATGTATTCATTTGTGTTTTATGATAAGGTTGTTTAACCTTAGGCAATAATAATGTTTTAGAGGCTTGAGTGTCTAACTAAGGCATATGATATTAATCTTAGAATTATATAGTGGTAAGTTCAAAGTCATGGGTTAAAATATTAATAAGGTTTATTTTTTTTATTATGGCCTAAAATTTATAGCGGGGATGAATTAATAGTTTAATGTTTCAATGTGTCATGGTTATGTGAAGTCAAAGGACTTTCAAATCACACCACCCATGCATTGTTATTTTTGACAATTCATAAGTCATATAATTTGAATTATTACCTTTTTGCATGGCAATTATGTCTTGTGAAGTAAATTTTATCATTGTATTTATAATGTTTAAGTCATTATTTGATTTGGAATATGTGGGAAATTTAGGGTTCTTGGTGGAAGATGATTCAAGACTCTTCAATTCTTATGAAGCACTTGGACTATTTGTTCAACATGAATGATTAATGATGGACTTTTGGAAGAGTTAACTAGGAATGCAGAGATTTTATGGTGAAATGATGGAGTTTTTTTGGTGAACTAGTTAGGAATAAATGGAGATAAAAAGGCGCTGGGGATGGTGGAGAAGGCATGTCAAAGTAGATAGAGAAGAAAAATATTTGGGGAGAAAGCAAGAATTTTTTGTTGTGGTTGTGATAGAGGTAGGTTTTATTGTTTAAATTCTTTGGTTTTTCTTGCTAAAACCATTTAGATAATGCATATTATGGCCATTGATGGATTTTGATAAAATTTTAGATCTATTTTATTTTAAAAAAAATAGATATAAAAAGAGGTTATATGTGCTTAACCCTATGGATGAGTACAACCCATACAAAGAGAAAAACACATATAAAACCCATCCTCCATTATTATAGATGTGTGTATTCTTGAAATAAAACCCATATTTGTAATCAAGGTTTTTTTGAGATTATAATATATTTTTAGATATGATTTTTGACTGAGTATTAGATTATTTTGGATAAATATGGAGCTTCTCACCAAAGAAACAACCAAAAAGTTTTTGACCAAAATTTTTAATCAGTTATGGAACACAAACCGAGGGTCTAGTCCTCATGAAAAAATAATGTAGAAGAAATGAAAGCACCCCAAAATAACCAAAAGGTTTAGCCAAGTACTAAGAAGGATATAGACCAACAACAATGACAAAGAAATACAAAGAAAGAAACCAAAAAATCAAAAATCATGAATATAATGAAATACCAAGCAAGAAAAAATATATTGTACCATTGATCTCAACCTTTAACTATCACCAAATGCATGCTTCTATTGGAGAGCAAGGATTCTAAAGTCCATTGCATGCCTCCGTTAATGGATTTGAAAGCATCAATTTAAAGCTATTCTATTTCCATTTTGTACCCCTTTTACCTTTCATGCCACAATAAAGGGTCTTCAAAACACTAGGCTACTTTGAAATAGACAAATTGCTCTACTAACTAGCTCTTCTTCATAATATGCTTCGTCTTCTTTCCCATCTTTAGAAATCTCAGCTGATTTTTGATGAGAAGACACTACTATAGTAGGGATAATGGTAATACACTCTAACATAGATTCCTCAAGGTCAACAACCCTTTCTTGAGAGGGAAAAGAAGGTTGTCCTACCTCCTTGTCATTCTACGCTATAAAAGTCAACAAAATATCACCCTCTTGATTCCTATTCAAACTCTATTGAAAAATAGATGTAGACAAGGACTCACTAGAAATAGAATGCATTCTATGAACCATATCCTAATTCAGGCAACCAATATTTTTGAGCCATTTCTGCAAGAATAATGAATGAGATCTTTAAAAAAATTTCTTGGGGCATGAGCAATATTATGATCATCTTGATTACATTTGAAGCATATAAAAGGGAGCATTTTAAAATTAATAAATTAGGTCTACACACCATTGGAAGAAGAAATCTAAATAGAATGGTGAAAAGGTTTTGCTAAATCCACCAACACACACACCTTGACATAGTTCAAATTAGCCCCTATGGAATCATTAATTTTGATAAACACTCTTAGCTTACTAACCAGTTTGTTGAAGAGATCCACATCCTACAAGGCCATTATAAGGTTATAAAATATAATACAAATAGGGTCTTAAGAGATCATTGATGTAGATGGGTCAAAAAAAGGAGTCCATGGATAAAAGAACAGTCCTTGCTTACCAATGAACCATGGCCCATTTGACCAGACAAAGTCCCTTTCTTTAGACGATTAAAATAAAAGCATAAAGAAACCATTTGCCAAGACAAATAAAGAGGGAGATTTGAAAGTGGGCTAGGATTTTTGAGAACACTCTAAAAGGGAAATCTAGGATGGTCTCTTCCCTACACACCTACCAATCAAAGATATTTGACCTCTTTCCACTTCAAATAAAGATAATTATGCATAAAAAAATTCAAAAAGCAAAGGAGATTTAGAAAAATTAAAGGAATATCTCCCAATAAAGCCATTTTTAGGGCTTCATTCTGAGTTATGTTTACTTATGTATTTACTTTAGTATCCTTAATAGACACTAAGGCCTCCTCAATAAGCTTTTATTTTTAAAACTAGATTCTAGATATCATAAATGGATCTGAGTCAGGATGATTTTTTAGAATGTTTTATTTACATAAATTGATTTAAAAATGAAAAGGGTTTGAAGTATTATCATAATTTGAAAACACAAAATTCTTAGTAGAAACCCTAGCTGGGATAAAAGATTTTCTAGCTAAATGCCTCCTTGGGGAGGCATTTTCCTTAGATAAGCCTTTGTCCACCACTTGCTTATCTAGCTCCAAAAAATAATCAAAAGGAAAGTTAGCTTGGATAAAGTGGGATGTAAAAAAACCATTTTTTTTACATTTTTAGTTTTCCTACCTCTACCTAGGTCTATCTTTCCCTAGGCCACTGATCAACTAAAATACTTTCAGTGTCACTTACAACCTGAGATATGTTCTTGTATGGGACCTACACCCTTATTCACCTTATCCCTTGACCCTAATAAGATGTTTTCACCTTTATCATTACTACCTACATCACCTAGCCTCTAGCTTATGAAATATGATCACCAAAAGTACAATCTCTCCTTTCTTGGCCCACAAACAAAAATAGTCTTGACCACATCCAATGCCATCATCAGCTAAAGACCACCACTCACTGACTCCCTTGGCTCACTATCCTCCACCAAAGATATCTAAAAACCCTCAATGGACTTTGCTATAGCTAACTAAGTTTACACACCATCTCTATCCTTCACCTTCACCTTCACCTTCATCATCACCTTCATCCAACCAGATCCCCTACATTCTATTCAAATCCACTTTCCACAATGCTATCATAAAATATATATTCAAATAATAGATGATTAATATTATTATATTTTGGGTTTAAACCCTAGACTAGGTCAACCTTGCCAGTTGTTATAAATTCCTAAATACTTTCTTTTATGTTTAAATTATGTAGCATGTAAACATTGAATAGTTAGTATGTTTTCATGATGGTTTAAGGGTTTTGACCCTTCAATGGTTTTTCATTAGGATTTTGAATACTGTTAAGGGATGTATGACCATGTATAGATTTATTAACTATTGAATTAAACCTTATAGTAGGGTCAAGCTAACTAGATAGAGTATAAATTGAAGTCTATGTCGAGCCTTGTAGATTTGTTTATTTTAAATTTAAGAGGACATAACATTTAGATTTAGTTTTAATTTAGATTTGTTGAGTTAAAATTAATATAAACGGTTATTCGAATTTGACCTCAAGGATGGATTCGACCCATTCATAAGGTCAAATTCTGAAGACCGCTTGAGACTCAAACCTGTGTATGGGAATATTTGACTTAGGTAATAAAAAACTATATATTGATAAATTTTCACTATCATTATATGGTTTTAACCTGATTTAATTCATAGATAGAAACTAGTCAAAATATATGTTGTGGTAATTGATAGGAAACTATATTTTAATTTTGGGATATAAATACATCTAATTGATGTGTTTGAAACTAAGTCTATATTTCATTAATTTAGTAAATAATTATTGAGATTAAGATATTTATTATGAGATTATTCAATTATTGAGGCAAGATTATTTGAACTAAACTTGTAGAATATAGTTTAAGTAATAATATTATCAATTTTTTTGAGTATAGAATAATGAAGAAAATCTATTCATGATATAAGTTTAATTCCTAGCTATGGAATGTAGGTATATAAAGGGTTATACTAATTATGTGATTATACAATTGACCAAGATTTTTATAAAAATGTTCATTGGTTTGATTACTTATAATTTATTAGTAATTAGTTGAGCTAAAGGACCAACTATTCATAGCCATACCTATAGCTTTAAACTAGTTCAAAATTAAGTTGTGGTAGTATTTTATATTAAGGTTAATTATTGAGTTGGTTGGATGAATTTATTTGGTCATAGTGTGAAAAAAATTATTATAATTACTGTATGTTAAATAAATATACATATATAAGTAAGTGTGTGTGTGTGTGTGTGTGTGTGTGTGTGTGTGTGTGTATGTATACACACACACACACACATATACTTATATATGTATATTTATTTAACATACAATAATGTATGTATGTATTAATATATGTATATGTATACAAACACACATATATGTATATATATCACACACACATACATATACATATACATACATACATATATACATACATACATATAGACACATAGACATATGTATGTATATACATATACATACATACATATACACACACACACACACACACACACACACACACACACACACACACACACACTTACACTTGTAGAGAATTTTTACACTTTTTCATGTTGCCACAACACGAAGATGTATGACTGTAGTAATGTGAGGCACTCTTATACGCTATGTAGTATGTATGTGCACTTCCACACCATTAATATGAACACCGCATACCTCTTCAATTTTGTGCATGACTTAATGCCTTCATAGTGACCCACACAACTATTCTATAATGCTCATAACTTATATAGTCTTGGACATCAATACAGTTGAGTTTTTTAAAACATTGATTTACTATTCATATCAAAGTATTTGTGAATGATTACATTTTGTTACATGATTATAATTAATAAAAATAAAATTCTAAGAGTTGAAATATCTTTCAATTAAATGTTATTTGTCATGTGAAACTTGGGTACTAATTGGAAGACTTATTTATGTTTAAATACTTTATTTAAAATCAAGAAATTATAGGGTGTTATTTATAAAACAAAATTAAATAGATAGAAGACATTTAAATAATAATAATACATATCATAGACTTATAATATTATGTTGTTGTTTAAAACATATTGTGGCATGCTTGTCTTACAATATACTATTATGATGTTTATGATTCTTAGCATAATATAAAGATGCTTAAGATAAAATTTAGGTAAAGGGTTTCCTAGTATTTATGAATGTTGTGGAATTTTGTATAGGAATCTATATGTTGAATCTATTGATTTTAATTGTTTATATAATTATGATATTATTGACACTAAATAAATTAGTGAGACATAGTTCACTGAGTTAATTAGTGTCATTAATAGTTATAATAAACATAATTTGAATGTGTAGTGTGTGTGAAATTGATTGATCTTAGAGATCTAAAAACTATATGAAAAATTTGACCAAAGTAATGATTATAGTTTGAACATTGTCATTTCATGTATTTGATTTAATTTGCATGTATTGCATGATATCATGTTATAACTCTTTTCTTTATGATATGATGCATGTGATAGTTATCTCACAACACACAGGGTTATAATTGACTTTATCTATTTTCACATTATCACTATCTACCCATCCATGAAGGGAGGGTCATTCCCTTATTGGGATATTATGCAAGGGATCATTAGGCCATGGTTATTGTGGAAAATCACTCAGATGATAATCTCCCTCCCCTTCTAGTGTTCAAATGATAGAGGATTCACTTAGATTGTTTTTAGATTTAAATGAGTTCATTGTGAATCGTATGTTTTTAGATATAAATGAGTTCATTATTTTTAGCTAAATGGATCAACACCTAAACCTTATGGTTGAACTTACTATTATTTTAAAATGATGTATTTAGTTATATATATTTAATTCTATATTATTTTATGATTAGAGTTAGTTTTTTTACCTAACTCTAGTTAACCCTAAGGGGTTGTTACATTGTGGTATCAAAATTAAGGCTCAAACACTTGGACTTAATGAGTCTACTAATGTGTTCTTATTTTTATTTATTTAGAAATAAGAATGTTGTGTTAAAGACTAGTTGGTGAGGGTACATTAAATACTAATAATGCTAACCCTCTAGTTAACCTGAATTAGTTTGTTGATGAACAAGCTATAAAGCTTGTTCAGATTCTCAAAGCCGTGAATGAGACTAGGAACCGTATAGGTTCCATTGAACATGAAGTTCATGGCCATGTTGAGGATAATAATTAGAATGAACCTGAACAACATCCTATTAAACAAAAAATTCCTCAAGAGCCTAGGAAAGAGGATGTGCCTCAAGATACAAGATCACATGTTGTTTTTGAGCTTACACAAGATATGAATAAGGTTACTCCACCCAAGGTTGATGGAATAGTTCTAAGAGATGGAGTTGAAGCATGACTAACTAAGATGGAAAATTATTTTGAGATTTGGAATTATTTTAAGGTTACAAATTAGTTTGGGGAGCTTACCAAGTGATTGGTGAAGTAGCTACATGGTGGGAAAATAAGTAACTAGAGATGAACCTTGAATATACTACCACCATGTGGGAACAATTCATGACCTTGTTTAAATCGGCTACCCCAACTCTATTTTGATAATAAGTTGATAGATTTTTTATAATCTCAAGTAGGGAGACCTTTTAATAATTGATTAATGTGAGAAATTCACTAATCTCCTAAAGTACATTCCATAGTATTAGGTAGATGAGAGGTTTTGCATCAAGAAATTTATTATGGGATTAAAAACCCAAATTGGGTGTATAGTGGATGTGCATGGGCCATCTATTATGAATTAAGTCTTCAAAAATGTAATTAAGTAGGATAAAAAACTGAAGTCACTTACTTAGGTTAGAGAGAAATTTAAGAAAAAGTTTGGAGGTCCCAAAATTACTTTAAAAAATAAGAATTAGAAGAGGAGTGGAAACTCTAAAAACCAATTCAAGAGTAAGAATGCCAAGTTTAGTAGTGATTTAGGGATCAATAAACTAGGTAATAGTTTTAATTGAGGTTTTAGAGGGAATAAACAATCTAAAAGGAAATGACCACCTAGAATATGCTTCATCTATGGAGGTGATCATTACATTAGGGAATGCACTCAGGGTAAATCAAATGTTAAGAATAAGGGTTTTGCTCTGTACCAGGGATATTTCCTATAGAGAACTCACACAACTATTAACAACTAACAAGCTAAGTTGTAAGCTTCCCCTATTACACTGTTAGGTACTTTTTTTGGTCAACCAATTTTAATTTTAATTGACATTACAGATGTTGAATGTTTTATTTATCCTAGTATGTTTAACAAGTTATCTAAGAAAACTAGTGTTATGGAAAATGCATGGTCAATCCAATATATGAATGAATTAGGGTTAATGTTGATAAATGTTTGGTCAAAGCTAAGATCAAACTACCAAAATTCACTATGGTATTGGATATTTTTATAGATCCTTTGGGTTTATATGACATGATCTAGGGGTAAACTGGTTAACTCAACATAAAGCCAAGGTATATTGTCTACTTAAAAGGGTTGAATTTTTGAATGCTTTGGGTAATCAAACCTAAATTATAGGATCTAATAAGGAGCTTAAGATGAGGTAGATTTATGCAATTCGGTTGCATAAATCTGAGAGCAAAGGGTGTCAAGCATTTATTTTAAAAATAAATGAAATGGAGGAAACAAAGGAGACTTGTATTGAAGTTATCTTTTTCCCTAAGATTTTTGAGATGTTTTTACTAAAGAATTGATAGGTTTACTCCCAAAGAGAGAATTTGATTTATCAATTGATATGATTCTAGGGTTTAAATCATAGTCAAAATCCCCCTACATAATGATGATAATCTAGTTAGTGGAGTTGAATGCTCAACTTCAAGAGATATTGCCTAAAGGCTTGATTCAACTAAGTGTGTAACCATGGGGTGCACCATTGATGTTTATTAATAAGAAGGATGGAACTCTTTGATTATGTATTGATTACATGATGTTAAATAAGGTAACAATCAAAAAAATTATCCATTACCTTGTATTGATGATATTTTTGATCAAATTCATGGAGCATCAATTTTCTCAAAGATTGATCTTCGAGCAGGATATCATCAATTGAGAATTTGTGAGGAATAAAATCCAAAAACAACCTTCAAAAATTGATATAGGCATTATGAGTTCATAGTTCTTCCTTTTGGGCTAAAAAATTCACCTACACCATTTATGAATCTCATGAATAATGTGTACAGATATTATCTATATCATTTTGTATTAGTCTTTTTAGATGATATCATCATCTATTCACAATTTGAGGAGGAAAATCAAGATCACATGAAGTTGGTCTTGTAGTGGTTGTAAATTCATAATATTTTTGGGAAACTATCAAAGTGTGACTTATTTTAGAGAAATATATGGTACCTTAGCACATTATATTTGTAAAAGGAATTTTAGTGGATCCTTCAAAGATTAAAGCCACTATGGAATGGCCAGTACCTAAAAACATCCATGAAGTTAGGAGTTTCATGGGTTTATAATAGTATTATAGGAAGTTTATTCCAAAATTTTCTAAGATTGCAAGTCCAATTACTTCTCTTTAGTGGAAAAATCAGAAGTTCATGTGGTCATTGAAGTGCAAGGAAGTTTTTTAAGAGTTGAAAAGAAGACTCACCTAGGCACCAGTGCTATGACTTCCCAATCCAAATGGTCAATTCTTTGTAATAATTGATGCTTTAGGATATGTCTTTTATGGAGTTCCCATGTAAGAGAGTTATGTTGTAGCTTATGATTCTAGGAAGTTGAAACTGTATGAGGCAAATTATGCCCTTCATGATCTAGAATTAATTGTAATTATTCACACCTTATAGGTTTGGAGGCATTAGCTATTGGGGAAACCATTTGAGCTCATGAATGATAACTTGGGAATCAAGTATATCTTCACCCAACCTAACCTAAATGTTTATTATAGATGATGGTTACATTTCTTGTTAGATTATGATTTTGACATCAACTATATTAAAGGCAAGGAAAATAAGGTTATGAATGCCTTTAGTTTTTAAAGGTATATAGAAACTTTGGATACTATCAATAGTAATTTTCATAATCATGTGGTGAAATTATATCCAAGAGATTCATTTTATGAATAGATAAATCTAGCATTGGCTCAAAATGCTCAAGATCCTAAGTTTCAAGGATTTAAATTTGAGGATGATGGTTTATTGAGGTATAAAGGATGGATTTATTACTAGATAAGGAGAATTTGAGGAGTGTAGTACTCATGAAATTACATAATGATCCTTATTTAGGACATATAGGTGTGACTAAGATCATAGTAGAGTTGTGACCATTATATTTATAGAAAAGAATCAAGAAAGTTGTAGCTGACTTTGTTTATTGATGCCTAGAATGTCAATGAGTTAAAGCTGAGCATGTGCATCCTAATGGGTTATTATACCCAAATTATATACCAAAATGAAAGTGATAGGTCATTAGTATGGAATTTATATGAGGGTTGTTGATGTCTTAGAATTGACATGACAAGATTTTGGTGGTTATTGATAAACTCACCAAAGTAGCTCACTTTATTCTTGATAACATTTTTGATGATGCACCTATACTTGCAAAGATATTCATTAGAGAAGTGTATCAGATGCACAGATTTATGGAAAATATTATTTTAGATAGGGATCCAAAATTGACTTCTATATTTTGGATGACTCTCCATTCATCTTTGGGTACTCAATTGAATTTCAGTATAGTGCACCATCTAAAAATAGATGGATAAATAAATAGAGTTAATCATGTGTTAGAAGATATTTTAAGGATGTAATGCATGGATCAATAGTACATTAAGAAGAATACCCTCCATTTTTTGATTTTACTTACAACAACCCATAAGAATCAATTTTAAAATTTTTTTTGTTTAAGAAATCGTATGGAAGAAAGTGTAGATCACTAATTAATTGAGATAGGTTATAATAGTCTTGAGTCTAGATATGCTTCTTGAAATGGAAGATTAGGTTAAGTGAATAAGGCAAAGGTTGGATGAATCCAATGATAGATAAAATAGTTACACTGATCTAAAAATAATAACAAGAATTTTTTTAGTTGGAGACAAAGTATTTCTATGGGTAAAACCACAAGAAAGCTTGACCAAATTTGGTAAATCAACCAAATTATCTCCTAGATATGTGGGACCTTTTGAGGTCTTAGAAGTTATCAATCCTATGGCATACAAACATACTTTTCCACGTGTCCTATAATAAAAAGTATGTTGCTGATCCTTCTCACATGTGGGATTAGAATGATTTACAAGTTCTAGATCTCAGGGTGGTCACAGTAGATTCAATCAAAATAATTGACACTCGTAAACTTAGTTTGCATAATATAGAAGTGTCACAATGCAAGGTCCAGTGAGACCAATATTATAAATATAGTGATACTTGGGAAGATTTTGAAGAGTTTCATAAGCTATTTACTAATTTTTTTCTTTAGTAATTTGTTAATATTATATTTTACTTTTTGTTAAACACTATTTTATTTCAGAACATTTATTGAAATAAGTGTCATCAGGGTGATGACTAGATTTAGGGGGAAGGATGTTACATCCTAATTTTCATCTAGACCTATTAATATTGATTATGTGTATAGTGTTTACTTTACTTGATGTATTAAGTAACTAGAATTAATTATATGCTGATTATGGATAATGCTTATTTCTTATGATCATGATTGTTAACTAATTAGTTAGCTGGTTGTATTTTGTATGGCACATTTTAATCATGACTAAGTACTATATTTTATTACAATAGTTATTATGTTTTTTACATGATATGGTCTAACCACTATTCATTTGTACTAAGCTACATGTAGAATAGATTCCACCCTCCTAAATATGACCAAGGGAGGGTATCATTGGAGAGGATGGTGCAAATGGAGACCTATGCAGATAAAGAGAATGAAAATGTGAAACCTAACACACACCATATATAATATGATGTATGATAATTGTTAGTTAATTTATATTTCTTGCAACATGTGGATATGATTGATTATTATGTTTGCATATTTTCTAACCTAGTAGTGTGTTTGAATTTTTATTATAAACTGATCATACTCCATTGAATACATTTATGTGTCATATTACTTGGAAAAGTATAACAAATGTTTATTGAGGTAAAGTAGAATGTTCACTTAGTTTATTTACTATACATATAGTTAGTATGGATTTTCTAATAGCCTTACTAGCAAGTTGAATAATAAGTTGTTATAAAACATATTTCTAGTTATAAGGTTTTCAAATAAACCCCATGACATATATTTATTCATTAAAATCCATTATAATAATAAAACAAAGATTAAATTATGTTATTAATAAGTTATATTATTTGGTAGAAGGTTTTCAATTAAACTAAAAGGCATGATGGAGTTGGCTAAATCCATTAATTTTATTGAAAAGGTATTTGTTTATGTTGTTGATAAGGTTGTTTAACCTTAGGCAATAATAATGTTTTAGAGGCTTGAATATATAACCAAGGCATAAGATATTAATCTTGGCATTATATAGTGGTAAGTTCAAAGGCATGGGTTGAAATCTTAATAAGGTTTATTGCTTTTGTTATAGCCTAGAATTTATAACAAGGATGAAGGCATAGTTTAATGTTTCAATATGGCATAGTTATGCGAGGTCTAAGGACTTTTGAATCACACCACCCATGCATGGTTATTTTTGACATTTTTTAAGTCATAGAATTTGGATTATTACCTTTTTACATGGTAATTATGGCTTGTAAATTCAATGTTATCAATGGAATTGTAATGTTTAAGTCATTATTAGATTTGGAATATGTGAGGAATTTAGGGTTCTTGGTGGAAGATGCTTTGAGACTCTTCGAGTCATTATGAAGCACTTGGACTATTTGTTCAGCATGAATGGTTAATGATGGAATTTTAGAAGAGTTAACTAGGACTATTGAGATTTTATTTGGAAATATTGGATTTTTAATACTTTTAAAGGATGTACGACTATGCATATATATATTTATTGTTTTATTGACTATTGATTTAAACCCTATCTTAGTGTCAAGCTAAACAGACAGAGTATGAATTGAATCTTGTGTTGAGCTTTGTAGATTTTTTTGTTTTACATTTGAGAGGATGTAACATTGAGCTTTAGTTTTAGTTTAAATTTGTAGATTTAAAATTAATATAAAGGGTCATTTGAACATGACCATGGGGATGGGTTAGACCCATCCACAAGGTCAAATTCGAATGACCCCTAAAGACTCAAACCTATTTATGGGAATGTTTGATTTGGCATCAAATAACTGTGTATTAATAATTTTTCACTATCATTGTATGGTTTTAACTTGGGTTGATTCACATACATAAACCAATCAAAAAATATGTTGTGGTCACTGATAGGAAAATGTATTTTTATTTTGAAATATAAATATGTCTAATTTATGTATTTGAAACTAAGTCTATATTTCATTAATCTGGCAAATGATTATTGAGATTAAGTTATTTCTTATGGGTTTATTCAATTATTAAGGCAAGATTATTTGAATTAAACTTTTAGAATATGGTTCAAGTAATAATGTTATAATTTTTTTTAGTATAAAATATTGAGGGAAATATGTTCATGAAATAAGTTTAATTCCCAGCTATAGACAATAAGTATATGAAGGGTTAGACCAAGTATACAAGTATGTGATTGACCAAGTTTTTTCTAAAAAAGTTTCATTGGTTTGATTACTTGTGATTTCTTAGTAATTAGTTGAGCTACAAGACTGACTATTCATGGCCATGCCTATAGCTTTAAAATATTTCACAATTGAGTTTTTGGTAGTATTTTTTATTAAGTTTAATTATTGAGTTGGATGAATATATTTGGTCATAATGTGAACAAAAATATTATAAATTAATATATGTTAAATAAATACACATGCACACACACATATATAGGTATATATATACCTTTTTTTTAATATGATACACACACACACATCAATAAAGTCAAGTTTTATAAAACTTGATTTATTTTTCATACCAAAGTCTTTGTGAATGATTGAATTTTGTTACATGTTTGGAATTAATAATTTTTTTAAAGGAGATTAACATATTTTAAATATATTTCATTTAAATGTTATTTGTCATGTGAAACTTGTGTACTAAGTGGAATATTTATTTATGTTTAAATAATTGATTTAAAATAAATAAGGGTGTTGTTTATAAAACAAAAGTAGATAGATAGAAGACACTTAAGTAATAAGGATACATATCATAGACTTATATAGTATGGTTTTATGTTGTTTTTTGAAACATGTTGTGTCATGATTGTCTTAAATTTTTTTTTTTGATGTTTACGATTCTTATCATAATATAAAGATGCTTAAAATAAAATTTAGGTAAAGGGTTTCCTAGTATTTATGAATACTATGGCATTATGTATAGGAATGTATATGATGTATCTATTGGTTTTAAGTGTTTATATAATTATGATATTATTAGAACTAAATAAATGAGTGATATAGACTTCATTGAGTTAATTAGTGTCACTAATAGTTAGAATAAATTTAATTTGGATGAGTAGTGTGTGTGAAATTGATTGATCCTAGATATCTAAAAAATATATGAAAACTTTGGCCAAAGTAATGTTTATGGTTTGAACATTATCATTTCACTTGTTTGATTTAGTTTATTAGTATTACATGATATCATGTTAGAAAAATTTTAATAATGATATGCTACATGTGATATTTATCTTATAACACACATGTTTCTAGGTGACTTTCTTGATTTATTCACTATCACTATCTACCCATCCATGAAGAGAGGGCAATTCCCTTATTGGGAGATTATGTGGGGGATTATTAGTCTATGGTTGGTGTGTAAAATAGTTCAGATGACACTCTCACTCCCCTTATATTGGTCAACTTATAGAGGCTTTACTCAGATTGTTTTCAAATATAAATGAGTTCATTATGACTTGTATGTTATATGGAACATTATATTATTGTAATCTAATTATTCATATATGTATTGTTTTATAGTTGTACCTTCTAATGTAAATTATAAAAGTATGAAAATTGGATGTAAATTATTGTACTTAATGATATACTTAATTATTAGTGTCTAAATTCTTATCATGGATATTTATTTTTCTTTATATGTTGTTTTTATGAAAATAAATTAGCATGCTTAAAAATGATCACTAGATAAATGAATCAACACCTAAACCTTATGGTTGAACTTAATATTATTTTAAAATGATGAATTTAGTTAGAGATCTTTAATGTTGTATTATTTTATGAATAGCTTTAAAAAATTACCTAACTCTAGTTAACCCTAAGGGGTTGTTATACTTATGATCACATTTTCAATATTTCTATTGACACATCTAACTCCTCCCATATATGTTCCATGATGATTTCATACTTAAATAATGGGGAGGAGAGGGTATATTATCATGGAAATTTATATGGTATTGGTGCGTAGTCTTTCTAGACTATCCCTTGAATTTGAATGATGTAATCTATTGTACATAACTTTCATTTTCTCCCTTCTTCTATGTGTTGTTACTTCCATATGCCTTCCTTGAAAATGTGCCTTGATTATTATTATTATTATTTATGCCCGTTGTATTTTTAAATACTTTTCTAATTATTATAATAAATTATAAAAATAAAAAAATCATAAGGAGACATAAAACTTAAAAAAACATGATTTTATTTTATTCTAGGGATATATATCATGCTTAACATATGTTATATGTTTATATATATATATGTTACATGTGATTCTCATGTTATTATTTTTGTGGATGAAATATAAGATATACATGCTATATATGATCATGGATTTATAATAAATTTATGTTTTCATAATGCTCACACCCTAGGGTATCATCAAATTAGAGGCATGCCTATATTGGTGCATCATTTTAGTAGGTCTTAGGTTCAATCCTTACTAATTTACATTTATAATATAAACCTAATTAAATTAGATATACACATATTGATATATCTTACACATTTGTTGTTAGATAGATATAGTTTATTTTATATTATGCATCCTATGATTTATCGATTAATCACTTGTGTGTTTATTTTTTTTGGGTGTGTTTGTGCATGTTCCTAACAACATATTTTCAAGATTTTTATATAGAGGATCCTCTAGTATTCATTCATGCAATTGAATACTTATGGTTGATATTTATTTCTTTTTGGTAATATGTATTATATGTATGTTTACATGACTATGTGTGAATAAATTTTCATACACCATATGATATCATATGCTTGATACCATGATTCATATCATGCATGATACTAATTTTGGTATACTATACTTGTTAAATATGTTTTTTTTTGTTTCTTCCATGTATCTATTAGGTCATACTTATGCTATTGTGTGTACACCTCATTGTTATATCTAGATCTCCTAAGGTAACATTGATACATTTGGGATTATCCTTTGTACATCTCCTTATAAAAATTATGACATATACATTTCCATATATTAAATCATATCCACACCTATCTCATGAAATTATTTTATAATATCTATATATTTCCATTGAGGACATTGTACCTAAAAATTATAATAATTTAGTACGTATATATTTATGTTTAGAGTATCATGCTCACATATTCCTCATGAGTTTCATTTATTATGAATTATGTTATCAAGGACATGACATTAATTTCAATTATATATACTCATATTAATTATTACCATTTGGAAATCATACCCATACATTATCCATGTTCATCATTAATATTATCTTACTTATTTATATCTTCATTTACATTTTTATCTATTGATCCTAAATTAATTATATTATGAGATCACATTATCATCCATGCACCTACTTACATTGGGGTACTTGATACACATATTATCAATTTTGGGCATATCATTCATCCTTATTCAATAGGTTACATTAGTGAATGTAATTTTCCATGCTAACTACTATTTCCACCCTCATATGGGTCACATGTTCTTATGTCATCCTCACATAGATTCTATATTACTATTGATATTTACATTATGATATATTTGTATAGTTACATCCATGTATTATAGATTCACTTTAAAAGGTTATAATAATATATTTTATTTTATATATGATAACACATGATGTGCATGATTCTTTCCTTTGAGATGAGTGATATGAAATAATAGGTACATCCATCACCTCAAAAGGGAAGAACCTATCACTATTTTGGGACTATGATTTATGAAAAAAGACAAAGAGGTACCAAATTTATACTTCTTTGATAAATAAGTATAATTTTATCCTATGACCTATGTGGCTAATTCCTAGATTCCATTTTTAGTTTCTAGTACTAATACTAAAGTTCCCTGGAGTGACATCATGGTTTGTGTACCAAAAATTGTATTTATTTATTTATTAATTTTTTGATTTAGTTATTTCTTTAGCTTAATTTTCCTATTAATTCACCATTATATTTTACCACTTGCATTCATAAACTATTTTTTGTAGGTACAACATGTTTTTTGGTAAAAAAATATGGGTGTACCTAATCTAGAAATATAGAACTTCTTTCTTCCATCTCTATTAGGTAATATTTATGTGTGCAATTATTTTTTAATTTATTTTATATGCATGAATGTATTCACACACATTAATTAAATTTGGGTAATATGTATACACTAAATTTTTGTATAAGACCCTTTTATATTACATAATTTTCATGTTTTATCACACTTGGTCTATGTGTATATATTTACCTCTTTATGGTTCACTTTCCCCTTGTGTTGGGATCCATATTATTTTACATTCACTTATATTTTCATTAAAATTTGACATTTTATTCACTTTGGTTCAATGCTAATACCTCCATTTAATCTATAATTTTTAAAAAACTATAGATCAATTATTTATTTTCCCATGTATGACCTTAGATGTTCCCAAAATATCAAAAACCATTTTTTAGGTCTTTAATACTTCATAGTAAACCACAACTATATCCGCTTGACTTGTGGGTATTTTGTACCATTAGCCACATTTTTCATGCCTTGATTATTGACTTTAAATATTTTATAATACCATCCTATGTGTAAATATGTCCTTGTGAAACATATATATACAAACGTACCCCAATCCATTTTTTTATTGATTCGTATAATCTAAATATACTACAATATGAATATTTCATGCATATTTATCATTTCTCATCAAGAGGTTACACATTTTGTCAAGGAATATGTACACTGATAAAATTATACCCTCATCCATATTTTTATATCATACTTGTATCAAGCTAATGTCATAGCAAAGCATATAGTTTCATTTTATTATCTAGGTTTGGAATACTCACAAGCACCTTAACTACATTGAGTCATGATTTTAATTGTGAAAGATATGTAGTCAAAACCCTAAAGAGGGTATTTGCTACACTGATCATGAACACACACACACACACACACACAGACACACACACACACACACACACACACACACACACACACACACACACACACACACACACACACACACACACACACACACACACACACACACACACACACACACACACACACACACACACACACATATTATGGAAAATTAGTTCTAAATTCAAATAATAAGTAGTTTAGACCATTTCTATATTATTGTGACATTTTGGAAAATAGGTATAAAGTCAAAGAATAAGTAATTCAAAACATTCTGCATGTCACCATGTCAAGTGAATCGAGATCCCTAGTCATTTTATTATCCCAAAGTGCCGCCATAAATTTCATTTCCTAAAATAAGCATAGGTCGCATTCATAAAAGTGCATCAAAATTATGGGAATTAAGGTCCCAATTGACAAATTTTTTTAACCCAAGTTACAATCATCCCTAGCATTCTAACCTAGGCCAAAAACAACCCCATGATTTTCACCTTTTATATTAAATTATTTGTTTGTCAAATAGTTAATGGGGTTTATTTGTCATGGTGTTTGGAATTTTTTTTACTAGTTCTAATCTCTAATAGTAGAAAAATTAAGCCATAAATCAAGTATTTATCTATAAACATTATTTATAAAGTTTTAAATATATAAATATCTTTTTTGGCTCAAATATGTATTTACTGTATCTTCATATATTTCTATTATGTAATAGTTTTTATTTATTTGGAATAGTGTAATCCCCATTGGGCACTAAATTAACAAACTAATAATATGGAAATACAATATATATTATTCCATTAGTGTGAGAGGAAAAATATGTTATTATAAAAATACTAAAATTACAACCATTTTATAATTTAAACGAATGTGTTAAATTAGAACTGAATTAGAGATGGATAAATGTATTGGATGATATACCTTAACTATGTAATGTTATTCATGATTTTTAAGATGAAATACTTGACCATATATAAGGAATTAATGTTTCATATTTGAGATAAGGATATCTAATACAACATTTCTTTAAAATTTTTATTTTCTCTTTTGTTAGTACCCATTTAATATTTAATCTAGTGACATTTTTAAAATTTTTTTATGATGTGTTTCCATATGGATTCCACAACATTATTGAATATATTCTATGGATCTACAAGATAAACTATTGGAAAATATTCCCAATATGGAAGCATGAAAAATAGAGATAAAATTTTCATCCTTGAAAACATCACAATGTTAGATCAAACATATGTTTTTACTTCCTTAGCCTTATAAATTTATAACCATCTAGAAGGTATCAAATGCAATTAAACCTCCTTATTTTCCTCAAAATTTTAAAATTTTGATCTTTTATAGACATGGAAATAGTTTTCTATTAATAGGTAGTAACTATGACCTTCACAAACATATCTTTAGTGGTATTTTTCATATCTTCATTGCAGTTGTTTACCACACCTTAAGCACATGCACTTTCCTTTTATGGAAATACCTAAAGAAAAAAAAGTACTAGATAGTTTGGCACATTATGTTTTATTTATTATAAGACCTAAACCAAAAAAAAAGTCATGGGTAGACATAATTTTTCCAAAAATTTATATTGTACTTATACAATTTCTTTATCCAAATAATCTTAACACATTATACATCTTCATACTATTATACAAAAATTGAATATCATATATGTCTTCACATAGATGTGTGCTTTTATTTTTTATGGTTTCTAGAAATAATTAAGTTCAACATGATATTTCCAATTTGTATCTTAAGAAATGGAGGGATATTGTAATTAATCAAAACTATAGGTTAGAGCAAATAATTTTTTGATAGATGAGAGTAAGGATTGAGTCCATCTAGAGATAGGTCAAACCTTACACTATGCATTTCATTCAAAAAAATCTCAAGCCACATTTACTCATGTGTTTCACATTTTTAAAATGATAGGTACATGGAAAAATCCATATGTGTTCTTATTTTCACAATTTCATGCCATTAAGATCACAACTAACTTGTACAAAAATATGTTTAAATCTAATAGTAATTTGAGTGTGGGGAAGAACCTTCTTTGGTATTTTAAGATCATGGATACTAGAGCTATAATATGTGTATATGTATGAAGAACACTTTTTAAAGATATAATATTCTTTAATATAAATTTATAATCCACAATAAAAATTAAATATTAGTTTGAGATTCCATATAATTAGTTGTAATTGTGTCGTTTTAGGAAGGAGAAGTTATTTGAGAAACCTACTATTGGTAAAAACAGAGTTGCACAAAGCGCTGAACACACAGGTGACAAATAAAAAAATTTATATTGAAAACACTATCTATGTATTATTTCATACGAGAATAAATTTATATAGGAAAAGTATTTCCTATAATTGGGGAGATCATATCTCTACTAAAATATCTGAATCTCCCTATTATAACTCAATATAACAATCCCACTATATACGAAATGTATTTTTGATACAATATATTCATCTAACTACCAAAAACTATTAAAAATAACCCATAACATATCACAAACCTATTAACATATTATTATTTATCAAATAATAAAGATGTTATTAAAATTTAACAATGTGAACACACCCCAGAGTTCACCACCTTGTGAACATTATTAATCCTAGTCTACACCCCCTTAATGTGAGCATGGGGAGAATATATATATTCAAAAACTGGCTCAAATAGAATCATATGCTAACACATACTTTTAGGTCTACATATTACTATCTTAATCTTGTTGTACATGATCACTACTATGCAAAGAACACATCCCACATTTACTCCATGTGAATGCAATGGAAAATTCATTGGTTGATCGTCTCCATAAAGAAGTAAGGTAGTTAGAGGATTTTTGTAGTTACCTTCCCTCCTATATAACTATTTACACATTTCATTATATCTAGACTCTCTTTTTTCTCTAAATATCAGAGGATTTCCAAATTAGTAGAGGAATGAAAACACACACAACTCAGAAAATGAAATATCACGAGGAATAAATATTCATTATCATATTATGAAGCCTCTATTAATGTTTGTTTCCACTCAAACAAAAATAGCATGGCCAGTTTCCATTACCATTGAAGAAATATCCTTGGCATTATCCATTTGGCACAAAGCACACCATACTAAAAAAATAGAGAAAACATAGCATATATGTGAATATGAATGCTCTTCTATTCTTATTCAAGCACACAACTAAAAATCATATTTGCCACTAAATCAAAAGTGGCCTTGTCACTAGTGGCTAATAAGAGGCTATGAAACTTATAGCCTCCTTTTCCTCCTTCCTCTAGTAAGATATGTTGCTTAATTAGAAAAAAATGTCAATGAAGCTCATATGCATTAATTTTATGAGGGATATCCCCCCCATAGTTTGGACATATAACTCATGACATCATGTACAGGAGATAATGCATCCATGTATAAATAATTGATTTTGATGATGATGCATAATTAATGACTCACTAAAAAGAATTTGATTCTTATGTAAAAATAGGACTCTTGATTCATTTTTGATTTGGACAACACGAACATTTAAAAAGTAATAAAGGAAAAATTTATTTTTAAAACAATAACTTGACTTTTTAAAGTCTTTTATATTTTTGTACATAAACATACTTATAAAATATATGCATAATATAGAT
Organism: Torreya grandis; assembly: GCA_037957365.1. Classification (NCBI taxonomy): domain Eukaryota; kingdom Viridiplantae; phylum Streptophyta; class Pinopsida; order Cupressales; family Taxaceae; genus Torreya; species Torreya grandis. The sequence goes on along the minus strand of JARHVA010000222.1, from coordinate 2,237,208 downwards.
TTATTAATAAAATAAATTCTATGAAAATTCATTAACACTCATCAAATATAAATATTAAAAAATTATGAGACACAAATATAAATGACTATAACTCATAATAATAAATGCCTTACTATTAAAATACCATTGAGTCAAACTTAAAATAATGCCTAAGATATACATAAAACAAACAACTCACACTTGGATGGCATACATGATGAAAGAGCTTTGAAGGCAATGTGTGGTCAACCAAGAAAAAATTAAAACAAGATTAAAGTCCAATCATGTTTCATGTGTTAAAGATATATGCAAGAGCATAATCAAGGTGAGTTACTTCTTGATTCACAATCCATTGCAAGATAATAACACATATACACCAAGTGTCACCCAAATTTTTTGTGATCAAAAAGTGATATAAAAGATCTCATGAGTGGTTGGTAGAGCTAAATGGTGAGCAAGGACTTGAATATTTGTGTAGATGTGGTGTCATGGATCATTGGAATACATGGATCAAAACATAGATTTTGTGTAGTGGTGAGGCTGATATTTGAATACCAATTTGGATAAGGAAATTTTAATAGTATTATCATGATCCAAGAGCAAAATCCAACATTTAAATTATTGTATAATACAACTAATATGTGTTAAAATGACTGAAATCATAAAGACTAGTAGGCATTATTATAGCTACACAGATGAATCTAGTACACAGATCTTGAATGATAATATAGGTGATCATAGAAATATAGGATATCGATGAATGTAACTTAATTCTCAAGCACATTATGTATTTAGTGAATAATGAATAGATTAAATGGGATGAAGATGTGATATATAGGTTGTACACGAGTTGGTTCAAATTTGACTTCACACTATTCGAGAATGATAAGGATGATTTGGTATGCTATTCTCCTTTGAATATGCTTTTCATAAACAAAAAAATAATAATTATATTATGCAATAAATTAAAGGAGTAATTACATTCACTAGGGAAATAACAAATACACTGACTTCCCTTAGAAACAAATCAATGATCCATCACAAGATCTTCCTGCTCTGATACTAGATATTGGTAGAAATAGAGTTACACAGAGAACTAAATAAATAGGTGAAAAATAATACTATTATATTTTACACACTATCGATGTATTATTTCATATAGGAATACATTTATATAGGAAAATCCTTTCCTATAATTGGGGAGATCATATCTCTGCCAAAATCTCTGAATCTCCCTATTATAACTTAATCTAACAAACCCACTATATACAAAATATATTATTAATTTGTCTAACTACTAAACACTATTAAAACTAACTCGTAATATACCAAAAACCTATTAACATATTATTTTTTTATCTAACAATAAATAAATTATTACAAATTAATAATGTGAACACACCTCAACACCTATACATATAATGGGACATTTTTATATGATATAAAAATAAGTAGACCTAGAATTATATCAATGACATGTAAAGTTAAAACATATCATTAATTCTCATGACCACTTATTTTTAAGGATAATATGGCAGTGATCTTGGCATCCTTGTGATGAAATCATGGAATATTGTTCTTTTTTATATTGAGTGCATATTATTTTATATCTTCATTTTGAACTTGATCTTCATATTTAGTACCATAACCTCCTTTTGAATTATTGAGTATGTTATCTTTCATCATTATTTCACTTTTGTTTTCATGTAACTCAATTAAATTATATTTCACATCATTATGAGTGAAAAAACCATTTATCATTTTATCCAAACATCTATCGTATTCATTGATATTTGGATCAAATAGTGCAATACATCTACATTTTTAGGAGTAATATGTAGGTTAATGGATGTTTATCTCTTCCAATAATTATATGTACATGTAGATTGGGACTAATTTAGTGGATATTTTATTTATTTTTATGTTTTGTAGATGCAAATGGTGGTTGGGATGAAATAAAGGCCATACATACTAAAAATCTTCATCATGTACCTAATAAACATCAATTTGAGTTAATGTTCAAACCATATACTATATAAATTGAAACTTTTTCTGTATTAAAATTAAATTAAATATAATTTTAAAAAGAATACACATATAAATGAAATAAATTTAAGTAAAAACTTAGTATTCATTATAATTTATTAATATTTTTTATTAAGGGTAAAGTGGAGTTTTTGAAAGAGACTCTACTCTTATATACAAGAGCTACAATCTAGGCCAAAGGAGTTAGAATATACAAAAAAGGACTATAAAATATAACCAAAATAACCAAATGGTTGGGTCATAGTGATCTAAAAATAACATCAGAATAAAGACAACAAAAACCAATAGCAGATGAAAAATGAAAAATCAAAAATGTAATGGGGCTTATCTTATAAGGGCTTCATTCCAATTGTCTAACATTTCCTTTAGGGTTTGTTTCATATTATTTAGATCCTATTCTATTCCATTAAACATATATTTTCCTCTTTTGGGATTCTTACTCATGCCTTCACCCTTAGAATTATTTTTAATTAGTTGCACAAGAACCCTCATACTAGTAAGATAATTACTAACCATGGCCTTATTGTGTCCCACTAGAGCTTTGAAATTATGTTTGAGAGAGATGTTCTCCTCCTCTAATCTACTGATTCTTTCCTCCATCCCTCTCAACTTATTATCCAAATCCTAAAATTCTTTTTTGTTTTTGGCCACTTCTTTGGCCCCTAAGCCTTTTTAATGGATTGTTTGATCAAACTTTGATCCTTTTGAAAACATCTTAAGAAAACTCTATGTAATCAAATTTCTCCTGAATATATTTGAAATTATTATTCTCCTTGTTAGCAATGGTCACTCCCTTAGCTTCACCAAACTTTTTTTAAAAATTTTTCCATGTTCATTTTCTCTATTATTAGTGAGGGATTACAAATTATTATAATATTAAGACTCTCAATCACCTCTTCTAGCCCATCTTTTTCATTATTAGTGTTTTCATCCTTATAACTCAATACTTTTCTAATAAATATTTTGTTAGGCCCATCCCAATCCTTCCTCTGTGATAGATTGTTTCTACTTGATAATAAAAATTCTTAGTAGTTTCATTGATACTAGTATGCTCTACTTATTCCATGTAGTGGATATGGGCAGGGATCATCTTCTCAGTTTTCGCATACTTCTACAGTAGCAGGATCAACACTTGGTGTAAAGAAAAACTCCCTTTTCCTTTTATGAATCTAAAAAATAACTTTCCATTTAACAAAAAATGTAATATGGTATGATAACCAAGAATTGATGTCTACAAATATTAATAAAAATAAAATGAAAGGTAGGTACCAACTTATACCTTCCATCCAAAGTGATGAATTTCATAATCTATTTGGCCACATCATTATAAGGTTGAGGGATGGAATCTTTGAGATATCCATGTTGGAATGGGATTATTTTCTCCATCTTAGTTATAAATTTATTTATTTTTCCCTTGGTATCTCTGTTGGTTTTGAAAAAAATTATAAGATTTGTCTTCATGCCTATTACATATCTAATGAGCTCCTTAATTACCTCGATCTAAATCCCTTGGATCATGAAAACTCTATCATTCCATCCCAAATTTTTTTTTATGGATACTTGGGGGTCATATCCCTCAAATATTTGGATGAAATGTCTAAATCCTCCTTCTTTAAGGATATCCCATAGATCCAAGTCTCAGGTCAATGTCTCAGCCAAGGATGATTCAACCCAACATAAGTCCCCTCCCATTTTGTTAGCTCCCCAATTCTCCCAAAATTGTACCTATATAAATAAATTAAAATAATTAAGGGTCACCTCATACCAAATAAATAATTTTTCATTCGAAGAGATATGATTAATCTTACACCTAAGATGATTAATAATGATGGAATCCCCAACGCATGTTATCACATAAGTTTCACTATGAGTATCCATCCCATCATCATCCCACCTTCTACTTAACACATAGGGCTTAAAAATATGGTTTAATATGCTTCCTGATAAATATTCCTTAAATGAAAAATGTCTATTGAGGATAATTTTATAAAAACCTAGGTTTATTCCTCTTTTAATGCATCAAAAATACTCAAGTAGGTATGAACCATATTCAAAACAATATTATTACATCCTATAATAGGGGAAATATATTCTTCAAATTAAAACATTCTAAGCATATCCTTATTTGGGTATGGAATTATAAGATTCTTGATTAATTATTTGGTTGATGACATATATCATTTCCTATTTAGATAACCATTTCTTGAATCTTCTAAAATCCACTTCTAGATTGGCAAACCAATCAGCTAAATGATTTCGTTCTCTATATATGTGTTGGATTCTAATATCATCCAAAGAGTTAATGATACAAAAATACTCATACATTATGTTACTAATACTCCAATTAGTTTAATTATTTTTTAGGGTTACTATGGATGACATTGAAAGAGTCTCCTTCCAATTCAAATCTGTTCACCCCTAACTCTTTCATTAGTGTTAGCCCCCATAGAGTAGTTCTAACTTTTACCTAGTGGATTTTTTGAATTCCCATACTCCTTGCATAGGATGAAAGTATTTCACCCTTGGAATTTATTATAATTCATCCTCCTATAGCATTCTTAAGATTTCCTTTTGAATCTCTTTTAAAATTTTATTTTTCCCAACCTAGAGAGGGGGCCTTCTATTTAGTGGAATTTCTTTACTAAATTATTATATCAACCATTAGAGTGCATGTAAGATTTAAATCCCAGTTCTTAGAAATAAGTGATTATTTGACCTATAAAAATGAATTTACTTATATTATTTCAGCCCTTAAAATTTTATATAATGAGGTTTTTAATATTAAGTTCCACTCTTAAGTTGGAGCTCTTGCAGTTCTTGAATATTTTGTTATATATTTTCTCTTAATACTGCATAGGGTGTTGGAAAGATCCCAAATCCATAGATTATTCAGAGCTTCACTTTTTAAGAGAGTTTTCCAATAGTTCCAAATCTAAATAAGTGAGGGAGGTTGGACCCAAACCATCTAAAATTTACTAATAATTATATCCCAAACCTTAGAAGTAAAATATCAGCTCATGACTAACTGAAAAACCAATTCCTCCTCTTCACACAAAGGATATCTATTTACATCAACTAGCCCAATTTTTTTAAGATTATCCATAGTGAGGAATTTATTCTGAATGACGAGCCCCCAAAAAAATATTCACTTTAAAAATAAGTTATTTTAACCATAGCCTACTCCAAGGAAATCCATCATCAGGTCTATCTACCAATAATTCATAACCAAATTTGACATTATAGTTCCCATGTATTGATTTATACCAAACTAGTTCATATTATTTATATAGGTTGGAGATATGATAAACCTTGAGAAGGAAATTTAAATCATTAACAATGTTAGTTGTTTTAGGGTTTATATTTTTATCTTGGATCTGAACTCAATATTTACCCTTGTTAAAAACCTAAATGTAGTCAACAACTTTAGTACCAAAGATATTATGAATTGTTATATTGATTTTATTATTTGGTACCAAACCTATTAAAGGATGGTTGAAAACATAGGGTTCTTTCCAAAATATATGATTTTACACATTTATTATCTTCCATTTACTTCCTTTGGTAATGATATATCTACTACTAATAAGATGATTATAAAAGATAAATCCTTTAACAAATTGATTTTCAATCAGTAGCCTGGTACTCTCTCTAGCTTCAAAATATTTATATTATAATAATCAAAATCCACTAGTTTGTCTCATTAATAAATCTCCACCATAATTTAGAGATTAAATCATGGTTCATATTTTTCAACCTCAATGTTTTGAAACCTCTAGGATATTTTGGAAGACATACCTTATCCAAACCAACTAGATGAATTTTATTCTTTTCTTCCAATCCTGACCAAAGGAAAATTTGTTGGATCATTTAAATTTGGTTAGATATGAATCTTGGAATTTTGAACATTAACATAAAGTACATTAGGAGGATATATATAGTAATTTTAATAAGTGATAACTTCCTTTTTAAAGATAAATCCACTCCTTTCCAACCCACCAATTTATTCTAAAATCTATCAAGGGGTTATAGGCTTGAATAGGCAACTAATCCAAGAAGAGAGGCATACAAAAATAGGACTAAGGGATCTATTAGATATGTCATACCAATATTCTATCTATTTTTTATTGTCTCCCATATGGAGTATTACAAAAGAGCACTAAGCTTTTGTCAAAGTTAATCAATTACTTAGAATATTATTAATAGTGATTCAAAAATGTTTTAATTTATTTAGCTTCCTTGATAGAAGATTAAATGAGAACCATCATGTCATCCAAAAATTATTGATGAGAAGAAGGGTTTGATCTTGAATTTGGCTTAAGATCTTTGATTTTGATTTGACTAATTGCCATCGAAAGTGACCTACTAAAGGATTCAACCATGATGATAAATAGAAAATAGGATAGTGGATCACCTTATCTAATTCACATTTTGATTTAAAAATACCCTTGGGGGACACCATTAACAAGGAAAAAAATATAATCATAGATATACAAGATTAAATAGTAGTTATGATAGGTGTATGAAATTCAAATTAAATTAACACCTTATCTAGGAATCCCCAATCAAACCTGTCATAGGCCTTGTTCATATCTAGATTAATGACCATAAAAAATTTGTTTCATTTGTCCATGGAGTGTAAGGTTTCATGGACAATAATTATGTCATCCTAAATTTTCCTTCCCATCACAAAACACCTTTGTGCTTAGAAATGATATTTTCAATTAAAGGTTGCAGCCTTAAAATCAAAAATTTTGTGAAGATTTTATAAACTATATTGTAAATGATAATAGGTCTAAAATGTTTAAAATCATATGCCCCTACTTTATTTAGTACCATCACTATAAATGTATAATTTATTTCTATTATAACCTTACCTAAGGAGAAGAAATAATCCAATATTATCATTAGGTCCATCTTAACTATGTCCCAATAGTGGCAGAAGGAAGTTGTAGGAAACCTATCTAGACTAGGGGATTTGTCTTTATTCATAAATAAAATATCAATTTTGATTTCATCCATAGCAAACCAGTCTAATTATTTTTGAGTTATCCTCTTGAGTAATTAGATGAAGTATCTTACATAGTAACTTATCTATACTCTTTTCATTCCCAAAAGAATTTAAAGTAAAGAGGTTTTTGAAAAATTGAACCACCTCAATTTTTATGATCATCAGATAAGAACCCTTATCCCCTCCAAGAGATATTTTTGATTTTTTTTTGTCTCCTATACTTGAGAAGTGTCATATGAAATAACATAGTGTTATGGTCCCCTTATTTAAACTAGATTTCCCTTGATTTAAGTCTCAAAAAATTTTCCTCTTTGGTTGATATATTATGGAAATCACTAAGTAACCTTTTATACTATAAAAGGGAAATAATATCTTGTCCATGATCTACCATGAATTCTTCTAGCTGGGATAATTCTTTTCTAATATCACTATTTTACACAAATATGTTTCCAAAAACATCTTTATTCCAAAATATAGCCTTATTTCTAACATTTTTGAGTTTCTTGGCCAAAATATACATGGTTAAACCCTAAAAATCCTCTTTCCACCATTATTTAATTATACTAATAAAATATAGGTGTTGTAACCACATGTGTTTGAATTTGAAAGGTGTCCTTTCCTTTTTTTGGATAATTACATGCTTAAAAACTTAAGTTATGGTTTGAGACTATTCTTGGTAAAGAGGATAGATAAAAATCCTTTGATGAAATCCAATCCAAAAATCTAAGGAATTGATATAACCTTACTTGAATTAGGATATCCCCAATTCTTTAGTTATACAAAGTAAATTGAGATCCTCTCAATTCTATATCAAATAGCCTATGAGCAGCTATAAATTCAACAAAGTCCTCCATGATATCTAAAAAAAACCTATCTAACACATTTTTTATATGGGGATATACATGTATTTAAGTCTCCTAAAATCATCCATATTATATTTCCATAATTTTATCTAAACATAGATAGGTAATGCCACATATTACAACACCCAACATGAGTGTTAGGAGCATATATATTGGAAAATATCACATAGTTCCATATTCATTATGAGTAAAAATCATGTCCAAATGAGAGATAATTTTGAAGAGGGTCTCACTCTTAACATATTTATCCAACCAAAAAATTTCCAATCCCCATTATAAGAGCTAACACTCGTAATAGAGGAGTATTTCCAAACTAGTTTATTCATACTGTCTAGCAAACCATCATCCATCTAAGTTTCTTGGAGGGGAAAAAAACTAGGCCTATTATTCCTTATCAAATATCTTAAAGTCCTATTCTTATTTTTAATATTTAAACCTCTAAAATTCTATCTAATAATATTTATTTTCAACTATTAGCAATACCTTATTACTTACAACAATTTTGTTGTAGACCATATGTAATCTCCTTATCCATTTTGTTCTTATTTTTATCTTTTTGAGAAGTTTTGCCTTTATTTTTTATCTCTCCCACATCAAATTCTCTACTACCTAACCTAGTGGTACATTGAATGCTTGTTTAACCTCTTTACCTTTCTTAACTTGCAAAGAGGTCACCCTTTCGACCAGTTCTTCTACTAAACAAGGCACATACTCTAGCTCATTGATTTATGAATCATACATTCCTATAAGACAAGAAAATTTAGAATTTTTCCATGAAATTATATTGTAACAAAATTCCTCCTTAGAAGGGGAACCCTGAATCACCTTTTCTAGTGATTTCTCCTTAAATTGGTCATCTAGATTATTCCAATTTAGAGCCTTTTGAGTCAATGGTTCTATGTCCTACCCTTTATGATGGGATTGATGAGGGTTATTAATATCTGACTCAATAATTTCATTATCCAAATAAAAATATAGGGAATTTTATCTCAAACCTTTAAGCTTGATGACTATTGTCTCATTTAAGACTAAATCTTGTTCTTATTCTACTTCAATGGCCCCCGTCATCTTATTATCAATTTCAGGGACCTCGATCCCCTTATCAATATTAGAACTAAAATTTCCTTCCATATTTTCAATCCCTTCCCATATCAAGTAGGGATTTGATGCTTCTTGATTTTTTATTTTAGGCCTTATTTTTAGTCCAAACTTGATTATTCTTTTTATTACTATTAGGGTCCTTTCTCACGTATGGACAAAATCTAGTTTGATGACCAAACTTGAGACAATTATCATATTTGAGGATATAGCATTCATATTCAATACATTATATCCATTTACCCTAGGATAATCTAAGATCAATTAAATTAGGAAGATCTTGATTGACAAAGGCATTAACACAAAACCTTACATGTATCAATCTGGGTTGAGCTTTGGCAGTTGAATCAAAAGCTATTAGATATGTTTTTTTATGTTATGTTAATCATCTAATATTCTTCCTAAAAATCTAATTGAAACCCTAACAACCTAACCCATATAAGCATGATATTAATGTCCTCATTTTCTAAATTAAATCCCAACTTCCATTTTATCAAGAATAATCCTAACTTTCCTAAAGACCATCCCCCCCACTAAAATATAGGCATAATATTCTTCATTATTTAACTGAATTAGAAAAAACCATTAGACATGGCCAAAATTTATAGATGGCCATTTGGTGACCAATTTTTTACTTCCCACTATCTGAACACATCAATATGGGGTCTAGGTCCCATAAACTTACCCACTAAAGTATCAAACATTTTATCTAAAGAGTTATGGATCAAATAATGTAGAATTTAAATCTTGAATCCTTTATCAATCTTAAACATAGGGATTAATTGATTGGGATATATTCCCTCTTGATCTAAAATCTTACATTGAGTTTTTTAGCACACATTTTAAAAGTATTCTATTCATAGACTCTTTCTTGTCCTCTTCCCCTTGGTGATGATACAAACTATATTGATTTTGGTCCATTCAAATCATGTGACCTATTGTCCCTCACCAAAGGACCCACTCCTAGACTAGGGATCTACACATGATCAATGAACGCATTTCCATCCCCCTTTCCTTATTTAGAATCCTTTTTTGAAAAATCACCTCACTCCTCATGTTCCACTCTTCTGCTTCCATGCTCCATTATTATGTCAATTTAATAGTACAATATAAGCTCAAATTTCATTTCCTTCACTTCCACTAGGATAAAACAATAACTTAACATGATTTATCCGTATATAAGGATAATCATTGATTAGTTCTTCCAAAAAATTAATATATTTTATTTCATTGACCATAACACATGCCAAAATATGTAAAAAAAATTCAAATTTTTTTACTATGCACAAAAAAAATTACAATTCAATGCAAAACTAGACACAAGACATCAAGTACTATTTTTAAATCCAAAAATATTCTTAATTATATATGAATGGTCATTTATATAAGTGAAATCATGTATATTAAAAACCTTTATTCCCATGTTCACTTATTTTTTCAACATTGATTTCAAGTGTAGCCAATATTCTAAACATATATCATTCTAGCCTGATCAAATTCATAAAATTTTACTCATTATCGTATAAATTTTGTAATCTAGTATTCTCACCTAAGTAGATAATATATTTTTAAATCTAACAAAAATTAGTGTTAATAAATTCCTAAATTTGGTTTTAAGGATAGTGGATGGTGTATGTAGGATAATAATGGAAAATAATATAAGGATCCTACAATATAATAAATGGTAAAATGACATAATATATCCAATAACATGCATCACACTAGTCTACAAAGTGATCTATAACTATAGACAAGGGCTATGATCAAAGGAGCATCTAATGGATATAATATGGGAATACACATGCACAATAGAAAACATATGCCTAACTAGATCTAAGGTGTCATTATAAAGTAACGAAAAGGTGTAAATAAGGTTTGTAAGGGTGTCCTTATATAATAAACATGATTCATAAGTAAATAATAAAAGCATGAAAAGATAATAATATTAAAATAAACATAATATAATTTAATAATGGAAGAGAATAACATAGAAATATAATTGAACAACCAAAGTAATTTAAAAAAAGTATTTGGATGGTACTGTTAACTTGAATTGACTTGTCATCATGTTAATCTACCTTTTTTCTCAAGTGGAACTTTATGAGATATGGTTGTAGGTGAATTCAATATGGAGAGAAGAAAATATAAGTATCCTTAATTAGGTACTAAAAATTATAGTTGTACCTTAATAGTTCAACTTCTCTTCTTGATATTTTCAAGTCCTTATATAAATTATTCTTACTCAAGTGTAAGATAATTATCCAAATTTCCTATTCATATTACTATGATATATTTTTGTGTGAGAATAACATATTTTATCTATTTAATTTGATAAATGACAAAGGTTAGCCATATAAATACTTATAATAACCCTAGAATTCATAGCTCAAACTTGGTACTTCTTTTGGTTCATCATTAATTGATTTTATTGGCTTAACCAATGGAATAGAAAAGTTTTAAAAAAAATTATAACATCATTGGATTATATAATTACATCAACTGATATGGGGGAATTAAAGTATGTCACTAACTCTACCAATGAAATTAATAATAGGTTAAAAAATAGGAATAATAGAAGTAGAAATTTAGAACATGAAGCATTAGAGGTAAAATAAATTTAATTTCATTCCATGAATTAAGGGATTAATGATATTAAATCATCATTAATAAAAATAGTAAATTATTATAAACTAGGTCAACCCAATTGATCATGATGGGTAATGAAAGAATCAACTTACAACTTTCTTGAAATGAGAAATTAGACCTAAAACCTTATTCATTACCAATATTAACTGAATATGGAATATTTATACTTAAAATACCTATTTTATATTCATTTGGTTTTATGACAATCCGTCATGTTGGATTACAAATTTTATCCCACTTGAAGAATGCAAGAAAACGTAAACATGTTTTTCTAGATGACTAGGTCTACAAGCCTTCTTAACTATAACTTGATATAAAACAAAGAGTTTTATTTTTACCAAATTATTTTAAACATTAATTTAATGTTTTATAAACTCATTATATCCATTTTCACTTTTCACCAATATTGAAAATGTTAGAAAATTCAAAATAGGGGTTTTAAAGCCTTTACAACTAGGCCTACAGGCTGAGAATTTGATATAAATTTATCTCAATAGATATAATAACTTTTAAAAAAATTTAAACATTTCAAAAAAATCATATTTTACATTTATACAAATTTTATTTCATTTTGGATGGCTTGTTTCTCTTTTAGAGAGATTTTAGCTTTCAAAACCCTAGTTTAGGGTATACAGGCCTATGTGCAGGTTGGGAGATAGTAATTGGGTTAAATTTGTATTTAAAGAACTATTTATCAAATATTATAGTTTAATAAGGTATAAAACACCAATATATTACTTTTAATTCAATTTTTGACTTGGAACAATCCTAAGTTATGAAGAAAATGGCTTTTCTTAGACTTGACATGCACCATTAATGGACTGTAATAGACCTATTTATAATTTGAAACCTTAAAAAGTAAATAAATACCTTAAAAACAAAAATATATGATTTTATAACAACAATAATATTCAATCATAGGAATTCAACTTTAATTTTTAAAGATAAACTTAAATGAATAAATTGTTCATTATTTTTATGTAAACTTGTGATACAATCCATCCAAAAACACCCTATTTTTTGAGCTTTCTTCCTTCTTTTATTTAAATATTTTTAAAATTTATCTCTTTTTTTATATCTACTACTCTCCTCCCATGTACCTTATCAATCTTCTAATCCTCTACTCTTCATTCCTACTCCTAAAATTTCTCCAACATCTAACTAACTAATGAAATCAACTTAAAATTGACCTTGGTTAAGTTTTGACATAGCTAAATATGAGTTAATGCATTATAATGACTTAAAACATTTATTAATTCCCTATTAGATCCATATATGAAGGATCATGACTTTTCATTATTCCAATAGATAATAAAACCTTTCAAACCCTTTACAATAAATTCAAAAATTTATATACATTATTTTTGGTGAAAAAAATAGAAACACCCTAAAATGACCAAAAAAAGATAAATGAAGCATGGGAAATGATTATTATTGAAAAAAATTTAGAATTTAAACCTAAGAAAGACCAAAAAATAAAAAATTTAACCTAATATGTACATTCACCTACATCAGAATCCCTTGAAACAAAAGGGTTCATGAGCTCCTCCTCATGAGATATTCTATAGTGCTACCATACTTTGTTATTTCTAAAGGTGTCATCCAAATTTCATCATCAAGAGGATAGTTTTTCCACTTGACCAAGCAATAAAATTAATCTTTACTTCTAGTCCATTTAACCACTTTTTTGGTTTAGAATAGCTTCTATCTCACTTGATTGTGTCTTAGGTAACTGCTACTCCCCACCAATGACCTACTCATCAATGTCTTCAAGTGCCTCTATTATGTTTTCCTCTTATTTTAAAGGATATATGTTTGATACATTAGATATGTCTGAAATACCAATAATAAATGTGAGATGCAACTCATTAAAATTGGCATAAAATTTTCTTAAGACGTTACAAGGTCCAATTTTCTTCAAATTCAATTTATTATATTATCCCTTAGTAAATTTGTCTTTCCTAAGATGTACTAGCAAAAAATCACCTACTTCAAAATTGGTAGATTTTATTCTTAGATCATCACTCATTTTATAATTACTTGTGCTTATATCTAATTTTTGTTTGACCTAGTCATTCAACTCTTGCATAACTATGGTAAAATCTTATCCTTCAACATTTATTTTATCTTGCTTACCTATGTATCTTAACTCATAGACTGCTCTTGGAATGATTCCATACATAGTTTGGAATGGGTTGTAACTTGTACTTATATTTGGAAAATTATTATATGTAAATTCTACATGAGATAGTACTTGATCTAATTATTTTGGGTGATCACTTATCAAACATCTAAGTATGTTTCCTAGACTCCTATTGACAAATTTATTATGAACATCAATTTAGGGATGGTAAGCTGAACTAAATCTCAAGGTAGTAACCAATTTATTCCAAAGTTTTATCCAAAAATTCCCCACAAAATTTGTATCCCTATCATACATAATGCTTCTAAGAAGCCCATATAATCTTTCTACCTCTTTAAATAACAAGTTTGTAATATTGGTGGCATCATTTGTTTTCTTACAAGTTATGAAGTATTCCATTTTAGAAAACATATCAAACACAAAAAATATGGATTCATTACCTTTTTATTTCCTTGGAATCCCAAGTATAAAATCCATGCTTATTGAATCCCATGGCCTATTTAAAATAGGTAATGGTTGATATAGGCATGTATTCTAATATTTCCATTTGGCATGTTGGAAAATTTTACATGTCTCCACAAAATTTTTAACTTCATATTTCATCCTTGGCTAATATTAATGTACACTCAATTGAGCAAGTGTCTTTGTTTGACCAAAATTCCCTACTAAGCTAACACTATGTTTTCCCCTCAATAATTTCTCTCATGGATCCTCTATGTATGCATAACTAGCTACATTTGAATAACATCCATTATTATATCATATATTCCATCTATGGAATAATATCCATGCTTATATGATTCTCACAAGATTCATAGGCCTCATAAAAATTAGGATCTTCATTATACAAGTCTTTTAATGATTCAAATCTAAAACATTCATTTGAGGCTCATATACAAGCAAATTTCTTACATCTGCCACCTTATTAACTTAATCACTCTTATGATTGAGAATAATATAAAATATTTGAAAAAACTCAATCCATTTCATATGCCTTTTAATCAATTTAGTTTAACTATTAATGAATTTCAAGACATGGTTGTTTGTATAAATCATAAACTCTTTAGGCAACATGTAGTTTCTACATTTCTTCAAGGCTTGGCCAATGGAATAAAACTCCTAGTCATAGGTTGAGTATTTATTCTTTGTTTAATTGAGATTTTAATTGAAATAGGAAATATACATTCCCTCTTGGCTTAAAACAAATCCTATTTAAAGCCCACTAACATCACTTTCTACTTGGAAATTCTTGTTAATGATAGGTAAAGATAGAATAGGTTGCTCACTGATATTTTTATTTAAAATCTATTTTTTTTCTCAATTGACTCTATCCACTAAAAGTTCCTTTTGTTCCCTTTGATGGTTTCAAATATTGGAGCACAAATTCCACTAAACTTCTTAATGCAATTTCTATAAAATCTAGCCAAACCATGAAAGATCCTTAGCTCAAATACACTCTTTAGAGTAGGCCACTCTATTATGGACTTGACCTTATCTTTATCCATATTAAATCCCTCTTGGGAAATACATTTTGATACCTAAAAATCTTGCTCTAGGTTAAAAAACCTCTGATGGGAAGCTTTACATGTGTGGGACCGAATGCGGTCTATAAAATAACCTTCATGATTTTGGAAGCCAACTCTTCATCCAAAGATGGGGGTGAAAAGGGGGGACAAAAATGAAAATAAAACTAAGGAAACACATTGATATATTTAAAACACTTAGAATATAATTTCATAAAATAGATCAAACCCTTAAACACTATAGACCATAAAGGAGCATAAATCATGAATTAAGATCTATAATGAAAGCAAAGATCAATACTATAGAAGTAGACAAAAAGAGATAACAAGCAGAGATAGTTTCCCATGTAAATTGACATAAAACATCACATCCTCTTCATTTTCAAATGGAAAAATGAATATAGAAGGCCTCGAGGGCACATAAAAAATGTCCAATCATACCTGTGAGAGGCACCTATTAAGGTTAAATAATGACAAAATGCTAACTGCTATTACTTCTAATCTATTACAAATAGTGGTATACAAAAATAGATAATACAATAAAAATAATAATCAACCCCTTCCAAAAGGAAAGAGCCTAGAATATATAGGTGAGATAGCTTCTCACAAGAATGACACTTGGAAAACCCAGTACTCACACCCATGATGATGCCATTGTAACTAAAAGAGGAACTTGGGTTCATGAGTGTAGTTAGCCTCTAGATCCTAGATATTATGTGGCCACTCTCTCTTGTTAAGGCCATGATGCTCAAGAGGGATATAATGGTGCCACATGTATATCTATGGAGCTGTTCCTGCTATGCCACATTCCCTTGGTCCCTTAGAAATAAATATATTACACCTCAATCTAGGCTTAAAGTGTTTCAAAAGCTTTGCTAAGAAGGAAGGACCCACACTCTCATCCAATGGTGCTATTCTAAAATATAATAGGAAAACCTTTATCTTTAAAGAATGTAATGGTGCCACATGGAAAGGCTTGACTCTTTCTTATTATAACCAAATGATGTGTCCCTTTTAATCATCTCTGGCCAATGGCACTACTCTAAATTTTTATAGACCAAAACTAATCTTGGATAAGCATGGGGGTGATATGTATTTAGATGGTGTTTCTTCAAGAAAAAAAAACACTTCTTTACAAAATTGAGCATGAGGGCTCCACATGTTGGAACCATGTTCATCAATGAATAGTTTAGTGGGACCCATCAAATCATCCACTAGCTAATGGTGTTGTCAAAAGGTCTGACCAAAAGGAAAAGGTTTTTAAGAGTGAAATGATGCCACGTGTAAAGTTAGTGCTCCATTAGAGTGAAATAAGAGTCTCTTCAAGATGGATGAATATTAGGATACCATGTAGAATAATTGGATTCAGGTTGATACTTAGGAAAAACTTGAAAAGAGGCCCCAAGAAAGGAAGAGTCTGTAAGGAGAATTGCTAGAAGGTGCCAAGGAAATTCTAGCTATGTCAAGCAAGTTCAAAGCCAAAGATGAACTATAAAATAACAAAATATGTATCTTGATCCATAGTTTTTGGTGACTCATAGGGGCATCTACCTATGGATGAGAGAACTAAAAAACTCTGGTGTGTAGACCAGTTGAGGCAAAATTTCAAAATATGAGTAAAGCTCAAGAACCTATAATTTTTGAAGAGCAACCTATAAAGGCACCCACTTTCATCCTTAGGTTAGGTATTCTTCCTGAGAGAGTTAAAGGCTCTATCTAGATTGATAATCTCCTTAAAGGAGATGCTTCCCAAACCTTGAACCTACTAGCATTTGTAATTCAAGCTAGGCAAGTGGATGCAATATCTTCTCCACTATGGAAGCACTAGGAAAATAGCCAAGAGCCATGAAAATAGTCTGGTCATTCTTATTTTATTCTAGTAGCACATTGATCTGGTTCTTTGGGAAGACATTATTATATATCAAGAAAGGGGAGGGGAGTCTTAGCTAGATTAGTTATTCAATGTGTCCCTGCCTATCTTAGACCATTTGCTCTAAGGCATTATGGAATGCCTTACACTTATTGGATGCCTTGTTTCAACCTAGAAAATTATGGACCTTTGTCATTATTTGCCTATGGTTGGCCACCCCTACTGCCTATAATGTCTCAATTAAAGCACTGTAGAGATTTTGGATGAGGAGTTGGGAATCGAACACCTTGGTAGCCATGAAGGTGATAACTTGATCAAAATATGTGTTCACCTATGAGTTCAGATTTTGTGAGTCCACAATGATGGTGAGGGCCAACTTAAAGTTTGTGGCTATGCCCTTGATCCTCTCCTCATAATATTTTTACAATTACTAGACCATAGGGAGGATTTAAGATAGGTAACAAGGCCATTCTTTAGTTTTAATTTATTAGTCCTTGATCGAAGATTCTTTTTGTGCCTACTACTATAATTATTGATAAGCCTGATTAGAGTCTTTGATATTTTGGTGGGTCTATGCTAGTTCAATCTCTCTTTTTTGTAGTTTGGTCTCGGTGGCCACTTTTAGATTGGATTTCACATGGAAGATCTCACTAGAAATGTGGTTTTAATGTTTAAACCTCAATTTAATTAGTTCCATATATTTGGCCTTAGCCTCAACAGTGAGGTGGTCGACTATAGCCTTCACCTTAGTGAACTCAAGTTTGGTCTTTTCTAGCTATTAGGTTGCCTTAATGTAGTATGTGGTTATAGACTTATACATTTCCTCCATCAGCTTAACCCTATCAATGGGTCTAGCCTGGCTGAGATTTAGACTAAAAACTTATATAGTGTAGTCCCCCAACTATATTTTCTCTTAAGGCTTGACTACTCGAGGGTCCAAATGAGCAATCATGAGAGATTGTTGTGTAAGGGCCCTGGCTTATTTCCCCCTTTTCTTATCCATTCAATCCTCATGGTCCCTCCTTACTACATCTATCTATTGATGGTAATAATCTAGTGTTTGAATTATCTCTATTACAAAGGGGATTACCTATGGTAGCTAAAATGGAATGGTCACTTGCTACTATGAAGTAGTAAACCCTGTCCCTATAGAGGTGAGTGAATGAAGGGTGAGGGTGGAAGGAAAGAAAGGTAAGAGTCCATAGGGAAAATTTAATGGTGATTGAACCGTGATATTGGATGACATGGATGATGAATATAGAGGGGTTATAAAAGGTATGTGAGAAGAGATCAAAACCATATAACAAAGTGGTAAGAGCTTAGTAGTGGGTTGATTTGATAAAGAGGAGAGTGGGGCTAGGGAAGTAATTGGCTAGGCTATAGATATTTTTTTAACCTAAGGTAAGATAGTGGATGGATATGTGGAGGTAATGAGGGAGGTAGAGGTGGAAAGAAGGGGATATGCCAAGTGAACCTTCTTATGTGTTGGCTATGGTAGATAACTAGATTTGGGTGCCTCAGGTTGCTTGTATTAGAGTGAACTAGTCATGAGGTGCTTAGAGGGGGTTTGTTGATAATGAGGGGTTGTGGGATATGGGTATAGGGGAGGTGGCTAGGTTGAAGGATTGAAAATCTCCAAGACCTCAACCTCCTTTGATTGTGGTGAAACCCCCTCTCCTTTCCCAAGGGCATCTATTTATTCTAATTCTTCTTCTTATTCCTCTTCTCCTCTTATTATTATTATCTTAGGGGAGGATTCTACTTCTACTAAGCCCTCATCTAGATGATAATTATCCCAAATATTTTCTAATGTGTCATTTGTGTCTTTAGCATCATAATTGGAGTATGGATTAGTGATTTCAAACCTATATTTTATAAAGACAACTATTTTCTTTACTCCAATCCAACTGGGAAAGCTACTTCTTCATCCCCTTTGATAATTTTTTAGATGGGTCATATACTTAGACCACATCATAGGACTCCCATGGTTTGAGGGTGTCTAATGATATCTAAGATATATTTACGTAATTTTGGAGGATCTCTTTCATGGTGACTTCCTCTATTCTAGATATGGTTAGGTGTAATGCTTAGGAGCATTAGCAATTTTAAAGAATGCTATGTATCTATTTAGATCATAGTTTCATCTATAATCTATTAAATCAAGGCCAAGCTCTACTAGCTTGGTCTTGAGTAGGCATCCCTGCTACCTCTTTACAATTATGATACCATCTCTTGTGAAGGGGACATCATATAGACCCTTCTTATTCTTCTTCCTTGCTTCATAGATAAAGTCTACTGTATTGAGTTGGTGAGCCAACTCTAGGGATAGGGTCCTATCTATTAGCATACACAAGAGATGGAAAGGTTCTCCTTGAACACTATGAATTGAATGAATGTAAAATGGGTTCCCTAGAACTAGTCAACTAGGACCCTACTCCTAATGAGCTGTAAACATTACTCATGCAACATTCTAAATGTAAGGGCCTTTATGTTGAGGTTGATGAGAAATGGAGCCATAAAGATCTCTAAGAACCCATAGTAGTCTCTAATGATAGATAATATGTGGGCCCATATGGTGATTGGAGTCACCATTCTAGGGAAAATGTCCATGTTAGAGGAGTTGAGATTGAGGTATGAAGAGAAGAACTGGGAATGTTGGTACAAAATGAGATACAATAGGAAGGATGAGTAATGAAAGGTACTCAACATCAAAAAATTATATAGCTCATCATGTATGGAGGTGGTGATAGATTCCAAAAAATCTATCCTAAATACCTATCACTTCTCCATTATGGTCATGAGAAAGAGTTATCCTAATTAAAAGTCATTTATGTTATTGTCAAAGTCCACCCCCAAGATGAAGGCCAATATGGAGAGAGTATCCTTTAAGTACTGTGAGGGGAATCTCACCAAGGGGAGGGTAGAGGAAGAATATCTGTGATGTTTCTCTTGAGGAGAAATCCAAAGAACTACACCTTATCTTGGACTTGAGAGTTCCATACACTTTAAAGGTTATCTATGCTATAGATATTAGACTTAGAGTCTTTTGAGATCTAGAACATCTCCTTGATGTTGTCTACACTAATTTTCACCTTTAGATGGGTGTTGATATAAACTATGTCAATATTGACATCATTCCTTTCCATATAGAAGGCAATGATCTCTAGGCATAAATAAACATAAGGCACCATGTACTATTCCAATGTACAATCTCACAACCTACATCTAAAAGAATCATACTCCTCCTTGTAGACCCTTTCAAGCATTTGAGTGTGGGTGCCCTCTCTCAAAATTTTTGGATTCATGGCTAGCTTGGGATCAAAGATATAATCTATGAAGTTAGTTACCAATGATTGGTCCCTACATTTTCCTTTGGGTGCCTTCTTATTGTTTAATAACTTTCCTTTTTCCTGAATGGGAATAGAAGCATAGGATTTGCTTATAGCTTATTTAGGGGGAAGTTCTCCCCTGCTACTCAACCCATAGGTTCTCTATCTTTTGGGATGATTCTCACTTCTTGATGGAGATATATAAGCCTCCATTATTTATAATTTTTCTTTGAGACCACTCTCTATCTTTTGGGATGTACTAGATTAATGGTTCTCTATTTACTTCTTCTTTCAACTCTAGGCTTAACTCTCTCAACATTTTTAAATTGATTAATGTTCTTGAGGATATCAATACATCAAGTGTTTATATTAGATGAAGCAAGGGTATTTATACACTAATGCCAATAGGCAGGCTCATTATGGAAAATTTTAAATCAAGATCCCCATAAATGATAAGGGTGGCATATACGCTCGAAGAGCCATTCATAAGAAATTTGTGATAATCATTATGGGGATTCATGTAAAATGGAGCATCTAACATTAATGGTAGGTGAGGTAGCTAGATAAATATCTTTTAGAGAATGTTTTTTAAAGATTTGGGTGGATTAGGGTGAGGATGCATGGTGGCTAGACAAGCCACTTATGCCAATGACACTTATTCAAAAGAAAAAACAACAAAAAAGGGAACAAAGCTAAGGAAAATAATAACAAAGGAAAGGAAACACACAAATAGAAAGAGAAACTAGATAATTATGTATAAGGGAGAGGAGGGAAATTTAGTTAAAATGTTTTAAATCGATCCCATTAACTAGGATATCTAATGCATTACCCTCTTCATCTTATAGCTTACAAGCATTCTCTTGCCTACTATCAATGATGAAAAATGGTCCTCTCCAAAGAGAATCAAACTTCACATGATGGTCCAAATTTGTAGCCCTCTAATCATATTTTAGAACAAAATCCCCATGTTTGAATCCTAGGTCTGATGACTTCTTATCAAAACACCACTTGAATGCTTGTTTTTAGGTGATTTTTGCATCAATTGTCTTAGCCCTTGCTTTTTAGAGGCTAATTATATCTATGAGCCTAACTTATATTACTCCATTTTTCATAATATCAATAGCTTTCAAAAGTTATAATGCAAGGATTTTTGATGACACATGCATGATTACCTCTTTCTCGTATACAAGTTCATATGGGGAGGTTTTCAAAATCTGTTTGGGAGTGATGAGGTCTACCCATAGGGTCATTCTCACATGCATGTGCCACTCACTTTATTATTCAAAGCCCATCCTTTTGATTAGTCTTATTAGATTTTTGTTTGTTGACTCTGCCAACCTATTCCCTTATGGGTAGTAATTGGATGAAGCTTTTATAAACATACCATTTTGGAGTGTGAAATCAGAAATTTTAGACCCAATGAAGGCTTTCACATTGTTAGAGATGACTATCTTAGGCAAGCTAGACCTAACCATGAGCTCTTTCAAGAAGTTGAGGATCACATTCTTGATTGCCTATTTCAATGAGATTACTTTGATCAACCATGTGAAGTAGTCAAAGGCAATAAATATTCACTTGTGACTAGCACTAGAGATATGATTGATCATCCTAATTAAGTCTAAGCCCCACTACATAGGGTTTCGTCGATCACAATTGGGTTCAGTGGCATGGCTAAACTCTTCCCTTTCCCTATGAAGAATTGACATTTTTGGCATTTTTTGACTGCCTTATGGTAGTCTATGAACATGGTCAGCTAATAATACCCCATGTGCATGATCTTCATCATGATGGTTTTTTTTGAGAAGTGATAGCCTATGGGAGAGAAGTGTATGTCTTGGAGAATGTTCTCGGCCTATTATCTTTTGACACATTAGAGTAGGTTTCCATCAAAGTTCCTTTTGAATAAGACTCCTTGGACCAATGTGTAGCTAGACCCTTAGAGTCTATAAAAATGAATTTTATGTGTGGGAAGGCTTTATAAATACCAACCAATTTGCATGAAGTGGATCTAGTTGGTCACCCAAGATCTATTGAACTCAAATTGGTTGAACAAGACTACTTTTGACTTGTCTTATTCCTTTAACGAGACATCTAAACATTTTGATAGGTACTCATAGATTCCTCTTCCTATGATCACCTTTGTTGGCCTAACCTTAATGTCATAATCTAGGATCTTAGTGATCTAGTTATCTCATTTTTCTATGATCTCTCCTTCTATAATGTATTCACAAATGCTATAGTGTGCAACGTACACCATAATCTTACTACTCGCAACAAGGTGCCTGAATTATTTGAAGCCTTTGACTATGGAAAAAACCTATCTCTCCAAAAAATTGTATTTGAATTCATACCCATGTAATGTTTTTGAGTAGAATGTGATTGAGTGTTCACTTCTTTATTTCTCTTCCTTTTGAGTTAACACTACTACCTAGCTGTGTTCACTCCCAGAGATGTACATAATGAAATATTTGGAAAAGTTGGGGTTAACTAGTACAAGTGTAGTAGATAACATCTTTGATTTCATCAAATTCTACTTTGCCTCATGTGTCCACTTGAAGGCCTAGTGATTTTTTAGCATTAGGGTGATTGGTCTCACCACCTACAAAGTCAGATATAAGTGTACTGATGAAATTAATCTTTCTAAGGAAAGATTACACTCTTATCTCATTTACTATAATGGTTAATTCTTGGATGACCTTTATTCTCTCTAGATCAATGGTGATCCCTTCTCTAAATAGCATGTACCTAAGCATCTTACTTTTCAAGACTCAAAAGACATTTATTTGGGTTGAGAGACACCCCAAATTATTGACACTCTTAAAAAAAATTCTATAGATGGTCAAAGTAGTCCTCCTTATTGTTAGAAAACATAGTGAGGTCATTTAGATAAATTAGGATGATCTTATTGATTAGGCCCCTAAAGGCCACATCCATTGCTTACTAAAATATAAAATTGGTATTAAAGAGGCCAAAAGGCGTCTTTGCATATGCAAAGGTTCCCCACTTCATGGTGAAGGTAGTATTATGATGGTCCTCTTCATTCACCCATACTTGATTATACCCAAAAAATCCATCTAGTAGAGAAAACATCTCTGCACCTACTACTGTCTAGAGGATTTACTTCATAGATGGAAGGGGATGATGGTCTTTTAAGGATGCCTTATTTAGGTCTTATAAATACATGCATAGCTTAATCTCTCCACTCTTATTTTTCAAAAGAACTAGATTGGACACCCAAGTTGAATGCTTAATTGGGTATATAATCTTAGAGTCAATGAGTTTCCTAAACTCTTGGGCCATCAGGGATTTAATATTTGGGTTTACTAGCCTTTATTTTTGCTAAACTAGTTTGGCTCCTTCTAACGAGTCTATAGTGTGTTGAATGAACTCATGGTCATATCCATTTAAGTCATCTTAAGTCTATGTGATGACTCATTTATATTTGTCATAAAAAAAAACCAACCACTCTTTATCTTTCTAGGGGACTTCCTTTCCAACCTTCAACTTCCTTCCACTTTTGACATCAAACTCAAAGTAATCACCCTTATTTATGATAAACATTTTATCATCATTTATACATCATTAGATTTTAAAATATTCTCAAAGGTAATGAGGACCTTTGACAACTTATTGGTATTTAATTACATGATCTGGTCCCTATAGGCTTCTTCAACCTTTGGTTGTGGTTGCTCCATGAATTTTCATGATTGATAGAGGAACATGGTAATCTGAGCATTTTTTTCAAATACCTAACAATTTTGGTCATTGTCCAGGATAGAGGGCCTAATGATTACCCATAATACTTACTCATTAGTGAATGAGTATATCATTGGGTCAAATTGGGAACCAATCCTTGCCATTCTATCAGCCTCCACATTCATGGCCTTTGGGATGGTCTGAATGTTGAAGGCTTCAAAGGCCTTAATCAAATCCCATATACGGTGGTGGTAAGACCTCATGTGCACATTATTTGTAACCACTAAACCCCTGACCTACTTTACCAATAATTTAGAATATCTGAATACCTTTAGCTACTTGATGCCCATCTACTCAACAAGGTTGAGGCCATAGATTAACACCTTGTATTCAGTCTTTTTATTTTTATAGGAAAACTAAAATTAGAAGGATTAAAGGGTCTATTTTATATAAGGAGATGTTATTTGGATGCCAGTTTTAGAGCCAATCTTGCATTTTACACTATAAAAATGTAGAGTCTAGAATATAGACTCATCTCCAAGCCCTTCGATCTAATCTCATTTTTTTTACAACCTCGAGAATGGCCTAGTCTTCATCATGGATTATCTAGGTTTTAAGGCTAGTGGTGTCAAAGTTTATGAATGGGTCATTCTTAATGAATTTTTTGACAAGGGATTCTTCCTCTAGACTTTTGGTATCTATAAAATTTTTCTCCTTGAAGCATTTCCACATAGTGTGTTTTTGTTCTTGAGAAGGAGGTGTACATTACTTCAAAGTTCATCATGAATTTATCCACTATATGTTTTGGGTAAAGTGACTCAGACAACACTTCCATCTTTGAACCATGCTTGGTCCTTAATATTATATGGGATTAGTTCAATGATAAATACCTGCCTATTTTGGTGGTGAAGTCTCTTGACAAACATAGCCTTGTGATTTAGTAATGCTAAAACAAGAATATAACATGAGAGGAAGAGCCCTGATGATCCCTAAGGTTTGAACCTTCTTCCCATCCAGATACATCACTCCTTTATTCAATGGTTCATACTTTAATTATAGTGTATCTACTATTTGTTTAGGCATCACCATCATGCTCACACCTGAATCAATCATGGAATTATGCAATAATTTCTTCCCCAAAATTAGTATCAAATAGAATGGGGTAGGTTTTGTTTTGCTTACCCCCTCTTTGGTATTAACAAATGAAAAGGGAATTTAAGGTTATGCACTCATGCTAGCTTCCTTCCCTTTTATCCTTGCAAGTTATATAGTTGGATTTCCTTGCATGGGATTTTATTGCTTCTCTAATGCTTCTTTTAGTAGGGAATTCTACCCAGGGATCGATAGAACATACCAAAAGGAGACATTGCCTAGGACCCTCTTCATCTATTCCACCAAATTGTATGACCCTTGAGGTGAGACCTTAGGATATTTTGATTTGTTCTACACTACCTCACCCCATTTTGGATATGTTGGAGGTAAGGGTTGAGGTGTTTGAACTTTATTAAAGGCCACTTTAGGCCTTATGGTGGATTCAGGGATTTTGGCCAATGTTTTCTTCAAATGAGTGTAGTAGTCTGATTGAACCTATGGGGCTATATACATGGGGACTTCACTTATGTAGACTATGTCTTCACCTTCAACCCAAGATAATAGTGCATATTATGAGGATATTTATTCTTCTTATTCCAGGGACATTCCCTACATTTCCACCATCAAGACTATGTTCTCAATCTTTGGGGATTGGTAAATGTAGGCTAAATCAAGACTACATTCTCAATCATTATTTGGCAACCTTATACTTTAGGTTGTCTCTTGGATATTTTTAGAGTCCATGAGAATAATTATAAGGAAATCACCATGAATTAGAGTCATTTTCCAACTTTTTTGGCCATCAACTATCTCTCTATTCATATTAGGTGATACCATATGCAATGGGTTGGGTACCACAACTATTTGGTTCACACGCCACATTTGGTGGTTTGGCACTTAATGATTTAGAGCTTGATGGTTTGGCCTTTATCTTTCCTAGTATTAGTTTTGTTGGTATGGTGCTCTCTTTTCTTATTAGTTATTTAAAGGGAGCTTTGGAGTTATCTCCTGCTACCTTTTAAGATTAATTATCTCATTGGAGGAGTTTCATAAGATATTATTGATATCATTCATATCCATAGCTAGGGAGGATTGAGAAGATGTGCTTGCTTGAGTGGGAAAATATATATACATAGAATGTGGGGCTTCTTCTTTTGGAGGCATTGATATCTTTAAAAACATCAACATCAATAGATGTGGAGGTAGTTTTCACACATTTGTCAAATTATTCTTAACCCTTACTACCAAATCATAAGCGTTCAACAATGTCTGGCCTCCAAGCGATTGAATCATAATCATAATGTATAAATTGAAGGCCTTGAGGTAGAACACAATATCCATGCCTATGGGTGGTCGAGTCACTATTGGGATCCTTTGTTAGGTCTTTTCAAACCTGGTGTTAAATTTGACAATGGCTTCTTATGGGCCTCTCTTGATGGTTATTAGTTACTGTAAGAGAGCTGATCAATCTACTTTTTCATTGAACTACTGAAAAAAATTGTCACCCAGGTCATCCTAAGTGTTGATGGAGTTAGCTAGCAAAGATTGGTACCAATCAAGAGCCCATCCTTTAAAATATACTGCTAGTAACCTTAAGGATATGTTATGCACATTTATATAGTACACAATGCACACATTTGTAATTTCTTAGAGATGTTTTGCTATAGTCTTGAAATCCTCTCTTGAGAACTTGGGAAGTGCCTTTAAGGCATTTGTAAAAATGGGGTCCCATGTAGCTAGGGGTATTAGAGGGATAAGTGGACTTCCACTATCCCACAATATAAATTTTCTTGGTGGGCCTTAGATATCCATTTATTTTTGATGAGTAGTGATAGACCCTATAATACTTTGGTGAGTTGGAGCTCTTAGAGGTGATGTTAGTAGGCCTAGATTCCTTGTTGTCTATGACCTTATTATAAGCCTTTGGATCATAAACTTGGGCTCTTAGTCAATCAGACTAATATATCTAATCCCACTAGGTGTGCTAGAAAATAAAAATAATTGATACCTAAAACTCTCACTCTAAGTTAAATATCCTCCATGGGAAGCTTTATAGGTGTGGAACCAAATGCAATCTGTAAAAAAACCTCCAATAATTTAGAAGCTGACTCTTCATCTAAGGTTGGGGATGCAAATGAGGGAGAGAAATGTAAATAAAACTTAAAATAAAACTAAGGTGATGTGATGAGAGATTTAAAGCACTTAGACTATAATTTCATAAAATAGATCAAACCTTTAAACATTATAGACCATAAGGGAGAATAAAACTTGAATTAAGATCTATAATGAAAGTAAAGATTGATACTATAGAAGCAAAAGAAATGAGATAACAAGTACATATAGTTTCCCATGTAAATTGGCACACAATATCACATCTTCTTCATTATCAGATGGATAAATGAATATATAAGGTTTTGAGGGCACATACAAAATGTGTAGTCATACCTGAGCATCATGGACTCAATAGGATAGAGTGGCCACACAATATCCAAGATCTAAAAGCTAACTGCACTCATAAGCCCAAGTTCCTCTTTCATAAATGACTTCATTATGGGCATGAGTACTAGATTTTATAGGTGTCATTCTCGTGAGAATCCATCTTGCCTATATATTTTAGGATCTTTTCTTTTGGAAGGGGATGGTTACCATTTTTACTTGTATTAGCTATTTTTGTATACAACATTTATAATAGAATAAAAGTAATAATAGTTAGCATTTTCTCATTCTTAGACCTTAATAGGTACCCCTCACAAGTGTGACTGGACATTTTGTATATTCCCTCAAGGCAGACTGTATTTGTTTCTCCATCTAACAATGAAGAGGATGTGATAGTCTATGTTAATTTACATGGGAAATTAATTTTGCTTGTTATCTCTTTTATTTTACTTCTATAGTATCGATCTTTGCTTTCATTATAGATCTTAATTCATGGTTTGTGCTCATTTATGGTCTATAGTGTTGAAGGGTTTGATCCATTTTATGAAATTATAGTCTAAGTGCTTTAAATCTCTCAGTGCATCACCTTGGTTTTATTTTTCTTTTCACCCTTAACCTTGGATGAAGAGTCAGATTCTAAAATATTAGAGGTTGATTTACATACTGTATTTAGTCCCACACCTGTAAATCTTCCCATAGGAGGATGTTTAACCTAGATCAAGAATTTTAGGTATCAACAATAATAAACCCCAAATAAACTAACCCTATCTTTATAAAATTGTAATTTTTGAGATTGATTAGCAACTTCTCTTCTCACAACTTATTTTAGACCATTCTAAGGTGTTTAAGATGATCTTTCTTTGATTTAATATAAACAAAAATATCATCTAGGTAAATAGTGACAAATTTACATTTGAAATTCTTGAGTACCTCATTCATAAGCCTCATGAAAGTGCTTAGAGCATTAGTCATCCCAAATGGCATTATAAGCCATTCATATAGTCCATCATTGGCCTTAAAGGCTATCTTCCATTCATCTCCCACTCTGATCCTTATCAAATGATAGCTGATTTTCATGTCTATCTTTGAAAAATAGTTTAACCCACTCAAACAACCCATGACATCATTAGTTCTTGGTGTTAGGAAATAGTTCTAACATTAGTTCTTACATGTGGTAAGAACTAGTTACTATTTACTATGTGTTAGTTACCATGGTTATATGTAAATTTATTATGGGTTAATTGTTTAAATGAATATATTATTTTTAACAATACATTTCATATTTGGGATAGTTGGTTAGTTTAATGATTTATCATCGGGATCATAACATACCCACTTATAGGTAGATATATTGTAATGTTCTCAAATAAATAAAATAAGTTGGTTGATTTATTGATTAAATTGTGTACAAGCATTTGACTCTAGCTTGATATGGGCTAACTTAATTATGTGGTATTAGAGCTAGGTTCCTTGATGGGACCTCTATGTTCATTACATTTTCTTGTAATTTTCATCAAAATTATTTTTGAGTAGTATTGTTGTGTAGAACACATGCAACGGACATTCATACATTCATCCACTCTTATTGTAAATTGACAATCAATTCTCAATGCTGACCATGTGAGAAGTTGTTCGGTTCACCACCCATCTACATATTTATTTCTAATTCCACCCTGCTCATTCTTTCCACAATTTATCCACCCATTACTGTTCACTTTGTGCATTTTGAAAATTGTAAAAAAAAAAAATGATATATATCCTAAAAAAAAGGATAAATGTATATGAAAAAAATACATAGTATATATATACATTTATTATGCATATTTGTATATAGGGATATATAATATTTTAACATAGGATATATAATGCATAAGGGCCAAGATCCTCAATGAAGCTAGTATATTGTGTTGAACCAAAATAATCTTTACATTTATTATTTTTAAATTGGGCTCCACGTTTATTCAATCTCCATTCTCAAATCTGGCAAAGACTATTCCTATAGATTTGGTAGTTTTTTTCCACATTTAGACAATGTGATCTACTATCCAAATGGTATTTATATAGCATTCATCTTAGATATTCTATAGAGATCTATTTTCACCCTCAACCCTCTACTTCTTTGAACTCTACATATTTGGTTCTCAATAGATCTCTCCTTAGTTTTGAATAAAAACTCTCATATTTATTGGTAAATGAGATCTCACATATCAAACCTTAGAATCAAATGACATCCTACATTCACACAAGTTTGTCATTTTACCTATCAATGATGAGCTCTCCTCCATCCTCAAGTCCTCAGAAATAGATTCTCCATGCCAATCTGATCTAGTGTTTGGTCCATCCATGACCTCCATTCTACAGTTACATCTCAACCTCCATCATGACTACTTCTAAATATGATATGCTTCTCAGCTATCACCACTGGATTCATCTATGTAATAGACTAAGATTAAGTTTCAAAAGTTTTAGGTTTTATTTTAGGTATTCTTAGGTATTTGTATTGTTTTAGTGTATCAAGTTATTTATTAGATAGTCAAATTCATTTTTTTAGTATTTGGATTTATAATATAATGTTCTTTTATAGGGTTTAGGTTTAAGTGTTTTTAAAATATTATATGATCGATAGTGTTTTTACACTAAATTGCATTTTCCATTTAGCATGTATTTTAAAGTTTTTAAGTCTAAATTGAGTCTATAAAGTTAAAAGTGTTTTATAAAATAGTCTATAAGTTTAGTAAATCCAATCTTTAATTGGATTTTATAAAAGAGTCAAATAATAAGTGTGTGTTTATAGTTTAAGTTTATAATTGTGAGTTGTCTTTTAGTTTTGTCATATTTTATCAAAAATCAAAAGCTATATGTGTCTAGTCTTATGTGTATCAATGTTAATTTTATATTTGTAGTTAATTTTGTGTCAAGTTCTTTTCATATTGAGTGTGCATCATTTCTCTTGAGTTGTAATTCTTCAAATAAGCCTTAAAAGGCAATTTTTATTAAGGTAGGGTTTTCAAAGTCACATGTTTGTAATCAAATGCATTTTAGGTTGAAACCAACATTCAATTTTATCGACCCATGTTATAAATAGGGGGTGAATGTTAGGAAATAGTTAAAACATTATTTTTTTACATGTGGTAAAAACTAGTTACTATTTAATATGTGTTAGTTACCATGGTTATATGTAAAGCTATTATGGGTTAATTGGTTAAATGAATATATTATTGTTAATAATATATTTCATATTTAGGTTAGTTAATTATTTTAGTGAGTTATTACCAGGATCATAACATCCCTACTTATAGGTAAATATCCTTATATATTGTAATGTTATCAAATAAATAAAATAAGCTAGTTGATTAACTGATTAAATTGTGTATGAGCCTTTGACTCTAGCTTGATATGGGATAAATCCATTAATTTGTAATGGAAATTTATACATGATTATGACCTTGTTTATATCTCTAGATTTCATGCATGTTCTCCATCCTCCATCTTTCTTAGGGGTTAGGACTGCTGGTACATCACATGGACTTAAACTTTCTTTAATCAGATCTTTGTCTAACAACTCATGCACTTATCTTTTTATCTCCTTATTATCCTCTTTAGCTTGATAAATTTGAGGATTTTTTTTTGGATTCCATAAGCAGTCATAAGATCTATGTACTACATATTTATTACACCTAAAACACTTGCCCTAAAATCCTCTTCATCTCCCTATTGTGTTTTCTGTTTCACCTCTGAATGAGTAACATCCTCTTATAGTTTAAATTTAACCTTGAGATATATTTTATTCCTCATTTTGGACCTAAAAATAACTTTTACCACCATATCATCTTGTACCTCTAAAAGTATTGTCTTTTCCCTAAAATGTTGTGTTTTCTCTCTAGATAGTTTTTCCTCTACCTTGAGTGTAAAATAGTATTATTCCTCAACTGATCTTGGGGATAAAATAAAAATTTCATCTTATATATTAAACCTTATGCCATTGATATATATTTCCACATTTTCCAAATCTTTCTCTATATGACATGTTCTAATTATTAATTTGTAGAACTTATCTGTATAATATTTCATTGTCATGTCCTTTTAATTTAAGTTTTGAAGCTTATTGAATATCTTAGTCTACTAATATTTTGGCATGAGTTTGCCTTTTAGTTTGGATACTATTCTTTTCCAAACCTTTATCTTTGGTTTGTCTTTCCTTCTCCTCTCATCTTGAACTCCATCCCACTAGAGGGATGCATGACCTTTCAATCTTGTACTATAAAAATTCACTTTCTTTTCATCCTTTATTCCTTCATATTAAAAATACTTATCCATTACATATATATAATCTACCAATTATTTAAAATTTAGGCTAGCTTCCTATACTGGAACTTCTAATTTAGGCTTGGACCATACTCCTATGATTGATTTCAAGAATATTTCTTCCATTCTTGCTTCTTCTTATTATTTTGCTAATTATTCTCATGGTTCTTCCTCTCCTTCATTCACATCACCTATCACAACACCTCTTCTTTGAGTGACTTTTATTGCATCTAAATGTGCATGTAAATATTTTTATCTCCTCTAATAAAACATCTCTTAGTTGTCTTCTTTGACCTGGTTTAACACCACTTCTAGTTACTCCTCTAAGTACCATTATTACACTTTATTGTAAGTTTCTTTTTAAAAAATGATATTAAATTCTCTAAATAATTTTTTTTCCTTAGGTCACCTCTGAATTATAACCAAACATGGCTATAATACTAAAAATGATGGTGATGGGTAAAGGAAGAATCAACTTGTAGCTTTCTTGAAATGAGAAATTAGGTCTAAAGCCTTCTTCATTACCAATATTAACTAAAAATGGAATATTTGTAATTTAAATACCTATTTTATATTCATTTTGTGTTTTCAAAACCCATCATCTTGGATTACAACTTTTATTCCACTTGAAGAATGCAAGAAAATGTAAATAGGGTTTTCTAGATGACTAGGCCTACAAGCCTTCTTAACTATAACTTGAGATAAAACAAAGAGTTTTATTATTATAAAAGTATTTTACACATTAATTTAATGTTGTATCAAATCTTTTTTTGCATTTTCAATTTTAACCAATCTTGAAAATGCAATAAAATTCAAAATAAGAGTTTGAAGCCTTTCAAACTAGGCCTACAAACTAAGAATTTGATATAATTTTCTATTAAGAGACCCAATAAATTTTATAAAATTTAAACACTTCCAAAACATCATATTTTACCTTTATAAAAAATTCATTTATTTTTCTTGATTTATTTCTATTTCAGACAGATTTTAACTTTCAAAACCCTAGTTTAGGGTACACAGGCTTATGTGCAAGCCAAAAGATAATAATTAAGTAAAATTTTAATGAAAAAGATTTATTTCTCAAATATTATAGTTTTATAAGGTCTAAAATAATGATATATTACTTATCATTCAATTTGGGACTTGGAACAATATTAAATTTTGAAGAAAATAACTTTTTTTAGACTATACATGCACCATTAATGGACTCTAACAGACCTATTTATAATTTGAAACCATGAAAAGTAAATAAATACATTATAAATAAAAATATATTACTGTTTAAAAATAATAATTTTTTAATTATAGGAATGTTTAACTTGAATTTGTAAATTTAAACTTAAATTAATAAATTGTTTATTATTTTTATACAAACTCATGATACAATCTAGTTAAAAAAATCCTATTTTTTGAGATTTATTCCCTCTTTTATTGAAATATTTTAATATTTGTCTCTTGTTTATATCTCCTACTCTCCTCCCACATACCTTCTCTCTCCTAATACACTACTCTTTATTCCAAATCCTACAATTTATCCAACTATCTAACTAATTAGTGAACTCAACTTAAAATTGACCTTGCTTGATTTTTGACATGGATAAGTATGAGTTAATGCATTATAATACCTTAATACATGTCGTAAGACTCTATTATAACCCTAAATTAAGGATCATGACTTTTCATTATTCTAGGGGATGATAAAACCTTTCAAACTCTTTACAACAAATTCAAAAATTTATATACACTATTTTTGGTAGGAAAAACAAGGAACACCCTAAAATGACCAATAAAATAAAAATGAATCATGGTAAAGGCTCATTATTTACAAAAAATTACTCTCTAAACATCAAAAATACCAAAACATACAAAATATAACCTACTATATACATGTACCTAGATCGCCAATCCTAGTTTAGTCCTTAGGATGTACACTCAATGATATTAATGCATTGATGATCCTAGTGAATAAAAAAATTAGTAAATTAAAGTAAGATGTAAACATATACCCCAACCAAAACTCATCACATATTACAATAGTGTAATGTGGGATAGTTATTTAGGATAAAACATAGTACAAAAGATAAAATCATGAATTGTAATAAATATAAGGTAAATTTGAGATAAATTAGGTCAAATAAATATTTATACATACCTTCAATTACATTGTTATTTTTAATAATCATGATGGTTTATGATACCAAAGTGTTTTTGAGTTAAATCTATCAAACTAGTGCATAACATGAAAATGTAAGGTGTATAACTAGGGCTAAGATAAATCTCACAATCTTAAAAAAGATAAAATTAAAAAAAGTGTAATAAATATTTCATTAGTACCATAAAACTTATAACAAGGCTAGGATTTTGCTACTTCTAGTTCATCAATAGGAGCTAAAAAAATAAAGATATAGAAAATGTACAAAATCTAAGATTTTTTTTAAGTTTAAATTTTTAGATTAGAGGATATAATTATAGATAAATCCATTCATTTGGTTAAATTTTATTGAGATATCTAGAGATTTTTCATATTTAGAACAACTATTTCTAACATAGAGAGATTATAATAGGAGGACACAAAGGTAAAGGTAGTGGAGGAAGCATTCAAATAGTAATGGAGATTACTAAGGAAGGTTTTTAATTTAATTATAGATAGATTATAGTGGAAAAAATGATCATAAGTTAAAATATATCCAATAAAAATCTCTACAAAATGTGTAAATAAGTAGATAAAAAGAGATGTCAAATGGGTTTTTAGCAAAATGGCATTCCAATGTGCATATAATTTTTATGAGCAATAAATAAGGGAAAGATTTTGCATAGCATCATCATATTTATTGATGATTTTTTGTAATATATAAATCATATCATGGTAAATAACATTATGTTATATGGAAAATGAAATAAATTTCTAAATATGGTCAATGTAAATAAGCCATAGATGGTAGATAAAGTAGAAAAAATAAATGGTTGATGAAATAAAAAAATAAACATGGAATAAGTAATATGAAAATATAGAGATGTATGATAACATACTATCATATGGTTAATTATGTATAAATTTATTACATGTCTAGTGACACACTATCTAAATAGCCGATGTACCTCTATGTTAATGTAATGATTTCATTTTTATTACATTTTATCTTATTTTTTCTAAAACTTGATTGATTGGGTTATTTTTTTTGGAATTTTACAAGTGTAAATATGAAGATAGTTATGAAATATGGTATATGTTTATTATATTATATATCTATTTTAAAAACTAGTAGAAGAAGATAGGATAATATTTATTAGTATGTATTTTGGGGGGATTATGGCAATGTATCGAATACCGATGGATGAAAATTTCATTCATCATGTTTATTTATGGGAGACATATAAAAATAAATTTTTGAGGGTGGTGGATGGTGAAATAATGGAGGTTGTAATAAAATTGAAACATGTCCATGTTATTTTGTGATTTTTGATAAAAAACACTCCCATAATTTATGGTATTCTAGATATAGTGGTAAAGAGGCAGTCACTAGCCTAATGGGCTATTGGGTTAGTACCATACACATTCAAATACTATATGGTTAAGGGTATTTAGTTTTATCATTGATTATAAATATCTAAAATGTGATTTTTGGACCAAAATTCTTGTGTCATTAGTCTAATGGAGTCATTCTATTGTTTGATATCATGGGGTGTTGACTAGTGTTAGAGAAGTTCATAATGTAAAACATAGGTATTAGAATATGAGTATATACTTTACATTAGTTTGAAAATATATTAGCATGGAATCATATTTCAATGGGAAAAGTGATAATTATACAAGGATTTATGAGAGGTTCACCATTTATAGGCTAATAGGGGAAATTTATAGATTCCAGGACATTCAATGAGTTATGATATGGGCTAGGGTAAGTTTTATGAGATATCAGGTTTTATACTTCATATTTAAATTTTTTTATTTTTATTACATCACATGGAATACATATTGA
The DNA here is from genome assembly GCA_037957365.1 of Torreya grandis. NCBI lineage: Eukaryota > Viridiplantae > Streptophyta > Pinopsida > Cupressales > Taxaceae > Torreya > Torreya grandis. The sequence goes on along the minus strand of JARHVA010000222.1, from coordinate 2,201,194 downwards.
ATTTTATTGGATACATGTCCTACATGACCATCTACAATGTGAGCTCGAGGATTGGCCAATATTATAGGTCTCTTCACTTGGTGAATAAATCTACACTCATGTAATCAATTCATTTTCAAGTTTGACTTCCAAACTTGATGTAACCTAAGGACTTACCCCTTATATGAAAACACATGTGAATAATAGGGATAGGGACCATAACTATGAGACTTAATTTTTAAATGAGTGTACTTTCATTAGAACCAAGGGAGGAGACTATGATGCTTAGTAAAGGTAATAATAATAGATATGGAGGAGATATATATTCAAGTTCCTAATTGGGTGGTGGTGGTGGTAGGGAATATGAATAAAAACATCCCTAAATGTATATAAAACTTCCCTATTTGAGGAAGGATAGGGATTATCAAGACCTTAGGTTTGAGGAAGGTAATGGAGATGAAGGTTGTGATGTAGAGAATACTTATGATCTCAAAGACTCTATATTATATATTTTTTCAAGAGATATGAATAATAATGTGTGTTATATGTAGTTAAGACTATTAGTTATGCTTATAAAAAAATAGGAGATGAGATTCAATATTGTTGGTGTAAATTTAGGTACTTTTATATTTTTGTGTTTTATGACTCACCCAACAAGTACTAACATAAATTTTCCAACCATTGAAGAAATCACCATTGAGATGGTGATTTTAATTTATGTTTGAGAGGGGTAATTCCCTCATAGGATATACATATTTTTTTTGGATTTTTTTAGTTTTAACTATAAATACAAATGAAACAAAATTAATATATTGTCAAATATGAAAATGGATGGAGAAAGGAGGAGGGTGGAGGAAAATGAAAGAAACCCATGATGAAACAAAAGAAAATAACTACCAAAATAATTTTGAATTAAATGAAATATTTGGAAAATATTTCTCTCACAAACAAATGTATATAGGATCAAAAAATGTAATGGTAATGAAAGGTTTACTTAGAAACATAAAGTCTTCTCAAAACTAAGATTGGGTAAACTTGGTACAAATCCCATACATGATGATTTCAACATAAATTTTAGAAACATCATGAGTTTCAAACAATTAGGAAAATTTAAAAAATAATGGATTATATATATATATATATATATATATATATATATATATATATATATATATATATATATATATATGAAAAAAATTACATAATTCATAAATAAATAGAATAAAACCCCATAAATCTAAATATTGATATGACTTGCTTTCTTACATTCCATTACTCAAATTTGGAAAATTACATATCCCAAAACATAAAGTTGTAGGAAAATCTCCCCAAGGGCTTGAAATAAAGAAGACCCCTTATAAAATTTTACATTTTTAATATTTATTAATTTATGATGGTGTGGGTTGAACCTTTGTATTCCACTATGAAATTTGGCATTCAAAATTCAATGAAAGACTTTGTCCGGTTTATGAGTTCCAATTAGAACATTACAAACAAACAAATAGACCCTATTGGGCCTGTTACGTTTGTAAGGTACTTTAGTTACTTGTGGTACCCAATGAAATTTGTCATAGTTAGGTCCATCAGTGGTGAACATCACATGCATCACTAATAATGATTTAAAATAACAAGTTTCTTCTTTATCAGGCTTATCTAGCCCATCAATCATTGTAATAACATGTGAAACTTAGTGAACCAAGATGAAATCAGATCCATCAAAATTATATGGAACTTCAAGTAATTTATCATACTTCATATACCCCATTGGATTTATTGACTCCATCAGGCACTTTAAACACATTAATAACCTCAATAAATAGACCTTATCAGGCATGTTGGTGACTTTTAATACCTCAAGAACTAAGACCAAATTTAATATAATAGGCCTCCACAAAAATTTGAGAACCAAGATCAAATCAATTTTTTCCTCTAATAATAACCAACATTTTGAGGTACAAGACTATATTTTATTGACAAATGTTTCTAATTACAAATTATTATATTGACTTGGTCTACAGAATAAAACATAAATTGAGAGCTTATGACAAAATTAAAATTTTGGAAAAACTTAAAAGATATTTGAATGAGAAGCCTTGTCCATTGGGATATGGAGTCAACATCCTTATTTTTAAAATTTTAATGTTATTTGTCCTTCATCTACCTACCATCACCTTTTAAGAGCATGATGGGGAGTGTTATCATAAAATGCAAAATTTCATGACAACAACAAGATTTGACTATGGGACTAAATTCCCTAACATAATACATGAGAATTATATATTATTTTGTCACTATTTCCTTTATTACTATGAATCATTATGTGTAATACATACTTGTATACCTTGATATATCCAATTGACAACCGATTTACATATCTCAATCATATGGAAAATGAATATGCATTGTTGGACCATATAATTATCTTGAAAACTCCATATATTTTCTTGTTATAAATCCCTACATTATATTGTTATAACTCACACACTCTATCCTAATCTATCCAAATACGACCTAGTTCATCCATCAAAATCATATAGGAAATGAACATGCCCTATCAGGTTAGATCATTGTCTTGAAAAATCCACCTAATTTTATGATTTGAAATTTAGATGCTTGGAAGGATATACATGGATACATTTATTTTATGTTTAAAAACATAGATTGATTTGTTTGAATAAATTTGGAAATGATTTTACCTAGAACATATCATTGTATAGCTCATGTTATCCCTTTGAATGATTTGTAACTTTGATGGATTCCTCCAAACATACAAAAGGTCCACCATGCAAATGAGTGGAATTGATTCTAAATGGTTTTTATTGACAAAATACAAAACCAATTCAATATATTTTAAAGATACACTTTGAAATATAAGCATATTGATTTTTAGTGGATAAAATAATATTTATATATAAATACCAATTTGATCTTTCTTTACTGATTGGTGGTTATTTTAATGGGTGATTTTGACATAGTATTTTAAAACACAATATTAAATACATTTTTTTGATCCTTAAATCATGTATCTTATGAATTTAGTTTGATGCCAAGAAAATAATAATTTACTTTTCAAATATCCAAATATGAACTCATAAATTTTTTCAACATTGTACTATTGAGTAGAGGACCATATTCCCACTTCAAAATTTTCAAAGAAAAACTCAAGTAAATCATTACAATAAGGTCTTATATAAAAAAATGGTTGTTGAATTTTCCATTAGCAGGAAAATAAGGTTAATTTTTGAGTTAAAGTATGTGTCTAAAATAAATCCATTCACATCAAGAATAAGAAAATTCTTCTCTTTAAGAATAGGTATTTTTGTCTCTAAACTAAAAATAATTATTCTTGTACCTAAATACTAATTTTATGTAAAAAAATAAAAAAAATCAACACTTGGTAGGATGAAGAGACAAACACGAGGATAAGGTGAAAACATAAAAATGTATAAGAAGCACTCATTAAACACAAACACATGCACATGCACAAAAATGGAAGGAAAAAACACAAGTAAAAACACGTGGGAAATTAAACTATTTATAGGTGAGAAGGGTTGAGAAAACTATGATCCCTTATGAGTTAAGTTTTCACAAGATGAAGACAATTTGAAAAGGTTATGAGAAATAGAAACAAAAATATTTTAAATGTATCTATGGGATAAACAAGAGGTGTGGGTGGGAAGACGAATGTGGAATTTAAAACTTGACCACACACATTTTCCTCATGAATAGAAGGATTATGTCTCAAATTTTCATTTAAAATACTACCAACATGAATCATGCCTCCAAATAATTCATTTTGTGATTTCTCTTGTTTATCCTTATCCATGAATGGTTAAATCAAATCTTCTTTAGACACCTCCAAAGATGATCCTGGGACCAAAATATCATTGTGCTCAACATGACCATAAAATTATTGCTAATTACTTCTTGTTTCTTCTTAAAAATATTTTATGAGATTATGTTCAACATACTCACATACCTCTTATTCATCAATCTGAAACTCACTGTTTTCAAGACTCATCTCATGCTCTTGAAATGAGGCTCAATTTTCCTTTTCAATTCATTCTTTTATGATTTATTCCTCTTGGGATGAATTTTAAATTATAAAAACTTATCTTCTTTTGATTTTTACAATTCAATAGAAATATTTCAAAAAAATACTCTTTTTAGATCATCAAAAAATTCACAAATTGGATTTTATTTTAAGGCCAATATGAAGAGGAAAATATTTATCACTATATAATCACTTGAAAAAAACTAATCGACCCCTAATTTAGGTTATTTTAAAATATTTTCCTTGTTTATTTATTTTTTCCCACCCAATATTTTCAAGGTATGCATATTCTGATTGCAAAAAGAATCTATTCATGATTGCAACAAAATATTAGACCATGGGTAGTGATAGTAAAACTCAAAATATTAAAATCATGGGTTGTATTCCAACATAATAGATAAGAAAGATGAAATTACCATTTACAAGTAAAAATCATTAATGAAATAAATAATTATAAAGGTATTATACACCATGCAAATGTAGTGTGATCATATCCTAGAAATTAAGATAATCATTTACACTATGTAATATATAAATGTTATCTATACATTTGTAAATAGTATAAGGGTCATAGAATGATAACACCTACATATTGTCACATATCGATAAGATAACCCTAGCTTAGAAAAGCTAGTGGGTAGAGAAGTCCAACAACTTAGTCCTTTGAAAATTTTGTATGTTTTGCATAACACTCATGAATAACATCAAAATGAATGTGTCATATAGAAATAATATACTACCTACTAATCATGGGATAAATATAATATTTCTAAGATGTTAACTATATTTTTAATCATTCCCACGTCCTAATATTATATTTTTTAGAATATTTGTGTATTTTTAAATATATATATTTTTTTGTGATATTAAAACCAACAACACTATAAACTATAATTAAGAAATATGTTGAAGATAGAATAAGTTAAAAATATATAAACATTTCACAACTTGTGTCAAGGGTAAATATGCACTAGAAAGGATTGTATGTCCAAACATGAAAAAGATGCTCTCATTGAATGCAAATTGTAGATTTGAGGAGTCTATAATATACTAAAAAAGTATGCATAGAATTTATTTTACATCCTCGTGTCATCAAATTTACACTTGTATACATATTTCACATGTATGAACAATATAAATCTAAAAATTAAAGTCTTTGCATGAAAAATAATGATTTACATACTGAAACTAAGTGAGCAATCATAACATTAGAAAATTTAAGGTTCTATGTATTTATATTATGATTTATAGGACAAAATTGATAAAGGATAGGATCGACCAACTGGGATAGTAATCATAAATGATTTTGTCTTATGTTGGGAAATTCTATCCTAGAAGAAAAAAATGAAAATGTGTCATTGCAAACTCTGAAAGTAGAGAGATAAATGATTTTTTTTGAAATATTTTATCATTGTTTTGAGTTTTTTAGATCTATAAATTGAAATATAAGGGATAAGAGATTGAAAAATAAACAAGATCCAAGGTCCTAGAATAACTGATCAATCAATCACATTGGCAAGAAAAAATAAGAATAAGATGCAACAATCCAAAAGTTATGTTCAATCAGATTTTTTTGAATGATTTAAATGTTCTTAAATATTTTTAGTTAACACTCATATAATAAGTAATACTAATTAGGGTTTAAGTTCATAGAGTTGCATGAATACATAACACACTCTTCTTATCCATGAATATCTTGGTCATTGTTACCATCATGTAGTATGTGCATTATTTATCCTTGATTTGAAAATGTAATGACTTTAAAATATATTTTAGTTTACATTTATTGTAACCATAATATTCAAAAAATAAATGGTTTTTGATACATATGAGGTATAATCAATAACTTTACGTTGAAAATTTTGGGTCGATAAATAATTGGGTATATGATGTATTTAAGGGATTCTTTCTAATGTGAACTATGATATAAGACATTAATATTGTACCCAATTTGTGACAATCTTCTAACACTACAAATTTTTTAATTTTGAGTAAGATCAATGTAATTATACTTGAAATAATCTCCTTGCATATCTATTACATTAGTTACATTTCTTGGTTGAGGATTCTTTTTGTTATAGCTATAACATCTACTTTATGAATATCTAATTTATGAATATCTTTTTGATTTTGTATTATTATGATAATTACATCATGCTTGTATTTTTAAATTTTCTATTTTAATACCTTAAATACTTTATATCATGTCTTATGATTCTATGAAAAGTATAAAATGATTAACCTTTTGTATGTAAAAGATGTGTTACTGATTGATGTCTAGCAATATGTAATGTTATAAGCTCATTTTATAATAACATTTGAAAAAATATTGTGAGTTTCTCTTGATGTTGCATGATTTTTAATAACTGTGAAACATTTGTATTTAATGTTTCTAAATTATTATCTAAGTTATTTAAAAATTCCATATAATATCTATTATTAAAATAATTCATCATATTATCCCTATTAGGTATACCCAATATTTTATTACCCTTTGAATCTAATTTATTTACATTAATTTTCTTTGAATCATCACGTTAACCTCCTAGAGCAATGGGTGTAAACAAAGTATGAGATAAATAGTCATCTAAAGGATTGAATTTTAAATTGAATATTTGATCATCTATCATATTAAATAGGTTGGTATTATCCTCATCACTATCATAATAAAAAAAATTACCATATTTTAATTTTTAATTAACCACTAAAAGAAGATCAGGTATAGCCTCATGTTGGTTCTCCTTATTTTTATGCTTTTTTTTGGATACATTCTTGTTACGCTTGTATTTTTATATGCTCATTTTGAATTTTTTATATTTATATTTTTGATTTCTCAAGTTATTTTTTCATTTTATATATTTATTGGTGATCTTTATATGATTTTTTATCTATTTTCTTTTTGGTAGTGATTGACTCTCTAATTTCATATGCAAATTTTTTATCCCAAGAGATAATTTAAGGAGGGATAATGATTAGATAATCCAATTATTATTTATATTTTTGAACCCTGAAATAAATAAAAGGATTATAATTTGTAGGAAATTAATAAGAGTATCCTTCATCCATGAATTTTGGACATTTATGCATAGTAGATGGTACTGCTACTGTCATGTGTATCTAAAGCCTTCCCAATAATAAATTGTAATGAAATTGATTAAGAATAAATTAAAATAGAGTAGACACTATTTATTTTTATCCTAAAACCTATCTTGAAGATTTTATGAATAAGTGATTAATTAATTATACAATAACATGCAACACAAAATTCATTCCTCAAAATCATAGTAGTAGAGACATATAGAAGAAAATTCAGATCTAAACAAATACACACATTTCACCGATATAATGTGCTTCAACCAATGTGGGTTATGTCCACCAAGAATATCTCTATAATATTATAAAAAAGGGTACAAGACAACTCTCAATAAAAAACCTCTCATAGAGATAACTTTCTCCAACTTGAATTTACACCAAAATTCTCGAGATGCTAAGCTATACCTCAAACTTGATCACAACAACCAAAGAGAGAATACAAAGCTCAAAAATGAGATACAAAATGCAATGATTAATGTGTTTCCCCTCACCCCTATTTATACTTTCTAAAATCCCTTGAAAATTGTGCCATACCATGGAGATAACCATATCCCCACCAAATAAGGGAGGTTACAACCACCTAAGATAAACATAATCCCATGATTCTCTCAACACCTTAACCACTTCTCCATAAAACATGCCAAAAATGTGTGAAGTGGTTAGCATAATAAAAAATATGCTCCACCATTTTTGAAAGTAAAAATTACATGTTAAAATTGCCCTGGTAATTTTATTTTTACCTTAGGGCTGTTGAAATAGGCTCCACATTCAACAATCTCCCACTTGGAGTTTATTTCTCCTTTAACATAATTTAACATTCTTCCATGATCTTCATGAATACCAACCAAAGCTAAACATAACCTAAAATTATCCAATGTGACTACCTTGGTCAACATATCTATAAGATTTTGGCTTGTATGTATCTTTTCTATCTTCACCATGTTTTCTTCCAAAGCTATCCTGATGATTTGATATAGTAACTATATGTGCTTCATCCTCAAGTGGAAAGTGGAGTTATTGGCTAAATGTATAGCATTTTGACTATCACTATGTAATCCCCCAACTTCTTGCTTATGTTCCAACTCATTAAATAACTATTGTAACTAAATCATCTCCTTGTTAGCCTCTATAGCTGCAATATATTCAAACTCTATGGTTGATAAAGCCATAACCTTCTATATCTAAGAAATCCAACTAATCATTGTATCCCAGATAGTAAATACATAACCTATCATAATCCTCTTGCAATCAACATCCCTAACCATATCTGAGCCCACATAACCATGCAAAGTGGTGTTTACTCTACTAAAAAACAATGTTGTACCCATAGTTCCTCTCAAATATCAAATAATCCACTTCATTGATTTCTAGTGATCATAACCTGGATTACTCATGTACCTACTTATTACTCCCATAACATGAACAATATCTAGCCTAGTATTAACCATAACATACATCAGGTTACCAACTACTAATGAGTAAGGTACCTTTGACATATTTATCTTTTATTATTCTATTTTGGGACGCTACTCCTTTGATAATCTGAAATGGCCTACCAAAGGAGTCCCAACCACCTTAGCATTATGCATACTAAATCTCTCTAAAAATTTCTTCACGTATTCTTCCTAGGATAAGATTAACTTCTTCTCCTTCCTATCCCAATTTATCCTCATACCAAGGATTTGCTTCACTACACCCGAGTCCTTCATAGAAAAGGAATCACTAAGATGCTTCTTAAGTGCTTGAATCTGTTGCATGTTCTTTTTTGCAACCAATGTGTCATCTACTTATAAAAATAGGATAATATAATTACCATCCTCAAATCTCTTGACATACATGCAATGGTGAGAATAACACCCAGAGTAACCTTGTTCCAACATAAAATTATCAAACTTATTATACCATTGCCATGGAGCTTCTTTCAAGCCATAAAAGCTTTTATTTAGTCTCCACAACAATTTATCCTTTCCTTCAACCTCATAACCCTGTGGCTACTCTATATATAATTCCTCTTCCAAATCACCATGAATGAATGTAGTATTCACATCTAATTGTTCTAAGTGCAAATTCTCTACTGCAACTATACCAAGCATAATTCTAAAAGAAGTCATCTTAACAATAGGAGTAAAAATATCATCAAACTTATTATACCATTTCCATGGTATAATAACCTTGTTCCAACATAAAATTATCAAACTTATTATACCATTTCCATGGAGCTTGTTTCAGGCCATAAAAGCTTTTATTTAGTCTACACACCAATTTCTCCTTTCCTTCAACCTCATAACCCTGTGGCTGCTCTATATATAATTCCTCTTCCAAATAACCCAGAGTAACCTTGTTCCAACATAAAATTATCAAACTTACTATACCATTTCCATGGAGCTTATTTTAGGCCATAAAAGCTTTTATTTAGTCTACACACCAATTTGTCCTTTCCTTCGACCTCATAACCTTGTGGTTGCTCTATATATAATTCCTCTTCCAAATCACCATAAAGGAATGTAGTATTCACATCTAATTGTTCTAAGTGAAAATCCTCTACTGCAACTATACCAAGCATAATTCTAAAAGAAGTCATCTTAACAATAGGAGAAAAAATCTCATCAATATCAATACCTTTCTTTTATGCAAACCCCTTGACCACCAATCAGGCCTTGTACCTTTTCCTTCCTCCATCCTCTTCTTTGATTTTATATACCCACTTGTTCTACAATGCTCTCTTGCCCTTGGGTAGCTTCACCAAATCCCACATCTAGTTTTCCATGAGAGAACTATGTTCCTCTTCCATGGCTTACTCCCACTTCTTCCTAGCATTTGCCTGCATTACTTCCTCAAAACATTCTGGTTCTCCACTATTAGTAAATAACCAATAACTCAAAGATGGGGGAAAAAGTTTAGGATATCTTCTTACCCTAGAAGACCTTTTTACTATAGGAGTTTAGGAATCCTATTTAAGTGGTTCCTAAACTATCTCTTTGGACATCTTACCATTCATAATATCATCTAACATTGTGCACTCTTTTTGTTCTTGTTCCTAAAATTGATCCTTAGACATGACATTTTATTTAAAGACAACATCCATATGCCATAATATTTTCTTGTCTCTAAGACTCCAAACCTAGAAACTAAAGTCATTCTCACCATAATTAATAAAGGTGCATCTCTTAGACTTAGCTCCTAACTTGGTCCTATCTTTCTTGGTAACATAAATAAATGCCTCACATATAAAGACCCTAAGAAAAGAATAATTAACTTTCTTACTAGACTAAGCTTCCTCAGATATTCCTACATCCAAAGGCACTAAAGGTTCTCTATTAATTAGATATACTATTTTCCTAACTACTTCCACCCAAAATATTAGGGGCAGCCCAGCATGCAACCTCTTGCTCCTAGCACACTCCATGATTGTCCTATTCATCCTTTTTGACACTCCATTCTCCTATGGTGTCCATAGAACCATCCTTTGCCTATGAATTCCATTATATGAATAATAATCATCAAATGCTTTGCTAATATACTCACCTCCATTGTCTGACTTGAGACATTTCAACTTGAGACCTGTTTCATTTTCAACCAAAGCTTTTCATCTCTTGAATGTTTCAAACACATCAAATTTATTCTTAATGAAATAAACCCAAAATTTCCTAGTTACATCATCAATAAATATAACATAATAATTTGAACCACCAATAGAAGATACCTAAGCTAGCCCCCATACATCTAAGTGAACCAAATCCAACTTATTTTCTTTCTTTATATGTCTAACCCTTAGGAACTTAACTCAATTTTGCTTCTCATACACATAATCATCATAGAATTCTAAATCAACCTATTTCAATAGGAGCAACTTATCTTTCAAGATCTCTATGACCTTTTGGCTCATATGACTGAGCTTGTAGTGCCACAAAGTTACATCTCCATCTATAGCAACTAAATTATAGTGATCAAGACTACTAGTCAAATACAAAGTTCCAAATTTGTTACCTCTTTCAACCATAAGATCAACCTTTGTAACTTTCCAAGAGTTTGTTGTAAACATCACCAAATAACTCTCACTATCTAACTACCCTATTGATATTAAATTCTACCTTAACTATGGGACATGTTTGACATCCTTTAGTAGCTATGTGTTCCCATTTTGAATATTCACCTAAACATAACCTTTCCCTACTATAATACATGGTTCATCATCACCAAAATAAACATGTCCAAAATCTCCTTAAACATAATCAATAAAATGATGCCTATGTGGGATGGCATGAAAAGAAGCCCCTAAATCTAATACCTAAGATTTAGAAACATTATCCAAGGAAATAATTAAATCATCCTGAATAATAATACCTATTTTCATAATTACCTCCTTGATATCCTCATATTTGGTCTTCTTGTCTCAAATTTCCCAACATTCCTTCTTTGTGTGTCCACTTTTCCCATAATATCAACACACCATCTTGACTCTAGATTTAGTTATTCCCTGACCCTTTGAATTTCCATGATTTCATTTTCTTCTATCCTTTTATCTCCCTCTAGTATCCACCATAAAATAATTCCTTGAAGATGATTCCTTGGTTCTCTTCCTTCACATTTCCTTGCTAAAAATCACATCTATAGCATCCTCAAACTTTAAACTTCCCTTAGCAGGGATGACATTACTCACAGCCATAACCAGGCTATCCCAACTATCATGTAAGGAGAAAAAAATCAATAAATCCTTAAATTCATCTTCAAATTTAATATGAAAAAAAGTTAGCATACTCACAAACATATTAAAATCATTCAAATGATTAGCTACATAATCATTTTTAGACATTTTCATATTAAATAACCTTTTCATCAAAAATATTTTATTAGAGGTAGAGGATGTTTCATATAACTCCCCTAATTTATTTATCAGACCAAATATGGTCATCTCCTCTAAAATATTGAAGGCAACCGAAGATGTAAAGCATAATCATATGGTTCCTAGTGCTTTCTTATCAAGCGAATTCCAATCTACCTGATCCATACCTAAAGGTTGGCTTGATTTCCCCATTAAAGAGCAATGAATATCCTTAAAAAATAAGTAATCCTCCATCTACATCTTCCACAATATAAAATTTTTCCCATTGAATTTTTCAACTCTAGATCTACCATTATCTACCATAGCTCCCACTCAAGCTAATATCTTTCCCTGTGATTCACCACTTTAGCAAAACCACTAAAGCTAGCTCTAATACCAATTATTAGGAATAAGTGATTAATTAATTAAGCATAACATGAAACATGGAATTTATTCCTCAAAATCATAGCAATAGAGACATATGGAAGAAAATTTAGATCTAAGAAAATACACACATAACACTGATAAACGTGGTTCACCCAATGTGGGCTACATCCACCAAGAATCTCTCTACAATATTATAAACAAAAGTACAAGACCAATCTCAACAAAAACCCTCTCACAAAGATGCAAAATACAATACTTAATGTGTTTCCCCTCACCCCTATTTATACTTTCCAAAATCCCTTGAAAAATGCACCATATTATGGAGATAACCATATCCCCACCAAATAAGGGAGGTTACAACCACTTGGGATAAACATAATCCCCCGATTCTCTCAACACCTTACCCACTTATCCATAAAACATGCCACAAATGTGGGAAGTGGTTAGCATACTCAAAAATACACCCCACCATTTTTGAAAGTAAAAATTACATGTTAAATTGCCCTGGTAATTTTATTTTTATGTTATGGGTGTTGAAATGGGCTCCACATTCAATATAAGATTCATCAATTTATTTGATAGTTTGATTTATTTTTCAAAGACTACCATTGTTAATGCCCATTTTTTGTAAGAAAACACTACTAAAAATGTTTACTCTTGATCCAACATCAATCAATACTCAATTCATTTATTTTACATTTTTAATTGGAACAACAATGGGATATTTTGCATGATTATATCTTATGTTGGAAATTATTCATTTTTAAAGTTATTTTTGTCTCAATATCCTTAGAAACATTCATGATTAAATCAAAAGTGGAAGGTTATGTATCACTAAGAATAGTATTTTTCCTTAAATTAGCATAAAGGATGTATTTTTATACTAATGACGTGTTTACTAAATCAAAAATCAAAAATATTTAAAGGCTATTATTTAATTGATCTATAATATCATAAACTTTGGATTGATTTTCTTATCTTGTAGGAGGAGGAGGGGGTTGACGAAGAACATGTTGATTAACTCCATGATGTATTGGTCTACCTCATTAGTTATTAACAATATGGACTACATAATATAATTTAAGTTGTAAAATAATGGCACTAGGATGGTAAATATTATAACCTTGAATTCTAAAAGGAGAAGTGAAATGTGTCATACATGATATTTTTCATATAGTTGTAACTAATTTTTTTAATTTAATATTGAATTAATGATGAAAAATTAACTTTTGAGGTTAATTTTGAGAAATATTTATAGAATTATGAATATATAGCTATTCTTACTCAAATCTTATGCTTGATTTTAATTTTTTTTGCATTAATGATACTTGCATATTATATTGTAATTAAAGTCTTTTTCCAAAAACTAGAGGCAAGCAATTTTTATCCCTTATAGCCATATTTTTGTATTAAAAAAAGAAATAAAAAGATGCAATGTGAAATACTAAATGGAAGGATATTGTAAACAATAGCATGATTATGCTATTTTAAAACATTAAAAAATAATGAAATGACTAAATTTTGAAACCCTAGAAGGTTGGAACCTTAAGGAAAAACTAGGAATTGCAATGCTCAAACAATGAGTTCACTAAATGTTTTATCTTGAATTTAATTAATATGGAAACTAATACTATTTCTAAAAAATAGAATAGAATAAATTAGGGTGTTGTAAACTCAATTTTAAATAATATATTAAAAGTAAATGATTGAAATAGATGAAAAAAAGTGATTAAAAATAATAATAACTATACCAAGGAAATATAAACTTAGTTTTATTTATTGATTTGACTATATCGATTGATAGAATATAGAAAATAGAAAATAGGGATAAACCTAAATATCACCTAGAAGCTATATTTGGGGCCATATAAGGACATAAATGCTAACTAGGGATAGGAAAATCTACCACTATTGTCCCTAGTTACTGATTATATATTTTTGTAAGAAAATGGAAATTGGGAAAGATCACTTGTGATAGTTGGAATTAAGTTTGTGTGCACTGATTTGGCATGTAAAAGTGTGTGAAATATTTGGGGATAGCTTTTTGAGGTTGTAAACTCTGATAGGGAATGTAATGATTGAATTACTTAAAAATAATAAAAGGATGAGTGTAGTTAGGTTGATTTGGGGTACCTATGATGACTAAATTATACATACATATTTAATACTTTAATGATGTGAATCAACCCCAATGTAGTTCTCCCACCTAGAGTGCTTTATAAAATTATGCTCCTTTGACTATATGAATACATATAAAATCAAATTTAATACCTGATCATGCTTGACTAGGACTTTATAAGATAGGTTTTGGACTTGGATAAGGATTGTTTAGAATGTTTAGAACATGAATGGGGAACAATGGATATCTTTTCCTTAATGTGCACTTATGTAATTAACCCTATAAATTAAAATTTACATGCGTAGTAATAAATTACATGAATGTGCATTTATAACAATTCAAAATGAATGACCACATGCTATGAAGCCTAAACACATAGAATATGACCTAATAGAGGGTTTAATTTTGAAAATTTATCATTGGTGGGAGAAGGAAATAAACATTGGATAGGGATAATAACATTTACCTCTATTTTCCCTATTGGTCATTATTATTGCCTAGGGAAATTATTGGACTTTGGATTTAGGTTAAGGCATACATATGCACAATGGTATATTTATCAATCTAAAAATTTATATATATAGTAGATGATGGTATTAAAATAAAAATATACCCTCTCTTGTGATTACTATAGGGTGAAGTGACAAAATAGGTACTAATTAAGTGCACAAACTAGTTAATGATAAAAGGGCTAAAACTGACATGATCAAGTATTTATGACTAGATTTAGGTTACTATAGAATATAAAACTATTGAACACTTAAATTCACATAATTATCATACCTAGAAACCAAAAAGAAGAAGTAATAGCTTCAATCTAAATGGTTTTAGGTGATTATAACCATTACACCTTTACTATTTATAAAGGAATATAATAAATTTTATTATTCCAATAAAATAGATGAAGCTTAGATCTCACTAGAATGCATGTTTCATGTTAGATTAATTAAGATATATTATGCAATAATGTAACATTATGTTTTACGTAATGTTATTATGTAGGTTAGTAAACTTGTTAGTTTGTTATAGGCTATATTTATTCCTTTGTTTATGCTTGTTATACGTGGGCTTGTATTTAGCCTTGTATCGAGTATAAGTTATAGAGGTTCCTATTCTATAGGGAACTTGTTGTAACTATGATTGTGCCTATTTAATAGGATTTCAAAATGTAATGAACAACTGCTTATGGGTTCTCAATATATCTAATATGGTATCAGAGCCTTAAGTTATGGTAATTTTCTCTAGTAGCAAGGAGAAACAAGGGTCATAAACAAAGAACACAATAGTGTTATACATAAGAAATGTCCCAAAATTATACAAGAATGGAGAGAAGTAGGCATTAAGTTTTCAAAAACTCTTCACATGAATATCCCTTAGGGGTTATGCTATATTGTTTAGTCTTGATGTATATTCTAAAATTTTTGTTGGACTTGATCACTCTAACAAACAGGTAAAGCATGACACATCAAAGACATGACAATAATTTAAGGAATAACAAAATCTAGTGAATCTAGTATTCAGTACCATTTCCTAAACTACTTGGTGGTTATAGTGGCACATTACCCATGTAATCTAGTAAGATGGATTGGAAATAATAGGGACATTTAGATACATCACTATAAAGGTAACAACAATATACCTTGGTTGATTTTTGTATAGACTTAATCATACTATTGTAATAATGACTAAAATAGTTAGTTTAGTTATTAAGGGAGGGTGTTAGATTAATTAAGCTATATTATGCAATAATGTAACATTATGTTTTACATAATTTTGTTACGTAGGTTATTAAACTTGTTAGTTTGTTAAAGACTATATTTATGCCTTTGCTTATGCTTGTTATATGTAGGCTTGTATTTAGCCTTGTATAGAGTATAAGTTATAGAGGTTCCTATTATATAGGGAACTTGTTGTAACTATGATTGTGCCTATTTAATAGGCTTTCACAATGTAATGAATAACTGCTTATGGCTTCTCAATATATCTAATATTTCAAAAAATTTGTTACTTCATATCATGGATTGTATCAAACCAAAAAAGATATGGTATAAGTTTAAATAAATATTTAGTAAAATCTATTAACTTATAGGATTAAAACTAAATACATATTTGTCTTTCATTAAGCCTAGTAACTTTCCAACAATTTAGAATTTTCTTGCCAAAAAAAAGTCAATTCTCTCACAACTACAAGTATGTGGTAAGGCCAAAAGGGATGAAGATTGAATTTTTACATTTTATCAAAGTTAAAGGGACCATTTGAATTATTTTCCTCTCCTTTTATTCCACCATAGGTTTATTAGGTTATGGATATAAGATTCCTTATCTATATCATTTTTTGAACATCTTAGTAGGCAAAAATATAAGATTGTACAACTTGATTCCATCCCTAGTTTAAAATCATTAGTATTCAAAAAACCTAAAAGTAAAGGTAATCCAATGTAAAAATTTTATTCCCAATGATAAATTAGAATCCACTTAGTCTTCCTCAAGCACCACTCCTAATTCCATCGAGCCTACTTATTAACCAAGTCATATGAGTATTCCTCAAGTCCAACAAAATTTTAGTGAGACTTGTACGTTTGTGAAAATAAAGGTCAATCAAATTCAAAGTGATAAAATAGAATGTAATAATTAGAGAAAAAATTGAAACAAGACAAAATCAATATATTTTCTCCTTATCCTTTTTCTTTTTATTCTAAAGGTAAAGGAAAATCACCTTCTAATCAAGCATTGATTTCATCTTAAAACAATAAGACACTATATTTAGGTTCTTCTAATCATACAAAATATTCACATAATATTCTCACTTATTTTACTAATATTAGCACTTCACATATTTAAATCTAGGATTATTAACTAATAGATGTTCTAGGCTTAGGCACTATTGAGTTTTAAGATAACACATCAATAATGTACTCATAATTCCTATTATTTATAAAAATACTTAAATATATAATATTTTTTATTTTAATAATGGGAATATTGAGGAATTTTCTCATCTTGATGTTGTGATCATATAGTTTTATAATCCTAAGGTTATGATTTATTTAGGTGTTGTTGATCATGGTTCACACTCATATAGTTTTATGGGTTTTAGTCATCTTCAATATCATCCCTTATTATTCTTGATAATTCTTTGAGCAAGCTAGGGCACAAAATTTTTGTGCACTTGAACTATATGTATTCATAGTAATTTATATCACATAATTTAGTGCTTGGAATTTTTAAGATACCTTATATTTATGGTGTTTTCAAGGTTATGTTATTGAAAAAAATCATCAAGACCATTTTACCAAATGAAATTCTTTATAAGTTAAGGCTCCCTTTATGTTGGTGTATGGTGACCACTTTTAATTTCCCACTCATTCTATTTAAATAATAAATTATGTAATTGATTTCATATATGAATTCTCACATTGCATATGGTGTAATTTATAAAAAAATAAAAGGGTAATATTTGATCGCTTTAAGGCTTTTATGGATTTTTTTTAGAAGATTTTTTCACTTCCAATAAAAAATGTACTCATGGATAATGGGGGGGGGATCATGTGAATAATTTATTTCACCATTTTTGTATTGAGTATATCATTAAACATCAACACATAATACCATACCAACCTCAACAAAATGACATTTTTTAAAGGAAGAATAGAACATTGAAAGGGATGGCTAACTTTATGATAATATTCCAATAATGTGGCACCTATATATTGGGTTGAAGCGGTTGATTTTTCCAATTATACTTAGAACCATATGCCCTTCATGAAAATGTATAACATGACCATTTAAGAGGATTGGTCCCATGTCAAGCCTATTATTTCTTCATTATGAGTATTTTATGGTGAGCCTTGGGTGTTTATTTATGTTTTACCATTTTTTAAATTAATGTATGAAATAAGATAGAAATTTTTAATATTTAGATTATCCATATTTATCTAAAATATAAAAATATGAATTATATAATAAATGTTTCAATTACAATGGAAATAAATAATAGGACTAGGATACTAAGCTTGTTTTAGAAATATTAGGTTTGAGACTATGTGTAGGTGATATAAAAGGTCAAAAATTTATTTGGGGTTGCTCATGTTTGGAAATTAATTGTCTAAAACTTGTTGGATGAACTTGTAACTAGATGCCTTCATCAAACAAAGGTGTTTAAATCCTAATATAATTTTTTATGACTTGTTACCAACTATTTCATCGTATATTGTTGCATATACTTGTAAAAATATATTTTGTATAATATTAGAAGCTCATTATGTGTGCAATTTCATAAAAATATGTACCTTACTTTAAAAACATATATCCAATTTTGATACTAAGTTTAAGCATAAAAAATGGTAAGGAATATGGGTTAATCTGACCCCTACCACCACCATGTGGTTTATTGTTGGCTACATTTCTAATACTCCAAAGAGGGATCAAATCACAAATAGTTATCTTGATTAGATGTAAGTCTTAAATAGTTATCCTTTGGTTTGGATTTAACCTATTATATATCTTAAAACACATGATAATAGAAAAAATAACTTATATTAGGTGCTTTAGACTTGTCTAGGTCCTGCTTATTGTAACTATTTTTTATTTTGGAGATCTAGGGTATTCCTTCTCAATGTGCAATTGATAGATAAATTTTTTCATGACACTTGATAGATGAGTGATATATGGGGAATAGTATTAGACATATTATGTATGAATATATAAGAATATTTGGGTATATTACCATGATACCACATGTAAAACATGTAGCTTGACACATATGATGATTTATTTATTTTAAATGATAATTTCTGGTTACACAGATAGATTTGGAAAAGGTGGATGAATTTATAAATACAAATCCATATATTATAGTTATATGTGTATGAAAATAAATAAAAATGATTTTATCATAAATAAATATCCTGATTAAGATATTAGGTAGATTAAGCATAGACAATGGAATTCATCTATGTGACTAGTAGAAAATCAGGAAGGTTCTTCCCATATAAAAATTACATAAGATATTAGGGTGTGAAAGAGAAGTATGTGCACACACAAGTAATTTAATATATATATATATATATATATATATATAAAGTGTATAATACAATTTTTTTTTCAATGAATGCCCACCCTTTTATTTTATTATTAAAAATTCTAAAGTAACATAATAAAGAGATTACATACCTCAGTGTGTAACCACACTTTATCTTTGGGATAGGGATCCAAGTGTATACCTTTCTCCATGAAAACCTATAATAAATATGTATCCATCAATTTAAATATATGATATGAAATTTGAAGTAAAATATATTATTTTATTATTTAAAATTTCAAGAGCAAGGAATACACTTGTAAGTGTGTGAACCATGTTTTCCTCTAAATCCCTAAATATTGGGATGATTATGCCCTAGTAGATAATTCCATGGGGTGATTATACCCCAAGGTAAGTGCACATATTAAAACCATGGATTTGAAAGATAAAGATAAAATATATTAATATCACATAATCCACTATCAACTATATGCTTGAGGAAATACCCTTCAATCTTGGGTGATAACCCACATAAGTAGCCTTATACATATAAAATACCATCACTTATTTTTTAACATAAATATATAGCAAGGAGTTTTCACTTTTTATGTATCACTAAAATACTTTGAACATCTAAGTAGACTAACTATTAATCTAGTTGTGTATATGGAACCCAATTGATGAAAGGGTTATATTTTATCTAAAGTAAACACTCTTGAAAAAAGGAAACACTATTTTACAAATTAAATGACAAGAAAATAAATCATACTTATGAGAAGGAAAGTAAATGAAATTAAATACTAGAATTAAAATGCTAATCTAATTTGGAAGTTTCCCACATGGAACTTAAACTACACACGTGAAATTGAAATGTACACATGTGAAATTAAATTACTTTAAATGAAATACAGTATGGAAAGGAAAGTACATGCACTTATACATTATATGTAAATGGAATTTTCATATAATACAAATAAACTAACTAACAGATGGGATTTTTCACCACTAAATCCTTACAATTGGGCCCCACATTGGTTGTACTAGAGATTGAATCCCTTCCTTTCTTAATAAAATATTAATTCAATCCAGATATTATTAATTTAATTATATCATCAAATGAGTTTTTATATGTTTTATTATACACTTACTCTTGATACAAAGAGATTGGAATTTCTCTTCTCTACCTTAACTATTTATAACTTGTAAGTTTTCACTTAAATTTATAATTAAATACTTTATTTAAGATGATACTATCAAGTGGTTATGATAGATACTATTAAAACTATGATTAGAATAGAATAAGTTACAATAATCAATCTATAACCGCATTTGAATTATTATATATTTAAAAAATAGGTTATAGTTGTGGAATAATTAGAGCCACACCCAAAGAATTAATATGCTAATCATGGTACAAATAAAAATGAATTATGGTGCATAACATATTTATGAATATCTTTCATATAGAATTTTCCTTAGATTTTAGTTAAATTTAGTATAAAAAATACTTGTTCCATTTGTGTGTGGATCACAACTCATGAAATATTTTAACCTTTTACAACTATAAACTGATCCATAGATTATTCTTATATTTATGGTAAATAAATATTCTTCCACTTTTGATATAAATTAAACCTAATATACAACAAATTTTAAAAATAATTTATGGTAAGCTATAATAGTTTCTATAGGTTCTACAACAAAAGTTGTAGGTGTCACATAGTAGTGGTCACAAGTTGACATCTTATGCTTAGTAAATTATACCATACATAATAGAAAATGATCAATACTATAAATAATAATACTTTATCTATAAATCATAAGCTTTAAACCATAATAAAAAACATATAAAATGTATGTGTATCATGCACTATAATGGATTTTATATATATATATATATATATATATATAAGAATAAGATGAGGGGAATTTATGGGACTCATTATACCCCAAAACTTAATCTATTTCACATCTTTATGAAATAATATTAGATTAGTTTAAGATATAAAAACATGTAGTAATAAAAAATCTAAAAATCACCAGTCTTATTTATCCATTATTTAGTTACTCTATTATCCTTATTCTTAAGTTTGGATGAATTATTTTTTTGCCTTAATTGAATTAAGGATCCTTTATTTATTTTTACATATATACACTAAAAAACCATAAATTTTTAGGGAAGAATTACACATAAAAACTTATTTCCTTTCATGGTCTAATATTATGTAGCACTTTCTACACTATGAGCTGGATCAAGTAAAAATGAACTTTCCCCATTTTTTATTTGATTTTATCTTTTATATATAGTTTCAATCACTTATAAAATAAAATTAAATATGATAAATCTATTTATACTATACATTATAGTAACATCATCATGTTATTATCTTGAAATACCTTGTGAACTTCTTAAATAAAAATATCCATCTAACATTAAAAAATATATCCATCTAACATTAAAAAATAAGTTGCAATGTTTGGATTTTTTATGAGGAATATATGATTAAAGGGTGATTTTTAACATGAGGCAATACAATGAATGGAATTATATGTTCCTAAATTTATACATTTTTTTCATCTTGAATTTACTCCCCATCAATTTATGTTGAATTTTATATCACCATAAGGACATAAATGCAGAGTTATGGACCATCTCCCCAAAACTAAAGGGTGACACTTTTTTTCAAGTGGAATAAGAGATAAAAGGGGTATAGTTTATATAAATGGTAGGGTAATGGTATCATGTATCATGTAATTTAATAATTCATGATGGAATAGGTAGGTTGATATCATGGCAAACAATAATAAATTATGATTTAGGTATAGAAATTATTGGCGGTGGAGTTTTGGAACATGACATGGAGTTGTGAAGGGGGTTAAGGAAAGAAATATGGAATGACATATATGAACACAAAAAATTCATAGTTACATAAATTATATATAATATAAAAAAATGAATATCTAAATAAGAAATATACTTACCTAATTTCATATTAGTTTACTACATCTAAATTGATGATTCATAACAATATGGTAGTATTTTTATTAGAGTATCTTCATGGAGTATTTTAGGAGATGGGACTAAGTGATTATTTTAGAAATAAAGCATCCATAGTGATGAGTTAAAATATAAGATGGAACATAGTTAGAGATAGGGTTGTTAGAATTTGTAAAATAAATAAATTATGGGATAAGTTTTCCAACTATATGTTTGACATAACCCTTGTGATTTATGTGGAACTATAAAATTGTATGATGCTAATCTATGGAATGTATGTAAAATAGTCATGTCAATAGGATGAAATAGTACATAGAGATGACATGAAAATAATATAATTCTATAGACACTATTTCTAAATTATATATCACCTCAGTCTTTTACACTTTGTAAATATCTATCATGGATGTACCTTTATCTTTTATACCTTTCCCACTACCAAAAGGCTCACATACACTATCTCTAATTTCCTAATTAATTATATCTTAGTTTTAACAATGTAATTAAGATGATAAAATCCTTATATCATGGCCATAATGTTATAAACCTACTCATCTTCCTTTTTTTAAGTCTTTGACATGCACCTATTTTATAACTACCTGAACACTTGCATCCCAGTTAGACGCATACATCGATTATAGTGTCATATCCTAACACAAGTGTCTATAACCCTAAATTAATCTAATTTGTAAATGAAACATATACTAAAGGTCATCCTAAGTGATTTAGTGTGAGATATTCTCTAAATGGATTGGTATAAATATAAGACTAACCCTCATTCATTCCCAACCTAGAATAACCCTAGAAAAGGCTGAGGTAACTTACAAAAAACACTCAATCAAGAACTAAAGTGAGTAAATATTCCTTATTTATATTATTTACATACCAATAATAGGGAAAAAATATTCATAGGTTTGAATTACTAAAGTAATATCTCAAGATACATATTTTCTGAGTTAAAATCTAGGTCACTATTGTGCTTGCTTATCACACATTACATGATTCAAACACATGCCAACACATAGGGGATAACTATATAAGTCTGAGGTCCTATTAAAATTATTAGATATTTAGGACATTATCATTGATATAGGAGTACTTGGGGAAGCTCAAATACATGTGCACATTGACCCATTTTTCCCATGGCCATTGTAAAGATGAAGAACTAGTTTTTTTATTTGACAAGGAGTGACGATCCATGACTTAGATGTGAATGCACTAGATAAAAGGTGACATAGAACCTAGAAGAATTAAAATAGTCACATATAGTTTTATTAGGTATTCCATAATATACACTTGTGTCCAATTCAGTTAGTAACATTGATGCAACCATCCCAAGTCAACATAAGTTTCCACACCTATAGAGGTATAATTTACAAAATCAGCCAACCAATCTAAAACTTAGATCCAATATAATTTCCACCTATTCCAGATCCAAATTAGTATTAGCATAAAAAATAGCTAAATATCCTAATTTCATTATCATTACAATAACTAGCATAGTTATACTTTCCATTTTTGCATATCATCATAATAAATTTAGTATATGTTCTATCTGAGTTTCATAAATAATTGGATTGATTTAGATATAGTATACCATCCTTGTGTCCTAGGCTATGTCTTACCCCTTTAACCATAGATTTCCCATATCTATATTTTAGGGTTAAACATTTGGTGAACCTAACCTTTCATATGTAAAACCCTATATATTGATCTAGGTTTTATTGATTCTCTATTTTTGATTTCAGATTTAACAAGATTTTACAAGTTAAAAATTAGATTTCATTTTATATCTATATGTTCAATATGGATGCATCTATAGCTAATTTTATATTTCAATTTATCATTTTATCAAAACTCTACTATTATACTATGATAATCCAAGGTATCATACAAATAAATAAGTAGATCCATCAATATAATGAGAGGGTTTTAAAATGAAAAAACACTTAATATCTATTCATAATTCATTTTGTCATACTATATAGGTAGTATATATATGTCACCATGATACAAACTCTTCCAATGATGTTATATAAAAATTCACTCTTAGACTTGCTACACTACTCTCATCATTACAAAGAGGTTATTTTGGATGCATTATGCATGACCTTTATACCAAGCAATGTGGAGCTTCCATATGTGGCTTTTGTGTTAAATTATATCAAATGGATTAAACATATTATATCCTTTAAAAAGGAGGATCTACCACCTCAATATCTCATAAATTTCTATTTACCATTATACATTTGGTTTGGTTTGTGAAATAAAATTTTAAAAATAGTCCTTGTGGACAATGGTTCAGGGATCAACATTTGCAACATATCCTTTATTTCATTGCTTACCATTGTGCCTAATGATTTAAAACCTTAAAATATGAGAATTAAAGGATTTTATAATATTTAATGAAAAGTATTGGGGCAAATAACATTGAGCATTACTGTGAGACCCATTACATTACCTAATTTTCACCACGTTATGCCAAATGATTCAAACTATAATATACTATTAGAATTGATCTAGATATATGAAATATATGTGGTTATATATAATTTATGTTCATGATTGAAATTCAACCATCAATAATTTATTTACACCTATCCCTTGGATACTAATCCCTTCAAACATCATGTAATGGTCTAAAAAATACATGATCCTGTGCTGTAATCTTATAAACCTAATTTTGGACTTCAATGTTTGCTAAAATATAGATATAAAGGACAAGGTTGGAAAAACATGAGTAGGATATGGCTCAACCCATATATCCTAAAAATAAAACAACATCAACTAATACACTATTATAAATACCTAGGTAGTTTATCTACATCTCCATCAACCCATATACATTAATATATCATGTCCCTAGATATATATCATTTTATTAACCAATGCACCAAAGAGATAACTTACACATTTACCTAAGTCTCACTTTCAATTAGTCCCATGGCTTATAAAGTGTCATATTATATATCCCTCTCATCCTATATAGGTTGATATGAGTAGACCTCTACCCAAAGGGTATGATGTAAATGCCTATTATGACTATCAACAAAGCCCTAGGCATTTTAAAAATATATGTCTTACCTTGAAGCATAAAATATAACACCTCATCTATGATAAAAAGGTTACATTTGATGATCTTCCAAATGAATCAGGTTCACAACCTAGTGTCACTAGAAATTAAAAAATATCTAATTATCCTGAGAAGGAACCAAAAGTGTGAATGGCATACAATGCACAAAAAAAAATTCAAACTAAACAAATAAAATAACATCCATGCCAATGGGTTTTAAAAATAACCTTATTCATGGGTGGTTATAATTTTTGGCATAACCATATTGATCTTACACAAAAAAAACTACTTGTAATGTTGGACATTTTTAACATCTTGGCTTTGATCTAAAAAAATTACAAAGAAAAGTCAATTGGAAAGACTCCTTGGGACACATAACCCTACTCATTGTTTGTGGTACTAAAGTGATTAAAAAATAGGTTTGGGTTATGAAAAAACCTCTCCATATGCATTTATGTTGGGCACTCTTTGGTTATATCAAATAGATTAAAAAATTGACCAAAATCAGCAAGGTAGTTCTTTTTCTTATGAAATAAAATAGATCCATATCCCAAATGATAGAATTAGTTCTTTTAATGGACATGTGAAATGTGAGGAGAAAAATTCCATGTATCATTTAAACTTATCCAAACATGATTAAAAAACTTTAAAGGATCCAACACAAGCTTTCAAGGCTTAACATAATACAAAAAATACCTAAAAAATAAAAAAAACTTCAAAAATCTAAAAATATGTTTAGCATTTACATGTTCTATTAATTCCTTGGCATATATGTTATTGGTTACATTTTGGTATTGCAATATTATTATTTATTATATAAATGAGTGGTTTACACATATTTTGAGTGTTATTTAAAAATACATAGATAAATGATCTAAGCACTATTAGATGTTGGGTTTTTCCTCTACTCACATCACTAAGATTTTGGGGGCATCCACCTCTATGATCATGATAAATAAAAGTTATATAAATAAATGATCACTTTAAATTATCATGTTTTAGCTTATATATGTACTTACACATGCATTTATACATGCTTATATCTTTTGTAGTGTATTTGATATGCTCTGTACTTAACATTTTTTTCTAACACATATATCCAACAAATAGTATGATATGTTTATGATGATTAATTATGATTTAATTTAAGTAATTAATTAACTATATTGCCTTGATATTATATTTATTATCTAATTTTTTTAATATTCTCTACTATTTTTGGCCCCTGTGCCTTTGTTTGCCTCTTTGATATTTTAATGTCATTATTTGTTGTATGCTGAAATTTGAATATGTCATTTATTTCTTTGTGAACATTTGACTAAGTCATGTCCCTTTTATTTTTTAGAATTTTAACATGCCCCTTATTTTATGTCTCCTTACACCATTATCTTTTGATTTGATTTTGAGTTCTCTTGTGTGTGTGCCTGATTATTTTTTGAACTTTTATTGTTACTATCTAGATGTTGCATTATCTAGATCATGCATCCTAGGACTTGGTGTGATAAAATTATTCATGCATAAATGATATAAATACTTATACAAGGTCCCTCTATATTATACATGGTACATACATATTTTACATGGTTATCTTATCCTTTTGAGGTGAGGTAACTACTAGTTACTACTTTACCTCACGTCAAAATGGGGGGAATATTAGTGGGGGCATGCCATGGAGGAATTAATTCCATATAACTTCATAGATTCAAATTGTAATGAAGTCATGTTATGAAAACATGTAATCCAAATTTTTCAAAATTTTATATTTATTTGGGGCATGTTTTGGAAACATGTTATCCACATTTATTCAATATGTAGCATACCCATATTATAGTGGGGAAAGGTTTTGGAAACATGTTTTGCATCATTACACCAATTATTAGATTCAATTTATAGTGGGGTAATGTTTTGGAAACATGTTATCCATACTTACACCAATTTACAGTTTTAGATTATAGTGGAGGCATGTTTTGGAAACATTTTTTCCACACATAGTTTCAAATTGGCCAAATTCATAGTTATATAATTTAAATAGACAATTGTGTAAGAATTTAATATATTGGTACCATTTTTATACATATTTATATAATGAGACACATCTAAGGTGAATATCATATGTAATTTACACCCAATATTACAAAATGAAATTAGTTTCATATTTCAAACACTTTTAGGGACTGCTATCACCTACTAGGTTGGAATTTTATGGAATGTATTAAGACAATCTACTACAGTAGTTGGTTCATATTTGGTATGGGTTAGGTGATTAAATCACTAAATATTTACATGTTTATAGGTTGAAATTGATTACATCATCCAACCTCACCAGATTTATAGTGTGAGTTTAATTGGTTCACTCACACTCACCAAGTTATAATTATGATTGGGTTACACAATTGAGTTGATCTAAACAACCAGGTGGAAACTCACCTTTTATACAAGGTTGGGGGAATGTATCCTCCAATATCTCTCTAAATCTCTAGATATATGCAATTTACAAATTTAAAATTTTCCTAATCTTAGTTTAAGTTATTCATGATGATACTCCTTTCAAATCAATTTCTAAAAGGAAAGATAGTTACATCGATACATAGGTGTACTTATAAACCTTAATCTATTAAAATTTAAATAATTTTAATTATTTAAAATTTATATATTTTCACTAATTATATAATATAACATGCTTTTGGTTTCAAGTCAGTCACTAATAAAACACTCAAGTTAGACTCAATCAAAGACAAGGTGTGTTATACACACCCAAGTATGCATTTATTCTCCTTTAAACCAATAATTTCATTACTAGTTAAAAGGGGGAAAATTTATACACTATTTATAAATTATATAACATATTAGTATTGTATACATGGAAAATAGATATCATGGATGTACCTTCAACTTCTAGACCTTTTCCATTGGTAAAAGACTTACATACATTATTTCTATGTGAATAATTTATTATCTCTTAGTTTGACCAATGCAATTATGATGACCCATACCTTCTATCATGCCTATAATGTTATAAACCTATTTATTTTCCATCTCTTCAAGTTCTAGACCTACACCTAATTTTAATTACCTAGACACTTGCATCCTAGTCAGATGCATACATCGATGTAAGTGTCTTATATATACACAAGTGTATAGTGCCATAAAGTCATATAATTTGAATATAAAATGTATTATAAAGGCTATAATAAGTGTTTTAATGTGATATATTATCAAAATGGATTGGTATAAATATATTATCACCCCTCATTCATTCCTTAATTAGCATAGACTTAGAAAAGACCAAGGCAACTTACCAAAAACACTCAAGTAAAAAAAGCTTCTCTATTTTATCCTATTTCCATACCATTTATAGGAAAAAAATATTCATAGGTTTGAATTACTAAAGGAGTATCCCAATACCTATATTTTATAATTTACAAGTTAGGTCACTATTGTACTTACTTATCACACATTTCATGATTCACATACAAGCCAACACACAGGGGAGACCTACATAAGTTTGAGACCCTCTTCAGAGTATTCTATATGTAGGTAGTGATAATTGATAGAGGTATCTTTGGTGAAGCTCAACATCATGTTCCCACTAACCCATTTTTCTCATATCCATAAGGAATATGAATAACTAGGGTTTTTAATTTGATAAGTAGTAATAATCCATTACCTAGATATGAATGCACCAGAGTGAAGGAAACATAGAACCTAGAAGCATCCAACTAGATGCATCCATTTTTAGTAGATATTCACTACTAGACATATATGTATAAGTTATATAATATCATTGATGCAACCATCCCAAGTTGGCGTAAGTGTCCTCAACTATAATGATATAATTTATAGAATCATGTGACTAATCTTAAACCTAGACATAATCTAATTTCTACCTATTCTAGATCCAAATATACATTAGCATCAAAACTAGTTAAGTATTTTGTTTTCATTATCATTATAATATCTATCATAGCTATACTTTCCATTTTAACATCTCATCATATTAAATTCAATATATGTTCTATCTAAGTTTTGTAAATAATTAGCCTTATTTAGAGATAATATATCATGATTGTGCCCCATGATATATCTTACCCTTTAACCCTATATTCCATGTATCTATATTTTAGGGTTAAAAAAATTATAACATGATTATTTTACCATACAAAAAAAACATGCACTTATTGTTTAGTTTGGAACTCATGGAAAAGGGAATTAGTTGCATTATGTATACAGTGTCTACTAATTGAAAATATTGGAAAACCATAACAATTATAAAAATGGGTGGTAATAACATGAAAAAATGTGTAAAATATGTAATGAGAGAAATGAATTCACAACATTTAATAGATGATAAAAACATATGGAAAAAATAATCAGACAAATATGCATCCATTCACCCCTACAAAAATAGTGTTGCATCTAGAGTATATAAGGAAAGAATCTATATCCATAGAAATTATGATCATGTATAGATAGTATTCTTGAACATATCACAACTAGAATATAAAATTTATCATCTAGGATAAAACTTATAGCAATTATAAAAAATGTATATCCAATATAGAATGATCTGTAGTATAGGGGAGACAAAGATGCAATGCCAACATATTGTTTACTAATTTATTTTTTATTTATAAATATGTACTTATTTTTTATATTTTTAATTGAATTTTTTTAACTTCTAGTGAAATCATGACATGATGAAAGGTTAGGAAGATTTTCTACCATAGCCTATACAATTTCCAAATGAACTTGATACTTAAGTATATAAATTTCTTTATCCTTATTATTGATCTTTTTTTATAATAAAGTTTCATCCTTGATCCATATTTTATAATGTTTGGCTTGGCTATATTTTTACATGAAATCATGAAGAATTGGCTCAAGAATTGGTTCAAGAATTGGCTCATTTATTTGTAATGGATTTTTATTATGGCTAGAGACTAGATAGGGTGGGATTTTTCATTATGGTTGATTTGTATGTTTCTACAAAAGTCCTAAATGAGGATAGAACTAGATTAAATTTAGTGAGTGGGTGGGAATGCCATATTTTAATTATTGTAAACTAGTTAGGTTGTCTTGTTATTCAAGTTATCTACTAATTGGGCATATAATTTCAAGTGTTTAAGGGGAAGGTTAGGTTAGGTAAATGGATGTTTGGAATAAAATAACCCATTTTGGTTGTGGGAATTATTAAAACCCAAGGTGTTGTAAATGTTATGTTGGAGTGATGTCTAAAAATTACTTGCCTTAATACCATGGACATTGGTCATGTGGTTGTTAGTAATGGTTTGGAAAATGTTGAGATGGTGGTGGTAGGTGATTTAAATAATTAGGTGTATAAAAATTATGAGAATGGGAAGCATAATTTTGGTTATAAAAATAAGACATGAATGTCAAATAATTACAAGGCATACTTGAATTATCTTGTTTTGGTGGCCAATATCTTGTTTGAGTTTCAAAGTAGATATGTTCACTTTCATCTCCATTTACTTGAGTATCATTTTTAGCTAGTAACTCATTTTCTATGTTTTCCTTATTTTATTAATGATCTTATCATCCGTACTCATCCTTTTCCTTGTAAAATTTCAGGTAATAAATTATTAAAGCTTAATTTTCTAGTTTTTATTAAAAAATTATCTTTAATTTTAGGAATGAATTATTTATGCATTCACAATTACCTATAGGAATAAGTTATACACATGGTTGTAGCACTAATAAATAAAAAGTTGTAACATTTGAGTTGAATTCATTTGGACTAAGATTCATTAGAAAAAAATAATTGACATGGTTCCTCTACCATTTTATTCTTTGGATCAACAAATTGAAAGCAAGGGATTGGGGGATATAACCCCAAGTGAGGTCAAGGGGCAGTGCTCATTTTAATGTCCTAGGGCACATGTTTATTTTTAAATAAATTTATAATTCTCATCATGGAATAAATTTTATACATGTTTTTATTTCTCTAAATCACCTTGAAAATGCTTAATTTGTTTTTTATTTGATGGTCTCCACTATCTACAATACTTTTTAGATATTTATTGATGAAGGTAATTGTTGTAGGTGTCTTTTTCTTATGAACATGCATAATACCAACTATTGTAGCTTGATATTATTTACCAATAGGATTAGGATTAGTTTATTTAAATTTAAATTATGTACAAACAAGTGAATTATTAGTTACTATAAATTTACTTTCTTCACCAATATATGTACAATTTTCTATGGGAGTGATTATTTCATGTTGGCATTCATCAACTAGTGTAGAAGTTATGAGAGGATAAATTTATGCATGTGATATTTAATTAACAATAGGTTAAAAAAATGGGTAATTACTATAGGTATTTCATGAGAAACAAGTGTAGGAAATTTTACAGGCACATATGCATGGGTTCCCTTACTAGTGTTTCCTACATTTTCTTCTAGTGTGCTAATTGAGTTTTGAAACCTATTTTTTATTTCATGTATCTTATTAAGAATATATTTTAGGGATTCCATTATTGTTATACATAAAATATATTTTATTTATTTTCATTATTAAAAATATTTACACTTGGATCTCCTTCAAAATTACTTATCTTAGTCATTGCTTCACTTGCATAGGGTTAGTCCATTTATGAAATAAAAATCCATTTTTTTTATTAATTATGTTTTTATATCACATGGATTCAAAACATGTAGTATGATATTCCCAAGTTTCCCTTGTAATGAAATCCTAACTAAATTATCCTATTGTTATTTGTAGTTTAGTAACAAGAAGGAATTATAATACATTTGCATAGGAAAACCAGAAACAAAGAAATAAAACCATAATTAAATAAATAATAATGAAAATAAGAATATAATATGATACCAAAAATATATTATTTTATTAAATTAAATCATCTATCTTATTATCCTTAGTACAATACTTTATAGACTTTTATCATTTCCCATTTCAACAATTCCCTTGATTCATGGGATCTTATTGACCTTTCTTTACACATTTTCTTGTTACAAAACTAATTCATACTCTTTTAAATAATGACATATTTGGTTACATAACCGAATATTATACCATTAAACATATTAAAACTCACCCATAACAAATAAGTGTCTCACCATGAGACACAAAAAGTCCTAAAATAAATCTAGTTTTATGATTTTTGCACCATTAAAAAAGGTATTTGAGGAAACTAAATTAATTCTCCTACGATCCATGACCCCATTTGAAATATTCATTACATTATATGTATAAATAATATAAAGACCAAAAATACAATTCTAATTTTTATAAAAATAATAAACACTTTACTTCTTTCATAACTCATATTCCAATCAGATTGCCAGCCTGATTAAACATTACTCTAGGGTGGTTTCAATATAATACCAATGATCAATACTGATCATTCAAGCCCAAATATAACATTGAAATGAAGATATATATATATATATATATATATATATATATTTAGGGTAATAAAAATATTTAATAAAACATATATGAGCCATAATATATATTTTATTGAGGATGAAAAGAAACCCACTATCCAAAATCAGCCATAAATATATGTACTAGCTTTAGGAACCAAATCTATGATATAATTTGACAAAATCAAGAGAATAATACCACCTCCAATATAAATATATGACTTCCTTAACATATTTATGAGATGGAATTAATAATATATCCATTATATCATTTATATAAACTTTTTGAGCAGAGGATAAAATAATAGCCCCCAAGGATGCAATGTTGGACGAAGATATATACAAAAATCGTAGATTTGATAGTGAAGTATGACAATCCCATGGAATTGAATGAAAAAATTTAATAGGGAAATGTAGAAGGAATGACCTGAGCTATAGAGTATTTTTCAAAGGCATTGGATCATTAATGTGATTCATGTTGATACAAGACATAGCTATGGTTAACTAGAGCAGGTGCATGACTAGTTTATGCATGAGGTTGAAAATAAATCTTCAATAGGCCATATGATGAGGAAAAATAATAATAATATAATTACCTTAACATAGCTAAAATTACCTTAAATTATGTTAATATTATGATAATACTAATATGTGGGATTTTGGGTATGTAATTATTTCACTCTAAATGTTATAATCACCAATTAATAAGGTCTACCCATTTTCTTCTATTTATATGGAAGGGGTATGTTATGCAAAAGCTCCTTATAGTAGAAAAATCAATTCTTAGGGGATATATATAATAGAAGACTACCATATCTTCCTTATGGAGACTTATTGTTTTTAAAATTTATTCTTCATTCAAACATCCACATTTTCATGTATTATGAATTCATCAAAGCCTAACATTCATTGAGAAATCATACGATAGGGTGAAGTCCATCAGGGTGTGATGGAAAGAGCTTGAAGATGAATAAAACTAAGATATTAATTTTTTTTTGCCACCATCCAACATCATTGCTCTATGAAAACATGGATCTACAAGCTATACCTAAATAACTATGTAAATATGGCTTATTAGATTAACAAACCAGTGGCTTCATTAAGAGCAAGCTACAAATCCTTGCATTTATTGACTATATTCATATTTGCAATGCCCCATATCACATCTATATCTTTGATATAATTTTATTTAATATCTATAATTAATTTATTTACAGGTGTGCAAACTTTAATCTAAATGTTATAGTAATGGCTTGGAATATGGTTATATTTGTAACTCAACTACCTTCATTGGCACAAGCTATGCAAAAGTTCCTCTTCGCTTTAAAATATTGTCAATCCTAAAATGGAGAATTCTATTTTTTTTTGTTAAAGTCTATAATTCAAAATAGGCCTGAACACACACAAGCACTACTCCAAATGGGTTTCTAAACTTATGAAGTTTTAGACAAGAGTGATTTTAATATCCGATCAACAACACAAATGTATTTTCCTCCAAAAAATAACTATCAATCTCTAGATATTACTTAGTGGAGGATAGTAGATGGTATAGTTAGTTGTTTCTCCAATGAGCCATACTATCAAACATGTTACACAAAATTGATCTTGAGACCCATAATTATCCTAGTAGCCACACCATTGTTAGTTTTAGTTTAGTAGCAAGAAGGAATTATAATGCATTTTCCCAAAAAAACTAGAAACAAAGATATAAAACCATAAATGATGTAGAAAAAATAGGCCAATCTTCTCGAGGCCATAAATTTTGACCTATAGCTCTGTTTGAGCTCTTCCACATGCTAAAACAACCATCTCAAAAAGTTTGATTCTTTCATAAGTGGTGATATCTAGTTAAAGTTTATTTTGATATTTTTTAGAGGCCATACATGATCATCTAAGGGTCCAAAATTATCATTTAATGATTTTTAAGAATTTCCTATTTTTAGAAATTATATATTTTTAGGTAAGGATGTTAAATTAGTTAAATTTTATTTGATAGGTTAATTTTATCATATATGATATTTTTGGAGATTTTTATATCTACGTACACTTGCATGTGAAATTTACTATAAATAGTAACTGGTAAAAATATATGTTTTTTTAATATATTTTATTTTTTTTAAATTTTTGCATGTCAAATATAAATTATGAGTTGAGGATTATTTAAGCATGGTTTGGATTTGTAATTATTTTAAGTCATTGAATATGAATCAATACAAGTTATTTTTCATAATCTTATCTTATTTGTAATTTTATTGTCTTGTAGTTTTTGGGTTTATTATCTAGTATTAGAGTAAGTTTGAATCTTAGAGAAGTAAAGAATGGTGAAAGGATGAGGAGGTATCACACAAATGAACTAGAATATACAAGAGCTATAGAGGTAAGTGGAACAATTAATTGATGTTATCACCAATTAGGTGATAAGACAAGGTGGTGATGAGGAAGACACAGATCATGATGAAGAAGTTTAACAAGAAGAAGAATAATAAGAGTAGCCACCATCGATGGAAAAGATGATGGTTCAGGATTTAGAAGGAAGGAATGAAGGAATCAAGGTTGATTTTATAGATTATGGAGGTATTTTAATACCATAGGATTTTATAGATTGGATGAATAGCATGGAGAAATTCTTCGAGTGGAAGACTATGAGAGAAGACAAGAAGGTAAAGTTTGCATGCACAAAATTGAAAGGCCATGTAATGATTTGATGGGATCACTTGAAAAAAGAGAGATAAAAGAAAAGTAAATAGAATATTAACTCATGAAAAAATATGGAGAAGAAGTTGAGGGAGAAATTTCTTCCTATAGATTATGTATAAACCCTAAACAGAGGATTTCAAAATTTGAGGCAAAAAGATCATAGTATACAAGAGTACACATATGAATTTTATAATATTTCCATATGAGTGGAGCATGATAAAATAGAAGAGTATATGGATGTAAGGTATGTAAATGGTTTACAATTTATGATTCAAGATTAATTAAGAATGCATAGAATACTTTGCATGGAGGAGGCTTATCAATTAGCTTTGAAAGCAAAAGAAAATCAAAATAGAAAGAATTTTAGAAGAACGTCTCTTAATCCAAGAAGAGGTAGATCCCATCCAAATAGGGGATGAGTTGGGTTTAATACCACTATAGGTGGGCGTAATACCAATAGAGGTGAATCATCACATGGTGTAGAAAGGCAATATGATAATAAGCAAGGGTTTTAATACCAATGAAGAAGAAGAGAATTTTAGATAGGATGAGGTTATGGTGGTGCTAGAGGATGGTTTTTAAATTAGTGAAAATATTATGTTTGTTATAGATGTGGAGAAGAAGAACATAGAGCATTTGAATTTCCACACTATCAAGATCAAGAAATAAGGCAAGAAGATTGCCCAAGAGTAAATTTAGTTGAGGCAAAAATAGAAGAGAAAAATACTGATGTTACACCAACATATGTTGGAGAGAATCTCATGATGAGAAGAACCATTATCACTCTAAGGAAAGAACAAGTGTAGAATAAATAATGTGGATATGCATGGCTATGATCAAACATTTTTTGAATAAGATGTACTTTGAGTGGAAAGGTATGCAAATTAATTATAGATGGTGGTAGTTGTGAAAATATGGTTTGTAAAGAAATAATAGAGAAACTAAATTTTCAATATGAAAAGCATCTTAATACTTATCAGATTTCATGGTTTAAGAAAGGGAATGAATTTACAGTCGATAAAAGGTGCTTAATCAACTTTTCTATGATAAAAAGTTATAATGATGAAATATGGTGTGATGTTATTCATATGGATACATACCATGTGTTATTTGGAATACCATGGCATTTTGATATA
Source organism: Torreya grandis (assembly GCA_037957365.1). Taxonomy (NCBI): domain Eukaryota; kingdom Viridiplantae; phylum Streptophyta; class Pinopsida; order Cupressales; family Taxaceae; genus Torreya; species Torreya grandis. The sequence goes on along the minus strand of JARHVA010000222.1, from coordinate 2,164,409 downwards.
AAAGTAATTCATGATGGAGAAAAGAATACATACACTTTTTAGAAAGGTGGTACAAAGGTATTTTTGTTACCACTTAAAGTGGAAGAGAAAATATAAAGCATGCTCTCTACTAAAGAATTTATCTAAGATATGAAGGTGGTAAGTTGTTGTTATGTATTAGTAGTAAAGAATGAAGACAAAAAAATGGTGAAAATACCAATAGAAGTAGAAAGAGTGTTAAAATAATACGTAGATGTTATGCCTGATGAGTTACTAGATGGTTTACCACCAAAGAGAGATATTCAACATCACATTAATTTGATTCTAGGATCAGCTCTACCTAATCAAGCAAATTATAAGATGAGTCCAACAAAACATGCATTATTAAATAATTAGGTTACTAAATTATTAATAAAGAAGGTGATAAGGGAGAGTATGATTCCATTTACAACACCAACATTGATAACTCTAAATAAATATGGAGGATGGAGAATGTGTGTGGATAGTAGAGAAATTAATAAAATTACAATCAAGTATAGGTTTCTTATACCTCATTTAGAAAATATGATGGATATACTTATAGGATCAAAATATTTTACCAAGATTGATATAAGGAGTGGTTATTATCAGATTCAAATTTGTGAATGAGATGAGTGAAAAATTGCATTCAAGACTAAGGATGGATTACATGAGTGGATGGTGATGCCATTCAGATTATCTAATGCACCTAACACATTTATGAGGGTGATGAATATAGTGCTATGAGAATATATTGGTAAGTTTGTGGTTGTTTATTTTGATGATATTTTGATATTCAATAACACTAAATAAGAACACTTACAACATTTGAGAATGGTAATGGATTTTTTAAGAAAGGAGAAGTTGTATGCAAATTTGAAGAAGTGCAGGTTTGGTATTTTTAGGATTTGTAGTTTTAGTAAATGGTGTGAGAATGGATGAAGAAAAGATAAAGGAAATTATTGAGTTGCATATTCCAATAAGCATTATAGAGGTAAGAATTTTACATGGTTTAGAAACATTTTATAGAAAATTTATTAAAAATTTTAGTGGTATTGTGACACCAATAATATATTGCATGAGAGGAAATGAATTTACATAGACTAGAGTAGCCATAAAAAAATTTGAATTTTTGAAGAAGAAGATTATAGAAAGATCAATTTTAGCATTACCAGATTTTATCAAAGTGTTTAAGGTTAATTGTGATGCTTCAGTTATGGGAATTGGTGTTGTGTTGATTCAAGAAGGAAATATAATAACATATTTAAGTGAAAAATTGAATGAGGTAAGAACCAAGTATTCTACCTATGATGTTGAACTTTATGAAATTGTACAAGCATTAAGACATTGGAGACATTACTTGGTGCCTAAGGAATTTATCCTATTTACATATCATGAGGCTTTGTAGTATGTGAATACATAAAAGAAGTTGAATAGTAGGCATGCAAAGTGGGTTTATTTCTTATAGGGGTATACTTTTGTGTTGAAACATAAATTAGGAAAATAGAATCAGGTAGCTGATGCATTGAGCAGGAGAGTAGCATTATTAACTACTATGGTGAGTAAAGTAGTTGGATTTGAAGATATCAAAGCATTATATGATACTGATACATATTTTGGAAAGGTAATTGAGTAGTGAAATAATACATTAATAAGTGGGATAAATGTTATTCATGATGAGTATCTTATATAATAATGTTATCTCTTTAAAGGGAAATAATTATGAATTTCATTTGGGTCTCTACAAGATAGTATAATAAGAGAATTACATAGTGGTAGTTTGGCTTGACATTTTGGTAAGAAGAAGACAATAGTTTTGGTGGAGGAAAATTATTTTTGGCCAAAAATGAAGAGAAATGTGACAAGGTATGTTTCAAGGTGAGAAATATGTCTGGTGTCTAAAGGACATACACAAAATACTGGACTATACATTCCATTACCAGTTCCAGGAGGACCATGGACAGATTTGAGTATGGATTTTATGTTGGGATTGCCAAACACACATAGAGGTAATGATTCAATTTTTGTTATTGTAGATAGATTTTATAAAATGGTTCATTTCATTGAATTTAAGAAAACCAATGATACCACTAGAGTTGCATAATTATTTTTTAAGGATATTATGAGATTGCATGGTGTTCCAAAAACTATTACTTCAAATAGGGACACAAAATTTCTAAGTCATTTTTGGAGGACTTTTTGGAAGAATATGGGTACTAATATATAATTTAGTAGTGCATATCACCCATAAATATATGGACAAACAAAAATTGTGAATAGGAGCTTGGGAAATTTTTTGAGATGCATAGTGGGAGAGAAGCCCAAGCAATGGGACTTGGCTTTACCACAAGTTGAGTTTGCATATAATAGTTTAGTTAATAGATCAATAGGAAAGTCACCATTTAAAATTATTTATGGGAAAAATCCTATGAATATTTTATATTTGGTATAATTTTTAATTGTAGATCGAGTTAGTGATGATGCAGAAGTGTTTGTAGATCATATGCAATAGTTGCAAGGAGTAAGAAGAAAGTTATAGGAAAGTAATGAGAAATATAAAGCATTAGTAGATGTCAGAAGAGGATCCAAGGTATTTGAACAAAGATATTTGGTAATGTTTTACTTGAGGAAAGAAATATTTCAAAAAGGCACATACAATAAGTTGAAGTACAAGAAAATTGGACCATGTAGAATTGTGAAGAAAATCAATGATAATGCTTATGAGGTGAGTTTACCATATAATTTTGATATCTCTCTAGTATTTAATTTTTTATAGTTATATTAATTCCATGGAAAATATGGTGAAGGTGATGAATATGAATAATTAATTTGGGAGCATCAGGTTCTAAATAAGAAGGAAAAATAATGCAAGTTTTGGATATGAAGACAATGAGCACAAGGCAAGGGAATTATAACAAGTATTTGATGCATTTGGAAGGATTGAAATAATAATAAAAAACTAGGATTATAGAATGGGAGCTGAAGATGATTGATAAATAAAAATGGTAGTAATATAATCAGGCCAACTCATAGGAGTTGAGTTATTTTCAACTAGAGGAGAATGATGCAGAAAAAATAACACAATCTTTTAGAGGCCATAACTTTTGTCCCATAGCTATGTTTGAGATATTTCATGTGCCAAAATGATATATAAAAAAATTAAATGATTTAATAAGTGGCCATATCTTCTTAGAGTTGATTTTGATATTTTTGTAGGCCATACATGATCATCTAAGGGTCTGAAATTACCGTTTAATGATTTTTTCAAGAATTTCCTATTTTTAGAAATTGTATATTTTTAGGCTCCAACATAAAATTTAGTTGAATTTAATTTGATAGGTTAATTTTGGCATTTAGGATATTTTAAGATATTTTTAGAGCTACAAGCTCTTACATTTGAAACTTACTATAAATACTAGGTGATAAAAATAGACATTTTTTTAGATTTTAGTTTTTTCAAAGTTTTGCATGTCAACTATAAATTATGAGTTGAGGCTTATTTAAGCATAGTTTGGGTTTGTAATTATTTGAATTCATTCAAAACAAATCAATACAATTTATTTTTCACAATCTTGGCCTATTGGTAATTTTATTGTCTTGATAGTTTTTGAGTTCATTAATAAATAAATAATGAGAAGAAGTCTATAAGATGAGACCCAAAACATATTATTTTATTAAATAAAATGGTATACATTTTTATCCTTTGTAAAATACTTTATAAATTTTTTTATATTTCTTGTTTCAACAATTCCCTTGATTCTTAGGATCTTCTCGACCTTTATTTACACATTTTCCTATTACACAACTAATTCATACTCTTTTACATAATGAAATATTTGGTTACATAACCAAATATTACTCATTTACACATGAAAACACTATAATTTAGTAATTTAACATCCTTCCTTAACAATGAACCAAAAATTTAGAAATACACAATACACTGCCAATTAAATCATTGAGGAATTTCCATCAACCTAGCACGAGAATCCAAATAGGTAGTTGTATAATGTAAATATTGTGTGAATATTCAATTAATTATTAACCTAGGACATATAAATTTTTAAGGAGTCTACATAGTATATTAAAAAATAAACTAATTTAAAAAAATGAATGGATGAACTTATAATCTAGTTGTGTATATGGAAACACACTTGGTGAAATGAAACATTCTTGTAAAATTTAAACACTCTTTTATAAATTAGACAATCTTGAAAAAATTAAATGATATGAAAGTAAATCACACTTGTATATAATGGAAAGTATACAAATTTAAATGATATAACTAATATGCTAATGTAGTTTGGAAACTTCCCACACAAATTAATTGAAAGTACACTCCTAGAATTGAAAGGTACATAAGTGAAAGTAAATTAATTAAAATAAAAATATGGAAAATAAAGTATACACACTTATATAAATTAATTGTTTAAACAACATAAATAAAATTAATGTGATTTTTCACCACTAAATCCTCACGAATTGGATCTAACTTAGTTGGACTAGATCTTTAATCCCTTCATTATTTAAGATATTATTACTTCAAGAAACTCTTATTAATTAAATTTTAACATTGAATGAATTTCTAAAAGTTTTATTTCACTCTGAATACACATTTATTCTTGATACCAAGATATTATAATTTATCTTCTCTACCTTCACTACTTACATCTTGAAGCTTATCTCTTAAATAGATAAGGAAATGCTCTATTTGGAGATGCTAATACCTAGTGGTTATAAAAAATAATATTACAAATATCTTTATAATATAATAAGTTATAATAGTTAATCTATATACATACTTAAATTAGAAGATATGAACACAATAAGATATAGTTGAGAAATAATTAGAACCAACTTAAAATAATTATTATGGTAATCATGGTCTAACAAGAAATGATTTGTGATTCAAAAAATATTTCAGAGTACCTTCGAGTTGGAAGAGTCCTTGAATTTTAGTTAAATGCAACACAAAATATTTTTTCTAGTTGTGTGGATCACAAATCATAAAATTTTGCAATTTTTTCCAACTATAAATAATGCTATATATAGTTATAATATTTGTTGAAATTAAATCTTATTACATTTTTCATATAAACTCAACCTAATCTATAACAACTTTGAAAAATAGTTCATAGCAAGATACAAACATTATTGTAGGTAACCTACAATAGTGGATGTAGGTGTTTCATAGTAATGAATATAGGATAGAAGCTTGTGCTCATAAAATAAAACTACTAGTAGTACTAAATGATAAATAATATAAATCATATTATTTTATTTATAAATAATATTATTTAAATCATAATAATAAACATGTACATCATATATGTATCATGTGTTATAATGGATGAATATGGATAAAAGGCTATGGTGTGTTTATGAAGTGATAAAAAATTGAGGTGTTTTATGGATATATAAGTAATAGATGAGTGATATTTATGGGAATAATCAATTTATCCAAACCTCATCAACAAGGAGTAATGTCAATCCATTGAGAAATGTAGAACCTCAACTAAACTTGTTATTTAACTGGTCTTCAACCTCAATATGGATGGTGAAGCCACATAGTAGGCTCATATGAAATCAGATCAACCACTAAAGATGGATTTTAGATCCAAAAGTTTACCTTTAGTGCCTTTAATACCAAATTGAAAATATAAAAGTGCATGCATGAACAAATATTATTAATTACCCCAATCTAATATAAAATATTATAAATATATGTCACACTGCCCCTAAATATGATAAACATAATAACATGCCTCTTGTGTTCCTATAAAATTTCTACATATGTATTATATATTCCCATAATATGAACTAATCTGATAATCGAACCCAATCTTAACCCGCTCAAGCCTATGATTCCTATAATCTGTCTAAAACAACTAACATATATATGTATGTAGGATTGAATATCTATGACAAGACCACTAATATGCTCCCCATTTTAGGTTTAATAATGTAGCCATTGAATTACACATCTAAAAAAAAAAGAGTTAAAACACATCATGCTATATGGAAATATGTAAGCATTTAAAGTATGTGCTAACATGTGGAGAAGATGTCATTTAAGTATAATTAGATCATCAAAACATATATAAAACATGTATCCTAAGGCATATAAGTGTTATGTCAAGATGCATATATCAATTATGCAAGCATTAGTAGTCACAAAAAATATAAATAATGAATAATATACCATGTAGGAAGGTGCATTATATAGATCATGGAACCACACAAAATTAGAAAGGTGTGTGATATGGATCACTGTACCATAACCTTAGCATACAATCCTAGATTTATTCACTCATACACACACAATGTCATTTCCATGATGCACATAATAAAATCATGTGCAATAACACTTAATATCACCTATGAAAAGAGGCACACATAGTACACTCAATGAGCATAAAATGTCATGTAATAATGTAAGATCCACACACAATTAGTAATTTTTAGACACTTATATTTGGTATTAGACACTTTAAAATACTGGTTTTAACCAAACCTTTGTATACTTGAATTTCATGAACATAAATGATTCTTTTTCACATTCTATCTTAGCCATTTTCTGATTTGTGTGCCTAACCTTCCCAAATTTATGTTATTTATACACAAGATTTCCCTAGTCTCTACAAAAACAAATTTTATCTTATTTATATTATTTCCTAATATCATATTATATATTCTTACTTTTTGGACACTATTAGTCCTGCCAAATGCCTCCACCTTTCTATATATGCCATCCTAGGCTGGACCTATTTACATGCCCATTAATGGCTATTTTCTTAAATTTAAATTCTTCTTATGGGTTTATCTATACAATTTTCATGTTAGTTTGGAGGGAAATACTCAAATATTATTATATTTATATAAATAAAGTCTAATCATTTTCTTATCTATCGATTTTCAAGAACATATTCATGATTCATCTACACATTGAGAGTAACTACTCTAAATCTTCCAAATTTAAAACCACTCAAAGGGGAAGGATCTATGCCAAGTATGAATATTATTGAAAGGTAAAAATCATAGGGTTTAAATTGTAAATATACATACTCATGATATAAATTCATGTTATTATTACATTGATTACACACACTTAGCTATGTGGGAGAACTACTTGTTGTTTGAGCCTTCTTTATTGGAACATATGGAGTGCTTAGCTACTCAATAGGGAGTGACTAGGGACAACTCAATCCAAACCATTGACCCCTTTTTATAGGTCACATTAATATCAAAGGAACAAGTTATGGTTTTGAATTAAGGATAAGGAGAATAAATTTATCTCTGTAGGATTAATGATATATAAATGCACAACAAACACTATTAGATGCATGTGTATCTATATAAAATGGAACCTATGTTTTCAATACATTTTTTTCACAATAAAAATGATTCCACCTTACCATAGGTGTGTAGGAAATACCTAACTCATCCTAGCAAGTGAAAACACTCTATTTCTAATTTTGAGCAATCACAACCCCTTTCCATACCTCTATTGATAATTTTACCTTATATAGATTAAAAATAACCTAAACAAGAGAAGTAACCAATTATTTTAGTGTTCCCATAATTATTAAATTAAAATAAATTAATAATACTATGCTAGCTACACTCAAATTTTTATGTGACTTATTATATCTTATGAAATCTAAATATTCTATAATTTTGTCTTAAATAGTTCATTCAAATATAAAATAACATAAAACATACTAGTGAACCCATTCCTTGTCTTGATCACTACAAACCTGTGCTTTCCCTTAGGCTTTCATTCCTTTTTTAATCTCTATATTAAAATCTATTTTTTAAACCTTATTTCTCAATTTTACAAACATTAGGCATAAATATTTCCATTGGCACTATCCTTCCTTCAATTTTTATGATATTATTCTATGTCATATAATAAGGTATTCCCCCCTTATTCCTCTAAGGTCAAGTTTTAGCTTAAGTGGTGTTAAAATTAATTGTGATCAGAGTCCATTGATTTAATATAAAATGGCTAAAATAACTAAAATGAGCATTTATTCCTCTTTTTCTTTGGATACACATCTTTAATGGACACATAAAAGTGGAGAAGTATATTGTTAATGAAAAATACTAACTTAGAACATGTTAATCAATAATAACAAGATAGAATACACATTGATGACCTTAATGGTGTAGACCCTAAACAAGCTGAGGCCCTTTATAAAATTTGAGATGAAATTCATATGTACCTTGATGATCTAGTAAAAGTCTTGAGAAAAATACTATAAGTAAAAAATATAAAGAATGTCAAGCATGTCACATATGTGGAATAATAACATGAGCTCTTCACTAATACTAATATACAATTTAGAGCTATTTATTATATCACAGGTGTAATACTAATAATTTTTATAATATTTTTATATCTACACTTATGGTTACACATGTGATGCCCACCAATCAGGGATAATTTTAGTGGCCTATATTAAAAAAACTTTGAGATCATTAGGTGAATTAGTTTTATAATGGTGGTAAATCTATTTGAAAGGTGTATAATAACATAGGCAAATTTGAGGATTGATTATATGACTAAATCACCTAATTTTAGGTTAACATCAACCAACTATATGATACTAGGTAACCAAATGAATTCTTATAAGGATATAATCAGATGATAACATTTTACAGTCAGGTGATAGCTCTATGTTGGTGGATGATAACACATCTATCATCTAACCACCTCTCTATCATCTAATAGTGAGGTGGCTAGATGATAACTATGTTATCATCTGCTAGCACAACTATCACTTGACTATAGGATGTTGTCACTAAACTATAGGATGTAGTCATACAACTATAAGATGCAATCATCTGATTGCATCCTCTAGTCATCTATTAGCTAGCATGGTTGTCATCCAATATCTAGGCTATGAAATTATAGTGATCTAGTCAAATGAAAGTTGTATTATCATCCACCAACATAGTTTTCAAATTCCAACACACCTGCCAGTTCATTGATGATAGTTGTCAGTTCACAGATGCTAGCTACCTATAAATTTAATTAGGCCACTTCATTTACAAGCATGTTAGTTCATAGATGCTAGCTACCTATAAATACAATTAGGCCACTTCATTTTACATACTTAAACATTGAATTTTCTCACTTTGACTTGTTAGAACCCTGATTTAAAGCAAAAAAATCACCTCCTAGACACCACCTATGTCACAATGGATACCCCAAGCTCATCCATGTCTTAAATATTGTACAAAAAACTCATGTGCATATAGATACCAAGACTTATGGAATAATAATATGCATACACAAAATAGGTCAGAAAGTGCAATTTGGAGGGGATTGTGAAGATGATCTAGTATCATATATACACCACTTGCTTCTTTGCTTAGGAACTATGACCATCCTAAGTGTATGTTCACAATGAAGGTACAATCATAGGTCTATTAGATTTGGTGTTAGCCCAAAAGACATCCATCACTTAATAGGGTTCCCCCTCATAAATTCCAAACCTATGATCATCCATGCATATCTGGTAGATCAATACAAAAAGTATCTAGAGTCTCACTTTGACCTGTTGATTGAGGGTTCATAATAGTTTGTTAAATTGATTTTTTAATTTATATATTGTTTTAAAATTTATACATTTACTAAACATTCTTAATAGTGAACCATTTACGATCATCAATTAAAATTTAATCTCTATCAACTAGTATATTTGATTTTCATATAGGTTGGAAGAATCGTAAATCTAGTAGGCGCCTCCCTATACAATCTATTTACAATACTTTTCTTTTGGCCATGATAGAATTATTTCAAGATATAATTAGACTATAGGGAATATCTACAAACATACTGATATAGGCTATGGTGTACATCCTACATAATTTTAGTGGAATTCTTTTTATTGGTGTTTGTGTCTGTCTACAAAAATTATTAATGATTTAAAATTTGCTCTTACCATTGATAATTTTACTTTTACATGTACTAATTATATTATATATTTATACAATGAGGTATTTCATGAATTAAAAATGGAGAGCACAAATATTATAACTAATCTTCAAGAAAAAATATAGTTTACCTCTCTTTTGGTTATAGAACAAGAGGTAATTATGTCCTTTATTTTATGTTCAATGCTTGATTATTGAAAATTTATTTATTTTTTACTATTTGTTTGAAGTAGTTCTATCCTCACAAAAAGGAATTATGCAACTAGTTTCAAGAAGAAAATTAGTGGCAAGAGGTCATCAACCCCCTGAGGCCTCTAGAGAATTAGATATGGATGTTGAATCATATCCTCTTCTATTGACCAGATAGAAAATAATACAGAGTTATATTATGCCTTAAGGCCTTCTAACCCATCTAATTAAAATGACACAAACTTAGATCTTGTCTCATGTTGCTAGTAATACCATTGTCTTGTTTGTATTATTTATAATTTAATTATATATTGTAGATGTTATATTTGATTTTCTTCATGTTATTTTTGCATCATCATTTAAATCTTCCCCTAATATTCTCAAATGCCTCCTGAAAATATTTAGTTGTAACAAATATCTTCAAGGCATCATCAATAGTTAGGTATGCACCCATAATCATACTTTTTTACAATATAATTATGAAATAATAAATTTATTCTCATTTACTAGTTATCTGATCTATTGTTAAATTTACAGAGACCCCTTTTCTAAGGAAAAATATTACACCACCACCACCAACCGACCAAATTGTTACCAGGGGTAAATGTTTGTCATATCTGGAGCCAAGCAATGACACTATCCATTTGACAATGTTGAAGTTTCTAAACCTTTCTCTTGGTAGTATGCCTATCTCAAGGACCACTGTTTAATAACATATAAATATTGATGACGATTTTTTGGGGATGGAGAGTGGGGATCAATACAATTTTTTCAATCCTTATGATATTATTCAGGCATGAAAACCAAATGGGATAGAGGTTAATTCCCAATAAATGCCAACATCTAATTCTTTAGGGTCTAACTTCACCCCCCCTCCCCCCAACCTAATTTTGAGATTCTAAATATTGATGATGAGATTACCAATTTTCCATTAGATAATTTATTATAAGATAATACAATTGCCTATGTAAAATAAATTGGTCTTGGTGAATTTGAGTGTTTGAGGATATGGGAGTTAAGGGTTAAAGTTTTTATATAGGAAATAAACGCTCAGTTTCACAGTCACTCCCAATGTAGCCTATTGTACAAGTTGGTTGAAAATCAACCAACAAAAAATGATGTTTTGTTGAATCAGGTTGTTTCTAGAGTAGTGACTATAGTAATGATCACAATGATAAATTTTTAGATATAATTTTAAACAATTTTGAGAATTTGAATCCATAGGACCATATGCACTACAACAAATGGGAAAAAGATAGAATAATTATGGTTATTGCTGATGCAAAAAGGGAAAAGCTATGGTAAGTTGTACTCATTCTAAGTTGTTTGTCATTTGTATTTAATTCTTGTGAGTTTTTAATTAATTAATATTCATTATTTTATTGTAGTTAGAATATGATAATTTTAAGAATCAAATTAATGTACTTGAAGTGCACCTCCAAAAAACATGAAAAAATTTAAATGTAGTTATTTTCTTGAAATACAAACTTATTTTATTAAAGACATAAAATAATACATTGAATAAAATCATCAAGGAGCATGGATTGGATCTAAATTTTTTGTTCAAGTATAAATATAATGCATATCCCTCATTACTTTCTACAGGAGATGCAATAAAGGATGAAAATATGAATCTTAAAAACATTCATGCTACAATGAAGAATTTTTTCCAATTAGGAATCCTAAAAGATGATATAAGTCATAGAGAGAAAATGAATTTTGTAATAGTAAAGTAAATAAAAACTTCACATAAAACTGAGAAACAATGAATCAATGCCAGTTGTAATATTTTAAGATAAACATAATAAACTCAATATATATTGTATTTATGGATTTTAAAAAATACATTGGATTCTTACTTTTTAGATGGATTATAGTTGATGATGTGTTAGATATTATATTGAAAATTAATATATTTTTTAATTAATTTAGGTACACTATATGTATGATATAGGTTTTTAAAATGCAAGTGTTGATTTTAAATTTGATTTGCTATAAAAATGTTTTTATGACTGGGTTTTTGGGAAAATAAATTAACTTGATTGAAATGAAAATGGATAATTGTTAAATTTAATAAGAGACTAGATGTACATATACATTTACTATCACTACACTAATGTTATACATACTATTATTAAATAAATCAATTAATCCATTCATAAATAACATAATTGAATATATGAAGTACTATTCAATACAAGGCTATTTGCTATGTAATTAATTTATAAATTAAAAAGAGAAAATATTGTTCAGTAAGCAAAAAATTTTTATCACAATTGAATTTAATTCAATTATATTTGAAATACATATAAATTAAAACTTACATAGCTAGAACAACCCTTATACAATATGTGCTTCATTGTTGACATTTGTATGTATTGTCTCAGTGGCTTTTTCAATATCTTCTTTGGTCATTGTATTATTGACTCCTCTTCTTTTAGTAGGAGAACTCCATATTAAAATCACTCTTTCATATGGAAACTCATCCACTGCATAACCTAAAACATACAACCTCAAACATGTATCAAGATTTTTATCCAATACATTTTGAAGTTTTAATTTGAAAAAAAGATAGTGCACTAAATACCCTTTCATCTTCCACCAACCCCAAAATCATTTTCTAGCACAATTAATATAATTAAAAATATTCACTAATTATTTCTTGTAGAACACTACTAGGATACAATTTCTTCCATAGCATTATAATAAAACATGTTTCTATTGGTTAATTTAAGGATATATATATTATTCAACCATTGTAATTCCAAAATTTGTTGACTATTTTTTCAATAAATCCTTTTGAAAAATACCTTCAAATTTAACTCCATTAATTTATATAGACTTATTGAAATGATTAATGAGAGTACCCATGCATTTGATAAATAAATTAATTTTTATTTCTTTATTTTGAAGATTATTCCAAAATATAGGATTCAACACTCCCATGGCTTAAAGTAAGTCATCCCTTTGAAATCAATCTTGAATTTTAGAAAGATTTTTGAAATGTTACCCAATTTCATCCATGTCTCATCTATGCCATTATCATATAGAACCTATGATATAGGTACTTCTTTAATTTTTGCTCCAACCACATGAGTTAGTCTTTATAAAGTGTGTAGTGGTATCTCTTTTCCAGTAATGGCAATACAAATATGATCATTAATATTGAATTTTAAATAGTTTTTAGGGTCCTTAATATCTATTAAAAATTTTCAACTGTCAAATATTGGTCCCATAAAACTTTCATTCAAGTAGTATAATATATCAAGAGATTGATAAACATGTTTCCTAAACCATATGAATTCAACAATATATATGAATCTCTCTTGCTAATGCTTCATTAAATAATGCATTTATTTCAACATGGGAAGAAAACACACAATGTTAATAGGGTTTAAAAATATATCAAATGGTACAATAAATATTTTTCAATGTCGAGATCCATCTTATATTTAAACATAAACCCTGTCAATGATTGATATTCTTCAAATATTTTACATGCAAGCTCATACATGGAAATCCATCTTGTACCAACATATTTTAATATTTTTTTTAATATCAATAACTATAGATTAGTTTTGTTCCCATACATTATTGATGCCTCATCCACACCAACACATACTAACTTGGTACCTATATCCTAATAATTCAACCTAACAATATCTACCAAATTAGAAATAACCAATTTGGAAAGGTTCTCAGCATTACAAGTTTCCTTCATTTTAATTATATATAATAGGTGAGGTTTCCTTAAATGGTTCTAAAATGTATAAAAATGCATGAAAACCCATGATGTGTTGTCAATTAATGTTACCTCATCAATAGACAATAAGATTAACTATGATGCTTTAAATTTTTCTTCAAATCTTCCTTTTCAATCATTGTAAGGCATTTTTCCATCTCCCAAGCACTATTATTTGACCAATGTGATTGTGGAATGTTATGAAATCTAATATTTTGAAATAAAATCTTGTAATCTAAAAAATTAGAGATTAGTTTGCCTCTTTTCATAATGTGATATAAAGTGGAAAACTGTGTATTTTTTCCAAGGAGGTTAAACTAAGTAACTTTTCTAAATTGAACTATAATTATTCCTCTTTTCTCCATGAGGTGTCATTGATGTCTCTAATGATTTTAATACTCTATTATGTAACATTTATGTATGAATTCTTTTGCATTTTTCCATCTCACTATTCTTTGGATTTGTCCATATTTATCTTTTACTGACTCATATATTTTTCTATAATATTTCTCAATTATGTCCAACTTGAGTTGCATTTTGTGGTCCTTTCCAAGTTTCCAACTACATATTATACATTTTCATTATGTTGGTGTTTCATTACTATTTACATATTTTATAGGTTTAATGAATGAGTATTTAGCTTCCCAATAAAACTTCAATGACAGTCTAATTTTCCATGTATCCTTTTCTTTCACTTAGATTTTTTTTTGTTCTTTTTCAACTAAAAACTATGTTGGCTAAGTATAAATATCATCTAGTGGTGTTGGGTACTCATCATCGACACCCATGATGATGTCTTGTAGTGTCCTTTTCCTTGAATTTAGTGATGTCATTTCATACCTAGGGATGGCTTCCAGTGGAGGCATATATTTAAAAGGGTTATCAGTGGGTTATACTTAAAAAATGGGTATAGATATTATAATTATTATTAAAAATTGGTTATTAATATGAAATTTTAAATAATTAACAATACATTAAATCATATAATATTTAGTACCTCTATTTGGAATTTGATACCCATGGACATATTCTAGTGGAGGCATATCTTCAATACTATTATCATTTTGGTTTTACATGCAAAATGGGTGTATACTAATTACTAATAAACATTTTAATAAAAATTTAAATAAATAACAAAATAATATATCAAATAATATTTAGTTTGTATGTTTGACATTTCATACCTAGGCAAGTATTTTCTCTAAGGCATATCATTAGATTCTACCTCGATACCTATGTTTGGCATTTCATACCCAGGTACATCTTTGATTAGAGGCATATCTTTGATACTATTTTTAATGGGTTATAAAATCAAAATGGTTATATATATTAATTATTATTGAACTATAAGAGGATTGAACAAATAATAACAATATGTAATATAATATTTATACTATTTTTTCCCTTTGGCTGAAATAAGATAACATGTTATCTTATTTTTTAAATTTCCTTGACACCTTATCACTCCTAGAATAATCCATCAAATAAAATATATGGATAAATGAGGGTTGGTTGTAGTCACTCAACAACTGGGTGTAGCCTTTGATAGTTGTATCCTAAAGTCTAATGCTTGATAATTAGTTATTATTGCCTTGTAGCTAAATATAGTCACTCAAAGACTAGGTGTAACCATCTGATAGTTGTAGCCTAAAAAATACCACATGACAACTAGTTGCCACCATCTAATAATTTGTTGGTGTCACCTAGTAGATGAATGTAGTTAAATGATAGCTGAATGAAGTCACACTATTACATCTTAATTCCTCATTAAGTAAACTATTTGATTATTCATGGATATTTATAGTTGAAAATTTTGATTTGGTTATTTTTAATTAAGCTTTGAGATATATGATGTTATGGGATATTTGGATATTTCTTAGGTTACATGATCACATTTCTATGAGTTATCTTTAGTGTATATGTTTACATTATGATCATGTTGATTCATTATTTTAGCTATATTTTATGATGTATTTATATCATACTATTATGGTCTAACTACATGCTTATTATGAGGTTGATGTAGGAGAACTCATCCCGTAGAGCGTGATGGAGGGAGAACATCATCAGAGAGGGTGATGTAGATGGAGTTGGATAATGATAAAGAAACCATCTAAAACCCTACACACACCACATTAGCTAGCACATGTTAGATGCATGATAAAATGGTTAGCTTAGTGTGTTTAATACTATTTGCATTAAGTGTTATTTGTTTATGATTAGCTTATTTTAATGATTATATCAAACTAACATCATGTGTTTGTATTCCTATCATATCTATAACCATTAATGTTTTGTGATTCTTATAATTAGAGCAAAGTTGTATTTCCAGACTAATGAATTTATCATTAAGTCATTATGGTATTTAGATATGTTAATTTAATTAGTGAATTTATTGATTATTATAATTAGTGTTAAAATAAATAAAATTTTGGAATTTCCAATTAAGTGAAAAAATGGAAAAAAAAGAAAAGAAAATCAAAAGCAATAATAATTTAAGAGAAGTAGGAAGTTTTAAATTTAAGAAAAACAAAAAGTAAGATATTCATAAAAATAATGAAAAAAATAAAAATAAAAGGGGAAAATATTAAAAACAAAGCCATGCCATGTTTTATGAGAATATATTTGGAAAAGAAAGGAGATGATGATATATAACCAAAAAAAGGGGAGTAAGGTAACACACAGAGAAAAAGAGAAGAAGGCGAGAGAGTGTGGGAGAAGGAGAGAGAAGACATAAAAGAAAGGGAGATTGGAGAAGAAGAAAATAGTAGATCATCTTATCAGGTAGCAGATGTAAATTAATTACGTATATTCCTATTGAATGTTATAATAGATAGGAAATATTACAATAAATTACTATAGGAATGAACTATGTATACACGTGCATGTTAAAATAGGGTCACTATGTAAAGCTCAATGATATGTAGGAGAATAGGGTGACCTATACAAAACTGCATACATAATGACCTACATACAAATATGTATTGCATCGATCTATAAAAATATTATACATATATATAATACTATGATATGTATATTAGTATAATGTATATGTTATGATATATTATACATGTTAGTATGGCTTGTTAAATAACTATGCATGTTTACTAACATATCAATTGACCCTATGTTGTATAGTAACATATTATGTAGTTATGATATATGATATGTATATTAAATTTTATATGAGCTAGGGATAGATCTTGAGAAAAAAGACTAAGTTAAAATATAAGTAAATCCTTTAATAAGATTTAACTTATGATCTTTAATTTGGTTCAATAATTTCACTATAATTCTTGTTTTCCTACTCATACCCACCATTCAAGCATGAAAACAATTACATATCCATCTATTGCCAATATTAAATACTAGGTAAGAACATTGGACCAAAACATTTGGATAATTTCTTATACTTAATTTAAATCAAGGGATAATGTAATGTTTAACCTTCAACATTATTTCCCACATGTTCATTCATATTATTTTAAATTGATCAATGGATTACCCATTTCCTCTTACAATCATGTCTGAGCAAAACAACCATGGATTTTTTGACTATAAATCTCAATTTTTTTTATAACAAAAATTATCCTATTCATAGTAATGTCCAATGGGTTTAAGGGTCTTTCCAATGTATTATATTTAAAAACATCAGAGGAAATTTTTTTATGCATATGACCATCTATACAAAGGGCCTAAATTATGTCAAAAATATGCTTGTCTAATAGGCCATGTAATATTTGTTTCCTCTACATATAACTGATATAAATACATCACTGTATTTGTCATTAATTATCCATTTCAATGTAGAATTATACAATGCTTCCATTGTCAACATTTTTGTGCCTACCTCATCAATTCAATTGGGCCAAGAAGGAATCAAGAATACAACTTCATAAGTGGAGGTGAACTTGACTATGCAATGGAAGTATTATTATACAACCTAGTTAATATTGGATGGTACGAACATGGAAATCATGATCAATATATGACAATTGTATGTAAATTCTTATATATAATACTATGTGTTGGTTAGTATATTGACTATATATATTAATAAACACTATCAGAGAAACCTTCTATTTAGGTCTATGGATATGAAAAAATATTGGGAATGTTATATATAGGTATAAAAATCTGATCTATAGGGGAATGTTATATATATTATTAGAACATAAGTAGATTCTATAGGAGAGATATGCATATAATTATCCCTTAATGGTACCACCTTTTATATCGATTAACTACAATGTCACTTTGATCTTCTTATAAATATAATGGGTTTTATCTATAAATGTATGCATATAAGAACCATAGCTAAAATCATGTACATATAGATAAGTATACATATAGTAGCCATATAACAATATCGTGGCAAAGGTGAATACTTCACTAGTTGGGATTCTAATCATATGAATAAAATAGTAGTATGGGTATTATGTATATATTTTTCAATATATGTTATGTGGGTGCATAAATATATAGAATATGCCTATGTTTATAGTGATATTGATGGCACAAACTATATTATAGATTTATGTATAATATAATCTTACTTATGCATGCATGCAACTCGCTGAAAGCATAAAAAATGCTAGAATGGAATATTATATGTTCTATGTGAAATGAGACTTTATTTATTATAACTAGTTATTTAAACAAAATCTTATTATTTCATTGATTCATAGCTACTTTATTATCACTGGTTGTGATATTTAATATTTACCCTTAAGAAAACTAAACTATGATAATATGGGTAATTATAGGGTGTAGTATATTTAGAAATCTATGTACATAGGGATACAAACTATGGAGTATTATATTTTGAATCCCTTATCTTATAAATATCATCAATATATTTTGTGAATAGGAAAGTATAATGATTATTAAAATCAAATGGAGTTCTTGACTTAGAAATATAGTTGACCATTGATATAGTATTATATATCATTTATGTACTTATATATAGTAAATATTATATTGTACAATTATTCATATATAGGAAACATATTTATTCATGGACTTATGTAATAATATGAAAATATTACTTATATAGCTGTATTGTGTCATATGCCTCAGCTTATAGTTAAATGGATGATTATATTGAGTCATAAGGAATGTCCAAGGGACTAAAACTATAACCATATGAAATCCATCCCTAAAAATAGAATTAAGTTATTTAAATGAAATTTATGGTATAACTTGGTTATAGGTTTTTTGATTCTTTAAAATATCATGACTGATTATTGATATATATATTCATATAGTAATGGAAATCAGTAAACAGTACATATTATGAGTAGATATAAAAGTATAAATGTTGATATATACACACACACACACACACACACACACACACACACACACACACACACACACACACACATTAGTGCATCATGATGTGTGCCTATAAGTTATGTTTCTTTTGATTGCTAGTATATAGTTGAAACATAGGATGTGCTTGGTTGGTATAAACTATACTTTCTTGCTTAATATTTAGGATTACGTACATTTGATTCTTTAAATTATTAGACTAGTTGTTCAGGGTTGAGTAGTATGCTCATGTGTAGTGAACTATGATTTTATGAGATATCATAGAGGGTATTTTATTTGAAAACTATTGTCTAAACATATGTTATACCCATGTGGTAAAAAATATAATTAATATGTCTAGATTCCTTCATATGTTTGATGGACTAAATGTATGCATGTTGAACATTTATAAGAATATCATGTTTTATGATAGTTAATAGAGAGTATTATATTGTGTCTACTTACAAAACATAGAGTGTGCATCCTAATATATATTATAATTAGGTGGTATAATATGAACTCATTTGCTTAATATTTCTATTATGGGATAGATATATTTGTGAAATTCATTTATACATTTGTTGAATAAATGTATTTTTTTTGATTATTTCTATGCTTAGCATGTTATGTGATTGCTAATAGGATGTAGTTTGTATGAAACTATTGGTTAAAATATGTTAACCACATATCACATTGATGATACTAAGTAAGTAGTGAGCTAGATTTCACTAGTTTACTAGTATCACAATGCTAGATGAAGGTAATCCAATCAAGTGGTGAATTTGACTGATCCATAAATCATTAATCATTTGAAAACTTTGGTCAAAGTAATGTTTAGTGAGACATTATCATTTCATGAGTATGATTTACATGTTTTTGTGATAGATTGAAATATAATAGGTTTATATGATACACCTCATGTTTAATTTTAGAAATTATACAACACATCAGTACTAGCTTGTGTCTTTGTATTTCTGTGCCATCACTATCTACTCATTTTTAAGCACAAAATATACTGAGAGGGGAGGTAAATCAATATATTATATATATTTTACTTTATTTTATTTCTTTTCTTTAACCACTTAATCACACATTCAACATATGAAATAAAACTAAAATAATAATATGCACCACACGAGAGAGAGAGAGAGAGAGAGAGAGAGAGAGAGAGAGAGAGAGATACCATATTTTTACATGGAAACTCAAAGTGGGAAAATCCATGAAGAACAATCTCAAGTATATAAATGAGCACCAAATCAAATTACAATGTTCGTAAGCACCAACTTGTAGGAGCACCAACCCCTTTTCTGAGCACCAACATAGAAACTATTTGTGAGAACCAAACCAAAAGAGCACCAACCCTTTGAAAAGATTTGTGATCACCAACCCATAGGAGCACCAAGCCCTCTTGTGTATAAAACATAACTATCTCTCAATGTTTCTTACTCAACAAATGATAAAACTCTATAATATCTCCTGCTTTTCTCTCTTCAAAAACAAATACAAACCATGAACACTCTTGAATATCACAAATGGATTCTCAAGCCTTTATTTATAGCTTTCCAAATGACCTTTGGCATTCACCCTTTATAAACCTTCAATCCTCATAGAAAATGGCACCAAACTTGCATGACCCTTCATATCCTTACATTTGAAAAGTCATATCGTGACCCTTCATAAGTAAATGCATCCTTTCCTCTTTTGTATTTATATTGGTGACTTTTTGTATTCCTCAAAGTGTCCCTTAATGGAAAAATGCACCATACCCTCTTTTGTCTTCACATGGTGACTCTTATAATTCCTCAAGATGACTCTTCATGAGAAAATACATCCCATTCCTCTTTTGACTTATATGAAACCAAAATTATATTCATTAAATAAAATAAATATTAACACAAATTAGCCAAGATATGAATATTAAAAACACCATTAAATGCAATGGGGCCTTTATCACCAATAATTCTAGACCTTTGACATCAATGACAATATTTCCAACACTCATCTATGAAGGGAGGGCTATTACCTGATGGTATTAGTTTGGGGGATTGTTGGTCTATGGTTGGTGTGTAAAATCACTCAGATGATTCTCTCCCTCCCCAAAATAGTACTTACTTAGAGAGGACACTTGATATTTCCATATATACTAGAGTTTGAGGAACTATGCTCTGGGGAGCCATGTATCTTATATATGAACATTGAATTGTACTGTATGTATTATTGAAAGATTATCATGATGAGATGAAATTACTTATTTATTATATATTTAAATAAGTGATTATAAGCATTTATCAACCATGGCTGGTTAATTGTAACTACTTTGTATATTCATATTATGATGTGTTTCTTATGATGATAGTGATTAGTGATGTATGATGTAGTATGCTTCATTTATAGTTATTACACTTAGGGTATTTTATATGATCACTAATTATATTCTTTCGGTGTAATATATTTAAAGTATATGTTAATTAAATTAAAAAAAATCATGTATTTCTAGGTAGATCCTAGTAGGGATGTTACATGATAAAAGTTGTGGCTCAAACTCTAAGACCTAAGGAGTCCACTAGCATTTTCATATCTTTTTGTCTATTAGAAAAGAGAATAGTTAAATGCATGTGGTATATTGAGTGTGTATTTTAGGAGCATTGGTACACTCTTATAGTTGTTAAAGGTTTGGATTATCAAGTGTCTCAATGGTGATGGTTATAATCGATGTTTGGTAGGAGAGTGCATAACATAGTTCATGAATATTGAATAAGAGATTCCTAAAATATTTTGATCATTTAGATTAAACACCTTGAGTGTGATTACATCCTTAATTTTTAATCAAGTCACCTCTATCATTTGTGTTTTCTATTTTGAGTGTTAAAAAATCATGTGATACTTCTCACTTAAGTATATGTGTATTAGTTTTATGTCTTTTATACACTAATCCTAGGAGTGCGAAATCATATAAGACCATTTTTAGATTGGTACCACCTAGTGTGGTGGTAATTATATTTGTAGTGGAGAGTGGTTATCCTTGATGAGGATTCATTTGTCTTAGGAGTTTACTCATAGATTAGTACCCCTATGTTCATGTGGACTAGGGAAAGGGTGTTATCTCTCATAGTTAGCATAGAGGCAAGTTTTTACTCACTCACCCTCCTTTGACATCATTATAAACACTTTGAGAGGATTCATGATGTTGATTTTGTATTCCCTTAAATGGAAACTTGTTTTTGAAATGTTGTTTTTGGCCATATTCCTTGGCATTCATGGGATAATGTGTTTTACTTCTTGTTTATAGATAAGTTATGGAAATGGAATATATTGATGCATCTATGTGGATTAGTATTTTCCTTCTAGTTGTGGACGTAGGTTATGATGCTACTCTTACAAGTTTGGTAAGTATGTAGTGATTATGGAAACTTGGGTTATGATGTTTTATTTTTACATGTGAAGGTATTTAAGAGTTTTGTTGATGTGATGTTAGTTCTCTAATTTTCACTTATGAATTTTTTGAGTCATTAATTTATCTAATTGTGAATTTAGACCATGTGGAGTGGTGAAATTTGAATATATATTGGTTTTGGAATAAGATTTATAAATTTATTATAATTATTATATATTATATATCCTTGATTAGTCTGGTATATCTCATCTTGATAAAAACATGTTGATTTGATGAGTCATTAATATACCTTTAGACTAGATCGAGTATGAAATATGATGTATGGAACATCTTATTAGTCTAAAAGGGTTGAGATAAACTTTTAACTTGTTGTGTACTAGTCATACAAGTAGGGAGACATTGTCTCACTTGTTTCTTTTATAAGGATGTATGGATAGTGTGATCCTTGACCTTTGTATGTTATGTTAATTTTAACATTAAATCCTCTTGACTATGAATATAGTAAAATTGGTTAAGCTATGAAATATGATACTAGTTATGTTTGGATAGTGGCAACTTAATATAATTATGGAATGATTGTATGATTTTTATTATAATGTATGTTGGTACATCTAGAATTGTTTAGCATATATCATTGCTTTCTAGGATCTATTAGTATGGATTTGTGATTCTTTTAACCTTGTGCACATTTTGGAGATCATTATGTCATGAAGACCTAAGGGATGAGTGGTGAATTAGGAACATGATTAATTGACATGGGTGTGGATCCTATTTAGTCTCAAATTAACTCAATATTTACTAAGTTTGGATCTGATAAGGGGAGCTTGTTGAATCTAAAATTTTATAGACAAACTTGTCAAATTCAATCATATATCCATAAGCATGTATATTTTGGAATGTTTATTCTTTACTTTTGTATACATTAGAAATGTAGTATTTCTAGTTCCTATTCATCATCATTTTTCTTAGGAGCTATGTGGAGTACAGGTAGTATTGACATGTTATACTTATTAGGAGCTATGTAGAGTAGAGATGGTATTAACTTATTCACATCATTTTTTCCAAGTTCTCTAAATAATTTTATCCAAAATGAGAAAATAATTCTTTAAAAAAGAGAGATGTGCTAAGGAGATGGAAGGTTTTTTGGAACTCTCCCTGGTCATTTGTTTTTGGATTTTATGATGATCCCATGTGTTTTTGCCTAAATTTAGGAAGTTAGTGAAACTTTCACCAAGATATACAGGGCCCTTTAAGGCATTATAAGTGGTCAATCCTATAGTATACATGATTTTTTTTTTCTGATTTTAGCCTTAGGGTGGTCATGATAGAGCCAATCAATGTAAGAAACACTCAAAAACTTTGTTTGCATAATAGGAAAATGTCACATTGTATGGTCTTGTGGGACTAATACTCTGAGGATAATATTACTTGGGAGGACTATGATGAATTCTATAGGTGAATTTCAAATTTATTTACTTGATTTGATAATTTTTACTATGTTATTTCTCTACTAAATAATGTTTATAATTAAAAACTTATGTTTGAATAAAATTCATTCGAGATGATGAATATATTTAGGGGAGAAAAATGTTACATCTTGATTCCTTACTAAGCAAACAATTTGATTATCCATGGATATTTATACTTGACAAATTTTATTTGGTTATTTTTAACTAAGATTTTAGATATATGCTATTATGGGATGGTTAGATATTATTTAGGTTACATGATTACATTACTATGAGTTAGCTATAGTGTAAATGTTTACATTATAATCATGTTGATTTATTATTTCATCTATATTTTATGATGTATGTATCTCATGTTGTTATGGTCTAACTACCTACTTGTTGTGAGGTTGACACAAGAGAAATCATACCTCAGAGTGTGATGAAGGGAGAGCATCATCAGAAAGGGTGATGTAGATGGAGTTGTTAGAGGATGACAAAGAAACTAGTTAGAACCTTGCACACACCACATTAGCTAGCACATGTTAGATGCATGATACAATGGTTAAATTAGTGTGTTTTATACTATTTTCATTAAGATTTATTTGTTCATAGTTAATTTAGTTTAATGGTTATATTGAGCTAGCATCATGTGTTTGCATTCCTATAATATCTATAACCATTAATGTTTTGTGATTCTTATAATTAGAAAAAAATTAGATTTGTAGACTAATGAATTTATCATTAAGTGATTATGGCATTTGGAGATGATAATTTAATTAGTGAATTTAATGATTATTATAATTAGTGTTAAAATAAATAAAATTTAAGAATTTCCAATTAAGTGGAAAAAATGGGAAAAAAGGAAAGAAAATTAAAAGAAATAATGAATTAAGAGAAATAAGAGGTGTTAAATTTAAGAAAAACAAAAAGTAAGATATTCATAAAAATAATGAAAAAACAAAAATAAAAAGGAAAAATATTAAAAACAAAGCCATGCCATTTTTATGAGAAGAGCTTTGGAATATAAAGGAGATGATAATATATATAACCAAAAAAAGGGGAGTAAGGCAACTCATAGAGAAAAAGATAAGAACACAAGAGAGTGTGGAATAAGGAGAAAGAAGATAGAAGAAAGGGGGATTAGAGAAGAAGAAAATAGCATAACATCTTATCAAGTAGGTAATGCAATTTAATTTTGTATATTACTATTAAATGTTATAGTAAATAGGTAATATTATAGTAAATTATTATAGGAATGAACTGTGTATACACATGCATTTTGAAATAGGTCACTATGCAAAGCTCAATGATCTATAAGAAAATAGGGTAACTTGTACAAAACTACATACATAATGACCTGCATAAACATTGTTGTACCCAACATTATGCCTATTATTTTTGGAGAATGGGGACCCAATTTTATATTTATTTGGCCCATGTTTATTAAGTTTTCTTATTTTTTATATGGAGGTTTTGTGGATTTATGCTTAATTTTAACACTCAAAAGTATAGACAATGGTGTTTAACATTTTAGACTAACTTATTAATGTCTTTTGGGAGTTTTGTACTTATGCAAGTTTTGTACTTATCACAAGTTTGAAATTTTACAAACTTTGTGCATAGAAAATTATTAAGTTTAGAATTTATTCATCATAATTTTTTTATCATAAATTTTTTTGGAACTTCTGTTCAGGATTTTTGTTTGTCAAAAAAATTGTTCAGAATTTGTTCATTAGACAATTTGTTCAGAATAATCTTCATCAAATTTTGTGTTCAAAGGTTTTGTTCAATGTTTTTGTTTGGGATTTGTTAATTGAATGTTTTGTTTGTGACTTATGTTTAGGGTTTCCCTTATTCACAACTAATTTTGTTTGAAACTCCTTCATTGGATTTTATGGTCAGAGAATCCATTTGAGATTTTGTTTATCAGACATTTTGTTTGGGGTTTATGTTTAGAGCCTTTGATTCCAAATATTTATTGGCTCGGTCCCAACATAAAATTTTAATCTCAATTATTGAAAGGCCACTAGAATTATCCACTAAATAAAAACTACTTCACAATACTTGTCAAAAATACTCAAAAGATATTGCTTCCCTACCAAATAAACTAACAAGGTTTGAATTGTGTAAATAAAAAAAGTTTATTAACATTGGGAATTAAAAGTGCACAAAATAGAATTGAATACAAATCTATATAAATTACTTGTGACTATATACATGTTCATTGATCACAAGTAATTTCCAAGATCAATTGTTACTATATGAATAAATCCCTAGCCACCTACGCATCAACTGTAAAGAAGTAACTAATAGAAAGGAGTTTTCAAAGTCTAGGAAAATAAATTTGAGAAAATCAATAAAATTACAATGGATTCATCATATAAAGTGTTCATATGAGTGTTTCCACCATCTTAGTTTTCCATTAAATATTATACATAGTAGATAGAGAATGTGTTTGATGCTATGATAGTCAATGATAGATATGCCAACTATTCAAACATATGGGATTCCATTGATGATGTCAATGCCTTTTCCTATGAATAAAATATATTACTCATGTAATGCCAATTAGTGACAAACCTACTCTCTCTCAAAAGACAAGGACTAAACTTCATATTAGACAATCCCAAGGTTATGCCATGTATTGGCCTATTATGAGACTTATTTTTTATTGTTAAGGTGATAGATGACATCTTCCTACATCATGTGGATTACAAGATGGTCATGGATTATACTTTAGGTGATTATTTTTAAAGGTATTTATCTTTGTCAATTTCATATGCTATATTCAACATGCACATAGTGGTAGCATAGAATAAGAGTAATTAAATTGACAAAAATATTAGTGGATGGCTTCTTCCTAGGGAGTATATGGTCCTAAAGGAAAGGTCCCCTTACTATTAACAAATTTAGAATGGGGGTATACATCAAGATGTCCCTATTTAATAGGTTATATGGCCTCCTAAGCATCCATTTTCTCTACCTAGATTGGGTGCCACTTTTAGACATGTTGATGACATCTAGCATGACTTTTGACTTGGGGAGGTTATAAATGTTAGTATAAAGGAAAAATTTATACATAAATGCAAATGGTTCAAGTCATCAGGTCATTTCTATATGATTTTATACCTCTTTGATGTAGTAATAGGAAATACAAGGATTATGGGTCACTTTGGAGCCCATCTATTGACTCCATAAATAATTGCATCTATGATTACTATTAATTAATGCAAATATATGCATAAACCAAGAATATCACCTAGATTAAAAAGGATGTATATCCTCATGTATGGCATGCTTTCCATGAGGTGCCACTACCTAGGATATATAAGAGTATAGTAGATACATTGGCACCTTAAGGTGACTATTGGCTATATCTAGATTATAAAGTGATTATAGTTACCAACAATAAGGTCAAACCCTTGCACCTCCCCAAGTATATACTTGATAAGCTTAAAAAGTAAGAGATTACATTCTAGCTTTGGTGGAATGTAGAAGAATATTTGATAAATAAAAAGAAAATCTCATTCTATGGATCCCATATGGTACCAAATATGATATGCAATGGAAAAAATGTTGGCAATAAAAGGAAGAATTATTTGAATGCCACCCCACCTCATAAAGATTGGGAACCTCATGGTTAAATTCAAAAAATATCTCAAGCTTCAGTATTCCATACTAGCACTTTCCTTGTGACCATGATTTATTATTCTCAAATGCAAAATATTTTGCCTAAGTCATGGAAAGAGCACAACTAGTAGGGTTTAGAGAACAACATTTGAAGATAATTCAAGGAAAACTTTCAATTTTGGTTCAAGAGATGCACACAAGAATTCCACCCCCTAGAGGATGGACTGCATCAAACTTTTGGGTTAACAGACCCCACAAAAAATAAAGGAATAAAGAGAGCCTTCTCAAGAATCTCCAAAGGTATTAAAACATGTTAAGATAGAGCCTAGTGTGACTCAAACTAAAGCATAAAGGAGCACAAGAGGATCCAATTTATTTAGACTCCTCTAATTCAAAAAGCCAAGATCACCCAACTATATTCCTTGTATAAGAGGTTTCTACTACCTTAATTTAGTGAGCCTTCTCCCCAGCTAAGAAATCTAAAATCTAATACAAGAGGAAGGTAAGGGTTCTTCCCCTTTCAATGAACCTAATTACTAATGAAATATAAGTAATCACATCTTTAGTTCAGAAATAAACTTTAGTGGAACAAGAAATAGATGAAGAGGAGGAACTAAAAAGAGCAAAGGCACTAAGCCTCACAAATACAAAGGGAAAATACTAATGAAAGATGACCAATAGGGTAAGAAGGCTCAACATTCAGTCCCTTATTCC
Source organism: Torreya grandis (assembly GCA_037957365.1). Taxonomy (NCBI): domain Eukaryota; kingdom Viridiplantae; phylum Streptophyta; class Pinopsida; order Cupressales; family Taxaceae; genus Torreya; species Torreya grandis. The sequence goes on along the minus strand of JARHVA010000222.1, from coordinate 2,136,037 downwards.
AAAATTTCCTCTTTTGTTCCCATTTCTTTAGTAAGTTCATTAGATTTAGTTGCCCTCAATGCTATCTTACAAACACCTCTAGTCACTCCAAAGATAGAGGATGTTTCTTTTACCCATGTTGTTTCTATTTCCCCAATAATACCAACCATATCTATTATTGCCACCACTGTAGAAATTCCTTCTTAGACTAACTTAGTCTAACCTAAAGCCAAAAGGAGAGTTTCTAATAAGTTTGAAAGGGCATTTTCAAGCTCCCAAATCCATGTCTCATCCACTCAAATAAACTTGCCAATGCCTTTTAGTAGCTCTAGAATAATTATCAAAAGATAAGGATAAAAAGGGGAAAAAGGTATATATAATACACCCAATACCCTAATATGGATGTGTGGATTGGTCTAAAATAATATGTCCCTCCTTTCCTAACTAAGTACTCAAAGGAGCTTTAGAATAATTATCAAAAGATAACTCAATTGAGACCATAACCAAGGACACATAGCCAGTAAACCTAGTGCAACTAGTCATTCCCCCATGGAAACTGATGTTAGATCAAAGGCTTCTTAAAAACTAAATTTTAGAATCATAGAGTTGCCATCAATAAGCTCCATGTTTAACAAACCCTCAGAAAGCATCTAAAGGGTTAGGAAGAGGAAAGTAGAGGATGAAGCTAGAAGGGAAATAAATTTTGAAGAAAGACAAGAAGTCTTTGCCTTGTCTAAAAGGAAGGATGGGAAATTTGGGTAGTCCCCATATATAGAGGAATTTAAGTCCCTTACTAAAATTCATATAGATGTTATGATAGAATTACATGATGGGATTAAAATGGCTAGGCAGGAGCTTGAGAAAGAGCTAGAATAAATAAAATAATAGAAGCAAACAATCCATATCCCTTAAAAAATTGAGATCGAGGTTCACTAGGATGCATCAAATATATACAATGATCTAGAAGAAATTGATGAAATGAAGTTAGAATTGGATCCTCATATAACATAAACTCATAAATTGTTTAATTATTTTAATTAGGATGAAAATAAACTAAAACTACTTATTATTTATACTACCAATAAGGCTTATAGACATCTTGATTTAATGCCACCATTGGAGGATTAAAATTCCCTAAACTATGGTAATTAGAACCCAAGATGCTAGAGAGTGGATTATAATAGTTGGAGCAGTAATGTCAAAATATTAAGAACATGAAGCTCTCATTTTGTAGATCCTAGAAGAATTGAAGCTATCAAAGGCAAGAGACTCAATTGGTAGACTTATTAGTAAGGTCAATTTTGATGAACTCCTTTAGTAGGCATATAATAATTTCAACTATAATATTTATGAATTATCACTTGAGGAAATTGAGGTTGAGCTAAGGTTTTCTAGAAAGAAGGTGATGTAAGTAGAAATTTTTAAGATAAACTTACAGAATACAAAGGTAGAGAATACCAAGCTCCTAGAACATGTAAACATGGTGGAAAAACCATCCTTCCTCAACATGGACATCATTATACATCAACATGATGTGGGTTGTAAGTGTTATCTTGAGTTGGAAGCAAAGAAGCAGATTGACACTACAACTTCTAGTTTAGCACTAGAATATCTAGCAATGATTCCAACAATCATCACATCTATGCAAACATCTATCAAACCTCTATTCAAAGGTTAATTTTGTGTGAATAAATGTAAAGGTGATGGTTTTTTATTCATAGTCTACTTATGTTATAAATTGAATATGAGATTTATCTAAATTATTTATAAGCATGCACATATTGCATCATATTATACATGCTAACTTTATTTTGACAATTGTAAGTTAACTATGAGCATATATACACATAGTTTTGAAACTAGGATTAGAGCTGAGGTTCTAAGTGTAGCATGTAGTTAAAAGTTTGTATGCACTTGGAGGATGAGGAGACTCCTCCCCAAGTCTATATATATATATCTAGAACCCTCATTTTCAAAGGTTGAAAAAATCAAGATAGGAAGAAATCAAATTTTGATTGTCATGCAATGATGTTGGTGTGATTTGTTTCCAAATTATTTGTAATCAAGTTTTGTATTTTTTGTTATTTGATTCAATAATTATAAGTGTGTAATAGCTACGAAGAATTATTTTTGTTATAATTGATATGCTGATTTTAGATTTGCAATGGTTATTGAAGAGTTAGTAATAATTATCTATTATATGCAACTAGGTTGATTGTCTCATATTTCTAAGTGTGTAAAAGTGTTTTCTATGATATAGTATTCTATGTGTAGGAAAAAAATACCATAGATACCTCTCTAATCTGATTCATAATATTCTAAATATGAGTGTTTAACAACTACTTCAAAATAAAAAACCTTTAGCTCAGATCTTTGAGTTCCCTATATCAAATTTTCCCAGAGTGCTTGACTATGTTTCTATGTGTGTGTAGTAGCTACTAGTAGCAAAAATCCATTTTCAAAACACTTGTACATGAAGGATCCAACATAAAAGGTAAATTTTTAAGTCATAGAGCCCTCTTTTCTACTCTATCTTTCTCTTTTTTTGAAGTTTATTTCTAAGATTTATCCATTTTAAATTAGTATCCACCCATTTGCTAACTCACCTAGTTTTAAATTTCTTTTAGATACCATTCATTTTATACATAGTCCTAGATAATAACCTACATAATCTACTTGATATTATATCACTTGGTTGTTTAACCACATACATGTAACTCATGCCCTAGAGTAGAGTTTACCTCTATTGTGATCCTAAAACATTAGAGGCTACTTTGATATGATTTGATGTGTATAAAAATTGCATCAACATTATTTTTGGATCTATAAGGAGGGCTAGAGATTTTTTATAAAAGAGGTTAATCTCTATGTTGAGTTATCCTAGAGACACCCATGAGAGTGACTAGATCTAGAGCTCAAGATAGTATTATAGTCTCACTTTTTTCTAATCATAGAAGGGATATATTTATGCCAATTTCCCCTATCATACCCTAAGATAGAACACCTTCCCTAAAAAGGAAAACTCACCCTATTGATAATCCTATGTCTCAACCACCCTACCTGATCAGATCTAATATTTCTATCCTAGAGGATGTGCATGACCTATTGAGGAATCTATATAAGTATCTACCATCCTTTTCTCCTTTAAGAGGAAGAATGGCAAAAGAACACATCAATAATTTAAAATCTACATTGAGATTGATGAATGTTACTAATGAATATGTTGCATATAGAATTTTTCCTTTCACATTATAAGATGTTGCTTATGATTGGTACCTTAATCTATAATAGAATTCCATTACTTCATGGAGTGAGTATCAAACTATTTTTATTACACAGTTTGGGTAAGTCACCAGCCCTAGTTTGATATAACAAAACTTTACTAGCATGAAGAGGGAGCCCAATGAATCAATCAGGGCCTTTAATGCAATATTTTAGATGTATACCTAGTTAAGCTTGATGTATAAACTAGTAGAAGTGATGGCATTAAAAATGTATAAAAATGCTCTGGATCTAATTACTATAGTTTTCTTGAGAAGGGTTGTTGATATTAACACTTTAGCATTGGCCTATGAAGAGGCCATCAACATTGATAGACCACTTAATCCTCAAGTTCCTAGGACACCTAGTATTAATAATAATCTCCAAGCTTTAAATCCAAATCCACACATGAAACATAACATCCTTGCATTTAATTATAATCAATTATACACACTACCTCTTCTAACACAGATGCCACATTCAAATTATAGTTTTTTAAACAACCATGCACATGGAAATGGTTATCAGTAGAACCAATAAAAATAGTATTTAGTTACATCTTCTATTTTAATTTGCCAAGGCACATATTCTACTAAAGCAGAGTTGGATGCCAGACAAAAAATGGTCCAAAAATTAAGCAATGATTTTCTTAGCATGCAAAGAAAGATCAACAATGATAATACCCTAAATAATAATCAAAATTCTAGGTTATAAATGTATAATAGACCCTTTAATATGCAATACAAAGTAGTCCAATAAGCCTCTATAAATAAATATAGTAGAGATAACCTTACCCAACTAGTGAAGAATCCATAACATGTCTTAGCATGGTGAACTTGAATGCATTGAGTTTTGTGTAGCTTTTGAAATCTTTCAAAGAGAGGTAGTGAGGCAAGATTTAATGCTAACCCATCAAAATTCCACCATGACTATGGCTCTTCAATCACTTCCATGTTTTTTGAGACCCATGAGTTTCCTTTCTTGAGAGAAGATGACAACATAACAAAAGATAACACTAATTATATCTATACCTTCCAACAATATCATAAAGGTGGTTATAATCTAAAGAATAGGTATACCTTAAAAATGTCTATCCTCAAAATATTAAAACTATTCCATTGAATCCAAAAGTTGATAATAATCCACCTCCCTTATAAGGGAATTATCAATCACAAAATAAGGATGAATAGAGCATAAGAGGGTATAACATTGTTGAGGACATGAGTAAAATCAAGGTAAACATCACCGTTCATGAATTGGATCAGATTACTAAACATAAATAACTCATATGAAAGTTTATCATAGGAAAGGCCCCTGTAGAAAATACAAAATTTTGTATAGATAAAACAAAGGCCTCTAACACCAACATCATATATAAAAGCAAGCTAGAGGTTCCACCTTTTTTTTTGACTATTAGGGAAATTGGAAAAACTATTCACAATGGTTTAGTCAATTTTGGAGCTTCATCCACTATGATGCCTACTTATATTTGTCAAAATATAGGCTTAACTCCAAGCCCATCAAAGAGAATGTCCTCATAGTTAGATAAAATAGTGGTAATAGTGATCGGAGAGGTAAATAATGTTTGTATTTAGATAACACATGATCCATGAATATAGATGATTATTGACATATAGTATAATACCTAAAGGGTATGAATTATTGTTGAGTAGGGACTGGTCTAAGACACTCAATGAATACCTCTCAATATATTTCTCTCACATTTGGCTACCATGGAGAGGCCTTCCAAACTAAACCTAGATTGATCGAGAACCAAGAATGAAGTATCCTATCATGGAGTACAATGTCAAGAATAAAGAGGTGAGTTATAAATCCCCTAGCCTTGGTATTTATAATTTCACTATATGAAATGAAATACAAGAACCAAAATCTTGTGGCCCTACCCAGCTATGAAATCTCCACTTTGATGGTGCCAGATCTAAATAGGGATTAGGCATATGAATTGAATTGATTAATCCAAAAGGAAATAAGTTCCTAGTAGTATATAGATTATAGTTCCCTTACACTAATAATATAGCCAAATTTGAAGCATTGATTTTGGGATTGTACTTTTCCCTAAAAAACAATGTCAAGTAGTTATTGGTATGCAGGTATTTAGAGTTGGTAATAAGCTAGGTTAAAAAAAATACCAATGTAAGTTATCATATCTAAAAATATATAAGCATAGAGCATGGGATTTGATTGAATCCTTTGAGGATTTCAATATAGTGGTTATTCCTAGGGAGTAAAACCAAAACATGGATTCACTAGCTACTTTAGTTCTCAATTTGTATCCTCTCCAAGAATCATGGGTAAAGAGATTCTCCATTGAGCTAGTAACTTTTCCTTATGTTCCTAAAAACCTAGATAATTTCTAAGTCTTCAATGATGACCAACATATCATAAAGTTTTTAACCAAATCAAGAAAATTTGAGTCCCAAATCATTGATGAAAAAGAAGTTAGAAATCTTTGCTAAGAGCATTTAGATGAGGAAGGTGTCATCCATATCAAATAAAATTGTCTACCACTTGGAATGGTTTCCTTATAAAGGACATTCAATATAGACCCCAAGATCAATAGCAAATGCAACCCAAGGTTAGTGAGTCTAACTTCAAAAGGTAGAATTTGGGGGATGAGAGGAGCCCATGCTACATCAAAATTGGCCTTAGTTTCACTCCATCAAAAAGGTAATGCATGAAGGATTGACTCACCCAATATAATGATGTGATTGTATGTATGTATGAGGACTCAAGGGTTTATGACCCAAAAGTCATTACCCATACAATTCCACTAAAACCAAACCAAAATACATTTAGATAAAGATAGAGACCAATTAATCCTATCCTAAAACCTCTCATTAAAAGAGAAGTAGAAATGATATTGAGTGCAGGGATAGTCTTCCCAATCAGACATTCTACTTGGGTGGCTAGTTTAGTCCCAGTTATAAATGAGAATGGAGAAATTAGATTATGTGTTGATTTTATAAATTTGAATAAAGCTTCTAAGAAGGATAATTATCCATTTCCTTCTCTAGATGAGGTTATTCATATAGTTAGTGGCTCTAAAATGATTTCCTTCCTGGATGGATTTTCAAATTATAACTAGGTGCTGGTAGAGTCAAAAAATAGAATGAAAAATGCATTTACCATAAAATGGGGTACCTATGTGTACAAGAGGATCATTTTTGGCCTAATTAATGGAAGATCTACCTTTTAGTGAGAAATGAGCTATGCATTTCAAGGATTGATAGATAAATGTATAATCATCTGTATGGATGACCTCACTATTTTTATCCAATAATAGGAATGATCATGTAGGCCACCTTGAAGGTTTGGCATCTCACTAAACCTTAAGAAGAGCATATTTGGAGTTATTGAGGGTAATATTTTGGGACATATCATTACCAAAGAAGTGATCATCATTGATCTAGATAGAATATAGGGGATTTCAAATATTTCACTACCAAATAGCAAGCAAGAGTTCAAGTATTTCTTTGGGAAATTTTTTTTGTAAGAAATTTCATCTTAGGATTTGCATAAATTATGAGACCCCTAAATGTAATTCTCAAAAAGGATAGTAAATTGGAATGGACATCTAAGGCCAAGAAGTCTTTTCAAGACATCAAAGATGTTATATTTTAGGCCCCAGTATTGATTAATCTAGATTTCACAAAGGACTTATACTTATACTCATTTACTTCAGAATATACACTTGTTTCTATCCTAACAAAAAAGAAAGATGAGACTGAGCATCCCATTGCATTCATGTGCATGAATGTGAAGGATGCATAACTTAGGTATTCCATGATTGATAAATAGATATTCCATCTTATGAAAGTGGTGAAGAAATTATGTCACTACATCCTAATAAATAAGACTATCACTATCGTGTTCAACCTTATTGTCAAACTTACCTTATTAGAGAATAAATTAGGAGAATGTAGAGGCAAATGGATGGAAAATTTAAATGAATTTGATATAGAAATCAAGCTTGATAAAATCATCTAGGGTTAGGACATCATCCAACTCATGAATGAGCCTGACCCACATATTACTATTAAACATGTTTGTGAAGCCTAGGTGTCTAGAGGGGAATGGTATAATAACATAATTCAATATTTGCTTATAGTTACATGTCTCCCAAAACTCATTCAAGAGTGAAGAAGATCTTGAGGCTTAAATATGCTCACTACATGATTATAAAAGGAGTTATTTATAGTAGAAACTATGAATGCATATAACTTAGATATGTATCAATAGAAGAGGCTCAAGAGATTTTATAAAACATACACCAAAAGATAGGTAGTGATCATCCATATGGGAACACCACATCTCACAAAATCTTAAGAATGGGTTATTATTGGCCAACAATATTCAAGGATGCCCATTCCCATGTAAAGACATGTCATGAATGCTAAAATTTAGCAAAAAAGAGAAGTACATGTAGTAATTCCCTTGTAACCTCTGTTAAGTGAAGGTCATTTTCCTAGTGGGGGTTAGACTTCATTATTGTCATTAAGCCAAACTCTTCAATAGGTCATAATTTTGTACTCACTATCATAGATTACTACACCTGATGGACTAAGGTAGTGGCCACCAAGAATTCTAGATCACAAGATGTGATTCACTTCTTATAAGAACAATCACAACTAGATTTGGCACTCCCACATATCTAGTTTGTGATAATGGGTCAAAATTCATATCAGTTGAATTCACTAAATGGGCTCATGACAATTAGATCACCATCAGGTCATCTTCTAACCACTATCCATAGGGAAATGGATTGGTCAGAGAAATGAATAAGACCCTGATAGATGCAATTAAAAAATTAGTTGGGGATAAGCTTAGGGACTGGCATAATCTACTTAAGTATGCCATGTGGGTAGACCAAACAAGATATAAGTAAGCCCTCAAGGCCTCACCCTATTTACTAATTTATATATGATGACCAATATTCCCAATCATGTTAAATTTAATAACCTATCAATTCATGTAGGAATATATGGAACCAAATGACAAACTAGAATCTTGATTATTAGATATAATATAAATGGAAGACTTAAGGACTGAAGCCCTATAGACTATCAACAAACATCAAGATGTAGTCAAAAGATGGTTTGACAAAAGGGAAATATTAAAAGCATTCAAGATCTTTGATCTAGTGATTTTATGGGATAAAGCCCATGAAAATAAAGGGAAAGATGATAAATTCACCCCAATGTGGATATGACCATACCAGATTTCAAAGATCTTGGGCAATAATGCATTTCATTTAAGGGACCTTTAAGGTGATCAAATTTCATATTCAATCAATGGGAAATTTTTGAAACATTACTTCATGGTTGTACCATCTAAAGTTGTCCCTAATTTATGAATAATTCATGTTAGAGGTATTAGTTTAGGTTTCCTACTTTCTAGTTTAGGTTTCATACTTTCTAGTTTATGTTTCCTGTTTTCTAGTTTAGTTTTATTACTTTCTAGTTAAGCTTTCCTATTTTCCAGGTAAAATGTTTTAATTATTTCTTATAATGATCTAATTGGTTCATCCTAACATGATAAAACTAACATCCTACCCATTGGTCCCCTATTTATGCTTAAATTGATAAATGAGAAAGGTAAACTACAAAGGGACTCATAATTTGGGGGTCTGTTCACAATCCCATTACACTTTTGTGTCTCAAGTATTTAGGTTTTGGATATGTAATGACAGGCATTCAAGGTTGTGTCTCAATTGAATATTTCTACTAGGTCTGTGAAATTTTCTCTCTCATAATCCATATAAATTTTAAAAAAAATCTCACTCCATTGGACCAAGCACACTCTTCATACTAATACTTGTTTAGAGTTGATAATTATTGGTGTAGATGTAGCTAGTAGGGACATTCTAGTAAATAATTTATTTCATAACTACACTAGTTCAGGGTGGTTTTAGCTCTCCTTATTTCATCCATATAAATAAAGTAAAATAACCAATGTGTTTAAAAGGAGAGATCAATAAATCCCAAAGAAAATCAAAATGGTGTCAAAGGGGATCAAAGGCTCACATGATGAAATAAGGTCAATGTACCATGTACAATGCTAAAAAAAGAATGAAGAGGAGAGAAAGGAACCCAAAGGTATCTTTGTTAGGGATATACACACTTGGATAAAAATAGATCAATGCTTGAGATCCCATGATTTATGTTAGGATCTTAGAATACAATTGATTTTTTTTGTATAAGCAAGTAAACACGGAATTGAAACCAGAAGTAATAAGTAACTAGAAATCAGAAACAAAAAATAATAGGAGATACAAGAAACAACCAATCTATATTAAACTCTTCCAGAAGGAAATACAATGAAGAAATTTCTCTCCTCACACCTCACAAAATGACAATAATTCTCCCTCAAGAGTTCTCTTTCTCTCCCTATCAATTACAATCAACTCAATTACTAAATTGTACATGCTATGAGGATCTAACCCTACTATATATTATACTACAACACTATGGTTCATGAGCCATGCATTCACCACCCTTAGATCCACCTCTTAAATCAAAGGCTTAAATCTATTCTTCTAAAAATAGAACAATTCTGGAAACGCACAGAAGTCAGTGTCAGTCTGAAGATGACCGATGCCGACTGACCCCTAATCGATGTTGGTCGACCCCTAACTGATGGTTGGTTTTGACCGATGCTGGTTACTATGTAAGCCCAAAAACCTCCACATTAGCTCATTAGTGAAGCTTTTAGCTCCACAAATCAACAATCTCCCACTTGGAGATAAACATCTGCACCTGTACCTGTACAACAACATCCTCTAAATATCTCTGGCTTGTTTTTCCATCTTCAATTTCAATATTGAAGACCAAAAAAAGTTGAATGAAGATTCAAATTCTCCTTTGTTAGCATCTTTGTTAACATATCAATAGGGTTCTTATTCGTATGGATCTTTTCGAGCTTTAACTGTCCATCCTCCAATACCTGTCTAATGAAGTGGTACCTAAGTTGTATATGTTTGGTTCTTGAATGAAAGGCTGAATTATTTGCCAAATGAATTGCACTTTGACTATCATTGTACAATCTGCAACTCTCTTGCTCCTTTCCTAGCTCTTCCATGAACTGAGTCATCCAAATCATTTCCTTGCTAGCCTCTGTGACTGTAATGTATTCTGCCTCTATAGTAGACAAGGCAACAACCTTCTGCAACTTTGAAATCTAGCTAACCATCATTCCACCACTAGTGAACACATATCTTGTGGTGCTTCTCCTACCATCCAAGTCACCTACCATATCGAAATCTACATACCCATGTAGAGAAGTGTTTGACCCTCCATAGCATAAATGCATACTTTTGGTCCCTCTCAGATATCTGAGAATCCATTGAACTACTTTTCAGTGTTCCTTTCCTGGATTGGCCATAAATTTGCTGACAACTCCCACTGCTTGGGAAATATCTAGTCTAGTACATACCATTGCATACATCAAGCTCCCAACTGCTAAAGCATATGGAACTCTACTTATGTACTCAACCTCATCATGTGATTTAGGACACTATTCTTTGCTCAACTTGAAGTGTCTAGCCATAGGTGTGCTTACCAATTTTGCATCCTACATATCGAACATCTCCAACACCTTATTCACATAATCCTCTTAAGACAAAATCAAACTATGATTTTTCCTGTCTCTCTTAATACTCATGCCAAGGATTTTCTTTGCTACTCCTAAATCTTTCATGGCAAATGTGTGATCTAATTTTACCTTAAGCTCAGTAATTTCTTGCATGTGTGAACCTGCAACAAGCATATCATCTACATACAGTAACAGGATACTATAACTACCATGATCAAATCTATTAAAATAAACACAATGGTCAGATTGACATTTACTAAAGCCATGCTCTGTCATAAACTTGTCAAACCTCAAATACCATTGTCTTGGAGCTTGCTTAAGACCATATAAGCTTTTCTTCAACCTACACACAAGTTTCTCCTTACCTTTGACCTCAAAACCTTCTGACTAATCCATATATATGTCTTCATCCAAATCTCCATGAAGAAATGCTATCTTAACATCAAGCTTCTCAAGATGCAAATCCTCAATAGAAACTAAAGACAATACAGTCTGAATAGAAGTCATCTTTACTACAGGAGAAAAAATTTCACCACAATCAATACCTGGTTTCTGTGCAAATCTCTTTACTACCAACCTAGCCTTACGTCTCATTTTTCCATTCTCTCCTTCCTTTAACCTATATACTCATTTTTTTTCAGTGCTTTCTTTCTGGCTGGCAACTCAACCAAATCCCACATATGGTTCTCTTCCAAGGAATCAATTTCCTCATTCATGCCATGCTCCCATTGTTTTCTAGATTCTACTTGCATTGCCTCATCAAAACTTTCTGGCTCTCCACCATCAGTGAGCAACAAGTAGTATAAAGAAGGGGAATAATGAATTAGAGGTTTACTTACCCTTTCAGACCTCCTTATGGGTGTTTGAGACTCATTTACAGCTTGTTATCTGCCCAAATTTTCTTCTGACAGTGATCAATCCCAGTCATCTCTAATCGATGCCGGTCTACACCCAACTAATGTCAATTCCTCCTGATCAACTTTGATTTCCACCTGAATGACGTCAATTTCCACTTGACTGACGTCGATTTCCACTTAACTGATGTCGGTCTCTGTGTTTTTTTGTGAGTGATGATTTTTACTCGCGAGCTCATTTTGGATCATAACCTCTTCCAAATCAAGATTGCCCTGCTCAAAATTATTTAACCCCTTGAGCTGATCACTGTACATCACCTTCTCATTGAAAACTACATCACAACTAATAATTTTGTTAGTTTCTAAATTGCACAACTGGAATCTAAAATCTCCAAAACCATAACCAATGAAAGTGCACCGCATAGATTTAGCATCTAGCTTCTTTCTATTTTCTTTATCAATGTACACAAAAGCTTCAGAACCAAAAACTCTGAGAAATGAAAGATCTACCTTTTTACCTATCCAAGCCTCTTCTATAATTCCACCATCTAGTGCAGTAGAAGGTCCTTTGTTAATTAGTTAAACCACAGTATCTACAGCTTCTGCCCAAAACTGTAAGGGCAAACCAGCATGCAACCTCATACTCCGTGCACACTCCATTATTGTTCTATTCATCCTTTTAGCAATTCCATTTTGTTGAGGTGTCCTTGGAACCATCCTTTCCCTACGTATTCCACTCATATAATAGTAACTATTGAATTTATTACTACAGTACTCACCACCATTATCAGATCTAAGGCACTTCAATCTCAAACCTGTTTCATTCTCAACCAAAGATTTCCATTTCTTAAATGTGTCAAAAACATAAGATTTCTTCTTTATGCAATAAACCCATACCTTTCTTGTAGCATCATCAATGAAAGAAACATAATACTGTGATCCTCCAATAGAAGCTACCTGAGCTGGTCCCCACACGTCTATGTGAACAAGCTCTAACTTGTGCTTCTTCTTTGTTGACCCAGTTTTGAGAAACCTCACTTTCTTCTATTTCCTAAAAATACAATGCTCATAAAAATCTAGATCTCTAATTTTCAAATCTAAAAGCTTACCTTTTGACTTAAGAACATTCATTCCCTTCTCACTCATGTGACCAAGCCTACAGTGCCACAACTTTGCATCTACATCTGAAGTAGATAAAATAGAAGGAGAATAATTAGTAATATAAGTAGATACATAAAGTGTACCTACTCTCTTACCTTTTGCTAATACAAGTGCACCCTTGGAAAATTTCCAAGATTCAGCTGTGAGAGTTACTGTGCAACCCTCATCACCCAACTTTCCTGCATAAATCAGATTCCTCTTCAGGATGGGTACATGCATGACATCCTTCAACACCCATGTGTTGCCAATCTGCAATTTCAGCTGCACTTTTGCCAACAATTTTACAAGGCTCAACATCCCCTAAATAAAATTTTCTAAAATCTCCATGGACATAATCATTGAAAAATTCTCTATTTTGGGTTGCATGGAAAAATGCACCAAAATCTAAAACCCATGATTCTACTTTATTATCCAAAGAAAATATAAGAGCATCCTGTGCAACAATACCTACAACTTTTGCTTCTTTATTACCTTCATGTTGATTTACTTTGTTATCCTTCAACCAACAATCTTTCTTTGCATGCCCTTTCTTTCCACAATTCTAGTAGGTTATTCTTCCATTTTTGGATTTGGATCACTTCCCATCTTTGACCTTGATTTTCCTTGCTTGCCCTTCTCTCTTTGCCTTCCCCTACTTTCAACACTTAAAGCATTACCTAATGTTTCCCCTATGCTTTTCCTACAAATTTCTTCATTCAAGATTACACTAACAACATCATCAACTTTCAAGATATTTGAAGCAGATGCAGTATTACTAACTGCCATTACCAAACTATGCCAACTTTCAGGTAAAGAGCATAAGATTAAGAGAGCCTTAATTTCATCATCAAAAACTATTTTGACTGAATTTAACTAATTTATAATTGTATGGAAATCATTAAGATGACTAGATACAGATCCACCTTCCTGCATTTGAAAATTAAATAATTGCTTCATAGGATATACCTTATTTGAAGCTGAGGGTGTTTCATATAAATTTGCCAAAGTATCCATTAACTCTACCATTGTCTTTCCCTATGATAAGTTGGAAAACACAGAAGCTGCCAGGCTCAACCTTATAGATCCAAGAGCCTTTCTATCAAGAACATTCCATTCTTCATCTTCCATATCTATGGCCTTCCTTGAAACCCCACCCAATGGTAAATACAAATCTTTCTGATACATATAATCTTCAACATGCATCCTCCATAATTGATAATTCTTGCCATTGAATTTCTCCATTCTTAGTTTACTTTCTTCTGCCATTGCTTTGCTTCCACTCAATCAAAAACTCCTGTGAGTGAATTCTGTAATCAACAAACACTAACACACTCTGATACTAGTTGTTAGGATCTTAGAGTACAATTGATTACTTTTGTATAAGTAACTAAACACAAAATTGAAACCAGAAGTAATAAGTAACTAGAAATCAAAAACAACAAATAATAGGAGATACAAGAAACAACCAATATGTATTAAACTCTTCCAGAAGGAAATATAATGAAGAAATCTCTCTCCTCACACCTCATACATGTACAATAATTCTCCTTCAAGAGTTCTCTCTCTCTCCCTATCAGTTATAATCAACTCAATTACTGAATTGTACATGCTATGAGGATCTAACCCTTCTATATAGTATACTACAACATTAGGGTTCATGAGCCATGCATTCGGCACCCTTAGATCCACCTCTTAAATCAAAGGCTCAAATCTGTTCTTTTAAAAATTGAACAATTCTAGAAATGCACAGAAGTCAGCATTGGTCTGAAGATGACCGATGTCAGCCAATCCCTAACCGATGTTGGTCGACCCCTAATCGATGTCAGTTGGTTCTGACCGATGCCGGTTACTGTGTAAGCCCAACAACCTCCACATTAGCTCATTAGTGAAGCTTTTAGCTCCACAACTCAACAATTTAATGAGCTTTAAAAGAACCAAAATGAAACCTATAGCTACTCCAAGTCTTTGAAAATATTTTCATAACAAGGGTTAAATAACATCACTTTATCACACGTAGATCTATGGATGTGAAGGCAAGTATGTTGTATGATGTAGTTGATAGTCTCTTTTATGTCTCTGATTCTAGTATTTTTTCTATGGCACGTTTCATGTCTGATTTCAAATTACTAACGAAATGTTTGAGTTCTCAAATACTCAAAAGTATTCCCCCTATAAGTTTCCATTTATTATACCCAACATTGCCCCTATTTTTTTTAGAGAATGGGGACCCACTTTCATTTTGATTTGGCCCATGTTTTTTTAAGTTTTCTTCTTTATTCTATGGAATTTTTGTGGATTGTTCTTTAATTTTAACACTTGGAAGTATAAATAATGGTGTTTTAAATTTTGGACTAACTTATTTATGTCTTTCAAGAGTTTTGTACTTATTAAAATTTTGACATTTTGGAAACTTATGATTCATAAATTCTTAAGTTTCAAATTTATTCATCAAGATTTGATCATCGGATATTTTGCTCAGAATTTCTATTCAATATTTTTGTTTGTTAGAGAAACTATCCAAAATTTGTTTATCAAACAATTTTTTTAGAACAATCTTCATCGGATTTTATGTTTAAAGGTTTTGTTTGGAGATTTTTTTTAGAGGTTTTGTTTGAAGGTTTTATTTAGAGGTTTTCTTTAGAGGTTTTGTTTAGGATTTGTTCATGACTTATGTTTAGGGTTTCTCTTGTTCACAACTAGTTTTTTCAGAACTCCATCAAATTTTGTGGTTGGAAAATCCATTCAAGATTTTGTTCCTTAGACATTTTATTTAGGCTTTGTGTTTAAAGCCTCTGATTCATGAGTTTTTTTGGCTCAGTCCCAACACAAAACTTTAATCTCAACTATTGAAAGACCACTATACTTATATAAAAAATCATAACTACTTCATGACACTTTTCAAAAATATGAAAAAGATGTGGCTTACCCACCAAATAAATTAATAAGGTTTTAATTGTGTAGGTAAATAAATTTTATGAATGTTGGGCATTAAAAGTGTATGAAATAGAATTGAATACAAAATCTATATCAAGGACTTGCATCTATCAACATGTTCATTGATCATAAGTAAATTTTGAGCTTAATTGTTACTATATAAAGAAATCCCTAGCCACCCACACATCAACTACAAAGAAGTAACCAAAATAAAGGATATTTCAAAGTCTAGGAAACTAAATTTGATCAAACCAGTCAAATTATAATGGATTCATCATCTTGGGTGTTCATAGGAGTGCTTCCACCATCTTAGTTTTTCATTAAAGATTCTATAGAGTATACAAACATGTGCTTGATGCTATAATATTAAATGATATGTATGACAGCTATTCAAACCTATAAGACACCATTGATGATGCTGATGACTTTTCCCATGAATAAAATATATCACCTACATAACACCAATTGGTGACAGACCTACTCTCTATCAAAAGACAAGAACTACACTTCACATGAGTCAAGATTGAGGTCATGTCAAGTATTGACCTAATGCAAAACTTATATTTTGATACAAAGGTAATAGATGATGTTTTCCTACATCATGTGGATCACAAGATGGCTATGGCTTACATCTCAGGTGATGATTTACAAATGTATTTATCTTTGCCAATTCTAGATTCTATATTCAACATGCATAGGGTGGTAGTATGGAATAAGAATAATTTAATTGACAAAACTCTTAGTAGATGAATTCTTCTTGGGGAGTTTATGGTTGTAAAGGGAAAGGAACCCATACCTATTATAAAATTTATAATGGGGGTTCGCATCAAGATGGACCTATTGAATAAGTTATTTGGCCTCCCAAGCACACATTTTCTCTACTTGGATTATGTGCTACTTCTATATTTGTTGATGACCTCTAACATGAATTTTTCCTTATGGGAGATATCAACATTAGGCTAAGGGAATAAGTTATACAAAAAGGTAAATTGTTCAGTTTAATAGGCCATTTATATATGATGTCATACCTCCTTAATGTAGTAATGGGAATAATATATAGGGGTTATGGATCAATTTGGAGTCTAGCTACTAATTGCATAAAGAATAACATCTATATTTAATATTCATTCATGTACATATATGCATACACCAATCATAACACCTGGATTACAAAGGATGTATATCCTTAGGTATGTCATGATATACATGAGGCCCCACTATCTAGGATATCTAAGAGTGTAATAGAAACATTGGTACCTCAGGGTGACTATTGGCTATACCCATATTATAAAATTATTATGGTCACTGATAATAAAGTCAATGCCTTACACCTCCCTAAGTATGTGCTTGAAAATCTCATAGAATAAGAGATTGTATTTTAGCTTTGGTGGAGTGTAGAATAAGATTTGATATAGAAAAAGAAAAACACATTCTATGGATCCCATATGGTAATAGGTCAAATGTTCTATACAATGTGAAAACATTTCAAGGATGTTGGAAATAAAAAGAAGCATCATTTTTGGCCACCTTGCCTCATAGAGATTGGCACCCTCATGGTTGGATTCAAAAACATATCCAAAGCTTTGGTATTCCCTACTAGCACATTCTTTATGACCATGATTTCTTATTCTTGAATACAAAATATGATTCTCAAGTCATGGAAAGTACACAAATAGAAAGGATTAGATAATAACATTTGAAAATAATTCAAGGGTAACCTTAAATTTCAATTTAAGAATACACAATAATTCCACCCCCCAGAGGATGGACTACTTCAAACTTCTGGGTTAACAGACCCTAGTAATAAATAGAGGAACAAGGAGAAATTTTTTCAAGAAGCTCCCCAAGTATTGAAAGTTGTTGAGATAGATCTTGGTGTGACTCAAATTGAGCATAGAGGAGCATAATAGGATCTAATTTTCTTAGACTCCATTGAATCACAAAGCCAAGATCACCCAGTTGCATTGCTTATACAAGAGGTTTCTACTACCTCAATTCATTGAGCATCCTCCTTAGCTAAGAAAGCTAAAATATACTACAAGAGGAAGCCAAGGGATCCTCCCCTCTTGAGGAACCTAATTATTGATGAGTCATAAGTAGGCACATCTTTAGTTTAATAATAAACTCTAGTTGAACATTAAATGAATGAAGATGAAGAATTAGAAAAAGTAAAGGCACTAATCCTCACAGATGACAAAGGGACAAGACCAATGAAAGATGACCATTTAGGTAAGAAGGCTCAACCTTAAATCCCTTATGTATACATATAATATTTTCAACTTTTATCATATATTGATGCTTTACATCTTATAAGAACTTATCAAGACTCAGTCTCTCTGAGTGCATGCCCTAAGGGGTACAATAAGAAAGGGGTGGGTAGACCTTTGGTGCTTTTCAAGATTGTTTTCCCTTATTGACACATTATTACCAATCCAACCATCTCCTAAAACCATTATCTAAGATATTACTCCTCCCTTACACATTCCTTCAATTTTTTTCTCTTCCCATCCCTCTTTTCCTCACCTTGATCCCCTTTCACCAGTTGACTATACTAGGTCGACTATGTCAACCCTATATAGTTTTCAGTCTTAGATTACTATATATGGTTGATTGGATTGACCCTATACTATTTTTGGGTATTTTCACTTGATATTTTTATTATCCCTTTGGCTAACCTAGCTTGGGACCCATTGATTTATTTCCCAAAAACATATAGGGTCGACTAGGTCAACCCCATATAACTAACATATTCAGAAGGATTTAGGGTGAGAGCCACCTATAAATACAAGATCATTTCATCATTATTTCAATATGTAATAAAGAGTTATTATTCACTCATGCTTCTTTATAATCTACTCTTCTACCATTCTACTTGAGGAGTCTTATCTTAGGGTTTTCACTCATACAACCTAGTTTTATGGATAAGTCTTGGATTCTTTAGCCTTTATTAGTTATCCTTACAAACCACAAAAACCTCTTTCAAAGCCCCTTTGGCTAAGGGAGAGATTGAATCTTGATAGGTTCACATTCAAGTAAGTATATTCTAACTTTGTTTCTCCTCTATTTAGTAGATATAAGTAGCATAAGTATTGGCTCAAATAATATTACTCTTCATATTCCATGTATTAGGGTCTTACTCATACTTAGCTTCATTAATATTTTCTTATACATTTTTTATTACTTTACTAACCTCTTTATTGCACCACAAGCTTTGGTCTGTAATAGATTAGATTTACTTTCTTGTTTATTAGAATAGAGTGAACATTAAACCTAGGACTCTTGTAGGATTGTTGTGTGATTATGTTAGACTATAGACTTTGGAACCCTTCCTAACATGGTTTATTGTGATAATTAATCCCCTAATTGGGTCTAGAAGATCCCCATATTGGTCATGTTCTCGCTTAACAAATGTATTCCCAATTGGAAGTGTAGGTATACTCTATCTTCTCTGAGCCAAGAGTGATTTATGGACATGATGCATTTATGATTGCATACATTCTAGTGAACCTAGCGTGAACTAACCCTTGTAGGATTTATTCATCTTATTTCATTCTTTTTCATCATTATTTTTATCATATATTTGCCATATTGGATCAACTCTCTTGATCTGACTCTAATTTCTATGCACAAATTTTAAGTACAATCTACTAGATTGACCCTATCGACCCATTATAAGTTTTTAGCTTTTTAGACATCTAGTCTAGACTACTAGGTTGACCCATTTGACCCTGTACATTTTTGATCATTTAGCAATAGGTTTCTACTAAGCTTGATTGACTCAATTGACTTAGTAGAATTTACAAGCATATATCAAGGTTCTTGAAAAATAATCTTCATTATTTGCATCTTTGATCCACCAGGGTTATTTTATATCTCCTTGTCTCTTTTTTTATAGTCTTTCCCTTTACATTTTATAATGTTTAAAACTACCCTTGCACAGTCAATTGGATCGACCTTATCGACCCAATTTTATGTTCTGTATGCTATCTAGATAACTAGGCTGACTCTACTGACCCTATTCATTTTTAGACCTAGATTCCATAGTATAGGATTGACCTTGTCAACCCTATTCTATATTCTATGCATACACTATTGACCATATCAACATTATACCTTGTTTCAAAGTTAGAATTAACCTTATATGTTATTAATCGATTCACACTTTCACTTCTTATTACTTGCATGCTTAGAATATATCACATAGATTAATTAGGTGATTTTCAATTAATCATTTAGTTTCACTATTTTTTATTTTATGCACACATGAATAAATCAAAAAATCTAAAAAATCATTTTAACATTTGTTTACCCAAGGCTAACCTACTTATATTTCATCACCAAGGGGGAAGCTGACTTGATGTTTTGTTCAAGTATAAATCATGGTTAATGGCATATTTTGACTAAGCACCCAACACCCTTATCACTGTAGTGTGTGAATTGAGGGGGTATTCCCCAATACCAAACCTAATCATTACCACTACAGATCACTTTCAGCCCAAACTACCTAAAACCATCCTTAGATTACTTTTTAATTCATTACTTATAACCAACTTCCTATCACATTTAAAATCATATCTTTATAATCTAATAAACATTTAGGTTGACTAATTAGTCTATCTATTTACTTTCCAAGTTGATTGCTTGCTCTTTGCTCAATTATATTTTTTATAGAAAAACTTACATTAGCCATCATTAGTTCAAGGTTTTGTGCTATATACCTTAATTGGATCATCCAACATTGATCTAATTGACTATTTATTTCCCTTTAGTTATTTATTTTCAAATTACTTGCAAAAATTACCTTATTTCAGTTCACAAGCTATTATAAGCTTCTTAATTTTCCCTATTTATTGTACTGGGTCGACTCAATCGACCTTGTATCTTTTTCTAGCCTCTATTCACTATACTAGATTTACCTAGTTGACCCTATACCATTTATAGACCCTATTTTCTAAGCTTGGTCAACCTAGTCAACCCTATACTACTTTCTACCTTCCTTGTTTATCAATCTAGTTCTCTATTTATCCTTCTTTGCATTTTTTTCATCTCTCTTTAGTCATAATTAAGTCTCCTATTATAATATTATTATATATCTTGAATCCATTTAGATACTATATGTGATGTTCATTTATTCCTCTCTTTTCCTCCTAAGAGCACCATCACTCTTGGGATACCTATTCTCCTCCTTCATCTATGAACTATAATATGGTGCAAATAATACCTCAAGATGAAGTTGATGGATTTAATCCTTTCCTTACTTACCAATAAACTTCTCACCTTCCAAATATTCAAACTAATGTGGGAGTAATTGATACAAGTTTACTTAAAAATAACACTAATAATCCTTCTTATAGTAATCCTCCCCCTAACACCAATTTTGGGAGTGATCCTACCAACACCAACCCACCTACTGATACAACTCAACTTTTAGCCCAAGTTATCCAACAAAAAAAAATAATGCAAAATTCTAACACCAACCAAATGATGCAACTTCAACAACATTTAATTAAAGTGGCTAATCAACCTCCAACTACCCATCCTCAAGCTAATCCAAATTACATTCCTCCACCTCTTTAGGATGCCTCAGACATTATTATTCCTCAACCCATAATGAATAATAAGATGCTTTAAACTATTCAAAATGAGCCTTTGTCACCCTTCATTATATCCATTAATATTGGTAACATATCTCCAACTATGAAGTATGATGGGACTAAAGACCTTGACTCATTTCTCAAAGCCTTTGGCAACCTTTACAAAGAGTGGATCCAAACAAATACATTTGCCACAACTAAACTCTTAGTGAAAACCCTCACTAGTGATGTATTAGAATGGTATAATCAATTTCCCCAACATTTTATTTAGAAACTTTAAGATTTGGTTAATCCTTTGGTTAAAGAGTTTCAACACAATGATCTTAAAAATTATCTTAGCCACTTCATCAATGCTAAGCAATCTCCCATTGAATCAACCCATGAATTTATTAAAATATGGAAATATTTAGATCATAAATCCAACCATAACATGAATGATGATAACTTATTAAAACTCTTTATTACCTCTTTGATTCCCACTTTCTAATATAAGGTTCGAACCTTTGCTCCCCAAACACTTAATGAATCTCTTGATCAAGCTAAATGTCAAGAATTTATTATGAATCAATTTGTACCTAATCCTAAACTTATTAAAGGATATTTCCAAATATATAATTCTATCACTAGTAATACTCTACAAACCAAACTAGGAGTTGTCAAAACTAATGTTCCTTCACCCTCTCATACACCTCTTTCAATTCAACAAATGAAACAATTTTTACTTTCCTCAAAACCTTTCATCTATCCCAATTCCCCTCCTAAGTGGTATGACCCCAATCTATTTTTTTGGTTACATGCCAACATTGGGCATTCCAATAACTCTTGTAAAGGGATCACTAAATTTTTTGTCTCCTATATGCTTGGTGATTCATTTAATCATGAAGTTATGATCAATCTTCATCATCAAGAATACACCACTACTTTTCAAAAATGATAAGCTTCCAAAGCTTCTACCTCAAATAACCAAAAATATTATTTAAATAATCAATAAAATACCAAGGATGTTTGTGTCGTTAATGCTGATTATGACCAATATTTTAACAATTTTGAATATATCAACATTGATAAGGTCAACTGTCATCACAAATAGGATCATAAAGATCTTGTTACCAAGCTTAAGAAGCCATCTTTGAATGAACAACTTCTTAAAGTGATTACCACCACTAATCTTGATTTAGAATCCCAAGAGGAACCATCTCTTCCTTTCAATCCTCCAACTTTAAATATTCTTCCAAAAACTAATTTACCTCCTAAACCTCATGTTGGTTCTTCTAAGTCTCATTGGAAATTTCTTGAAGAACTCAACTCTATGTCTTGTAAGATTCCACTTATGGATTTGGTTTGTACTTTTCCATATCATCATAAATTATTTATGTAATAGCTCTAATAAATTGATGATCCATCCTCCTTAGGTGAAGAACCACTTTCTACTGAATCCAAACCTACCAATGTAAATACCATTAAAATTATGTGTCCTTCTTCCAAGCCCTCTATTGAATTCATTTAAGAGGAAATGATTAATGATGAAATTATATTTCATGCTAATAATCCACCAATTTTCATCAAAATAGCCATTAATACCACTCTTATCCATAAAGTTCTAGTTGATGAAGGTTTTGGTATTAATGTAACATCTTAATGGCTTATCTAACAACTCAATTATAACAAAGATCATCTCAAGAAAACACATCTTACTTGTGGTTTTGATAAGACAAATAAAAAGCCACTTGGTTGTATTTGAATTCCATTAATAATTGGACCTAAGACTATTTGAACCAAGCTTATGGTCCTTGATTTAACTGTATCTTACAACATACTCCTTGGTCATCCACGGACTCATCAAATGAGGGCCATTTATTCTTTTGGTAGCCAATGTATTAAATTATTACGTAATGTAAAATGATACAAACATGAAGCCGATCCCAACCCATGGAGCATTCAATTTCCTAATACTAAATTACAATATCATATTCCTACCATTCCTATGATCAATAGTGTTGTTTTACCTAAGTTCATCAACATGAATCCTGATTTACAAGTTACTCTTGAAGATTTCAATGAGGATGAGCTTAATGATTTGAAACATAATCATAATACTAATAACTTACTTCCCTACATTTTGCAATGGCTTACTTGTTTATTACATAGAGATCATACTGTTCCTCTTATTGATGAGATTATTGATTTTCCCCCTTCATGCAATGCTCAAGATCCTTCTTTACCTGAATATGCCTTCACTTACAATGATTTTGGAGTGTCCAAATTTTTTCAAGATCCACTCATCATGTCTCCTCATACATTCAGTAGTATCAAGATTTCACCCTCTAAAATTCCTCCTGATTCTCAAACATGTATAATTTAACCAACATATGATGATAACTATATAATGGCCCAAGCTCAATCTATGGATTATACTTTATAAAAAATTCATGATTTTAATTAGGATATTCATACCATTTCTATGGATCATACCTTAGATCCTGAGGGTCATGTGTCTCCTACCAATTCTCCTCTTTTTAATACTCCTTGGGTGGTAGAGAAAATTATACCTTTCAAACCTCTAGAAATTTCTACATCTCCTTTACCACCTATCGATTGAATCATTACCTATAATCCTATCATCACTGAACCCACTAATATTCTAACCCCTTATAATCCATATACTTATACTCATAAAATTACATTAGATGCCAAGGTAATTGATGTTTGTTAGATACATTCTGGGTATGATCACCATGGCAATAAAATTATAGATCTTGAAGTAGATGTTGAGTATTATGGTCCTCTTCATACCTTGCCTAGTGATGAAGCTATCCTTAAGTTACTTTATTCTAAAGAACTTAAACTTCCTTAAAAACATCATAAACTTGGGAAATTTAAGACTTAAAATCCTTGCTTTAATTACTTTATTGCTAGCATTGATACTAAAACAAATCCAATTTATGCCTTAATAAACAATACCACTTTCAAGATGGAATTGCCATGCTTATTGAAGAAAACACTCACATTGAATATGGTACTCCATATTGTCCTCAACCAATTACTATCTCTCATGAACTCTCACCTATCAAACATGATAATTTTAGCTTATTATTTTACAAATATTGTGAAGCTTTTGATTGGTCCTATGAGCACATGCCTGGTATTGACCTTAGCATTGTGGTGCATAAAATCATTACTTATCCTAATGCTAAGCGTGTACATCAAAAACAAACAAAATTTCCACTTGAATTTTCCATTTTATGTCATAAGGAAGTCATCAAATTACTTGATGCTAAATTTATCAAACCATTGGATTATTTTGAATGGGTTTCCAACATTATTCCCTTTCAAAAGAAAGTCACTATGGTCATTCACATTTTTATTGATTTTCATAATCTTAATCTTGCTTGTTCTAAGTATAAATTCCCTTTACCTTCAATATATGCCATTGTTGATTCCAAAGATGGTTAAATTTTTTAATCTCTTATGGACAACTTCTTAGGATATAATGAAATTCACATTACCCTTGAGGACCAACATAAGACAAATTTCACCATGGAATGGGGCACCTATTGCTATGTCAAAATACTCTTCAGTCTTAAGAATGCTAGATTCACTCAACAATGGGCAATGACTCACATCTTTCATGATCTCATTCACAAAATTATTGAAAATTATGTGAATGATCTCATTGATAAATACAAATATCATAAGAATAATCTTTCTGATCCTATTATCATCTTTGACCATCTCCTTAAATATATAGTTAGAATTAATCCTTACAAATGTGTCTTTGGAGTCACATCTAGAAAATTATTAGGGTTCTTAGTCTCTCTCTGTGGCATTGATTTTGACCTTAAAAAAATTAGTGATATCATCAATATGCCCATTCCTCATTCTATTCCTGATATATGTACTTATTTAGGCAAACTTGTGGAAATTAGACAATTCATCCTCAAAATGGCATATCAAATTTACTCTATCAATTCACTTCTCAAGAAAGGTACTACTTTAAAATGGATGGATCCATGTCAAAAAACCTTTGATAATATGAAAGAGTCATTAATTCATCCATCCACACTTTTTCCTCCTTCTAATGATAAACCTTTGATTCAATATGATTTTTCCACACTTGTTTTAGTTGGGGAAATGCTTGCCCAACAATATGATATGAGAAGAGAGTATGCTATTTATTACATTAGTTGAGGCCTCATCTATTATGAAACATGTTATACAAAAAATGAGCATGATTGCCTCACCATGTATTTTATAGTTGAAAATATTTTCCACTATATGCTTTACCAAACTACTTATGTCATTATTCATTCTCACCCCCTTCGTGATTTCTTCTCCAAAGAATTTATTCCTAGAGATAAAATTGGTAAGTGGATGGTCCTCCTTATAAAATTTGATCTCCACATTGTCACTCAAAAATCTATCAAAGGGAAAATCATAGTTGATCAACTTGTCATAGCTCCCATACCAACTACTTCTCTTTAAGATAATATTTTAGATGACAATATCATTTATATTAAAGGTCTTAATCAAGCTATTTCTATCAAAGATTATTTTCATAGATTTACCACTGATCTTGAAGCCAATAATCTTGATGAATCCACTACTCCCTCTAATACTACTAAACCAAAATTAGTTATCGAGGAGCTTCCTAAAATTAATGTTGACTTGCATGAGGATACTTGGACCCTTGATTTTGATGGTCCTAAATGCCTTTAAAGAGCTAGGGCAAGTTGCATTCTCACAATCCCTCTTATCAAGATCATTCCTTTAGATTTTCACTTCACCCTTGATGTCACCAATAATATGGTTGAATACAAAGCTCTTATTTTAAGCATGCAAGCTTCTCTTGATTTAGACATTCAATACCTTCATGTTTTAGGTGATTATTGGTTTATTTACCACCAAGTCAGTGGTGATTATTAATGTAAAAGTGAGAACCTCATCACATATCATCAAATTATAACCACTCTTGCTAAGGATTTCATATCTTTTACTATTGAGCGTAATCCTAGAGATCAAAATTCTATTATTGATTCTCTTGCCTCTTCAACATCTCTCTTTCATCCACACCAAGTCCTTTCCAATCATAATTTTATTATATAAATAATAAAATATCCATATTCTACTCAACCATTAGATTCACTTATCTATCATATCAAGGATATTAAAATTTGATAAAGCCCATGGTACTAAGACATCATTCAATTCTTGGAACCTCAAACTTATCCTCCTAATTTAGATACTCATGAAAAGACACATATTCATAAACAAGCTTTCAAATATGTATTTCATCATAACATCCTTTATTATCATAATGATCAAGGTACCTTGCTTTGTTGTGTTATGCAAGATGAGGTCCTTCCTCTTCTTGAAAAAGCACATGGGGGAATTTGTGGTGGCCACTGTAGAAGCCATGTTATAGCTCATAAATTCCTATGTATGGGTTATTTTTGGCCTAATCTTAAAAATGATGCAATTTAATATGCTAAAAAGTGTAATACTTGTCAGATTAATGATGATCTAATTCATTCACCTCCAGTCAAAATTCAAACTATAAAATATCCTTGGCCATTTTCCACATGAAGATTTGATCTGATTAGCAAACTACCACACTCCCAAGATGGGCATGTCTTTATCATCACCACTACCAAATATTTTACCAAGTGGGTAGAAGCCATGCACCTTGTTAATATCCCCAGTCCTACCATTTAAAAATTTATTCTTAATAAAATCATTTGCTGCTTTGGTGTTCCCCATACCATCATTTCAGATAATGGTGGTAATTTTTAAAATAAACATATTAAACAACTTTTTACTAAATTCAATATCAATCACAAATTTTCAATGCCTTATCATTTGTAATGAAATGGACAAGCTAAGGCCACTAATAAAATTATAAACAAAATTATCCAAAATAAAATCCATGAAACTTGCATGGATTAACACTTTCATCTTTGCCTTGTACTTTGGGCCTATCAGACTAGTGTATGTACTGCCACTAGGGTAACTCCATTTTTACTAGTATATGGTTCTAAGTTATTTATTATTTAATAAGTTGAAATTACCTCTCTTTGTATATGTATTCATGGTATTATTCTTGATGAAGAATTATGTGAATTCATCTTCATTGCCTTGGTCTATTTGATGAATCTTGTCTTTCTGCCTTACAACATAACCGCCAATACAAGGCTCATTTTACCTAATAACATAACAACCATGTTAAGGTCCACATATTTAATTTTGATGATCTTGTCCTTAAATTAGATTACACCCATGATAAAAAAGGTAAATACACCCAAAAATGGTGGGGCCCATATTTAGTTAAAGATATTCTTGGTCCAAGCAGCTACCACCTTCAAACCAATGAAGGTCATATTTTCAAAGGGCCCACCAACACACAATTCCTCAAAAAATACTTTACATAAACATTTCCTTTTTTTTTTTCATAGTGTGTTTGGAATATTATAGAGAGTTACGGAGAGCTCAAATGGCTCCTGCGCGCGTGAACCCAAAAAATTTGAAATCGGCTGCTGTGAAATGAGCGGCCGGTGAGGCTGTGGTTGCCGTTACGGAGGAGGTTTTTTCTTCTAGTAGAGGGAGGAACCAGAATACCCTCAAAGGGATTTCTGCTGCGGGGATTGAAGATACTACAGCCGTGCATCCGGCCTACATTCTTGTTTCAGGACATGGACCTGGGGGGAGAACCTATGCGGATGTGGCGGCCTTCAAAGCAGATATACACGATGCTCAGCCTCATACAACACCTGTACCTACCCGTGTATCACCTGTAAGTGCTTTAAAACCTATTAGGGTAACTCTAGACCTTGAATTAGCAGAAAATATCTTCCAAGAGGAAAAATAATTTTCCTCTTGTGCTGCCATTTTCCATTTCTGTGGTTTCTAGCCCTCTTTTGTAGATCTACAGAATTGGATTGCCAAGAGCTGGCTACAAATTAAAGACGGTCAAATCTAGCCTTGCGCCAGGGTTTTTTTTATAGTAATATTTCAAAGCCCTGAAGATAGGAAGTCTGTATTGTGTCACAATAATTTTTCTTGGCAGGGCAGATTTCTTCTTATGGCCAAACCTTGGCATAAGGATTTTAATCCTCTCTCGGAATCCTTTAACAAGATCCCTATATGGGTGCGGCTCCCTTATCTTCTGATACATTTGTGGCAAGAGGTAGTTTTAAAAACCATTGGAAATGCAATAGGGGAGTTTTTATATGAAGAAGACAGTACGAAGAGTCACCATTCAACTTGTGCATGATTTATGGTTGATCTGGATGTTTCAAAGGGCCTTCCTGAGGCGATATGCATTGATTCCCCAAGGGGTACCTGGACACAAATCTTGGATTATGAGGGGATCCCTTTTTGGTGCAGGAAGTGTCACCAAACGGGACATATTGCTGCTCATTGTGTTGCTGGGAAAACCAATCCCAGACGTTCACCTTCTTGGTGGCCAAAGGATTTCTTTGAACATAGCATAGACAAACTACCTTTGGAAACAACAATAGAATCCGAGACCAAGAATGAGGAAAGGTTGCAATCTGAATCGGAAGATGAAGAGGAATCATTGGAGAATCATTCAAATGAAGCCTCTGAGGAGGCTATAGTTAGTGATACAGCTGAGCCTGAGGAGGAGGTGGTGGTCTCTTCCCCTATTTTGGAGGATCTTTCTAAGAGCCAGACTGTGTTTGACTGTCACAAGGAGTTTATGCCTACTGGTGTCCAAAGATCATTGTCTTCTGAGGCATGGGTTGTTGAGGCAGCTAAGGTAGAGGATGGTTGGACAGTAGTTAGAAGAAAGAAGTCTAAGCCTTTGGTCCCTCCTCTAGATATGAATCTTTGGTCATGCAAAAAGAAAAATCTTAATTTTAAAGATTCATCCAAAGTTCCTTTCTGCTGATTGGTTCTTTGGGGGCTGTAAACCGGTCACTTTTTTGGTTTGCTGGTTATGGGTCTGGAAGATTGTTCAGCGTGCTATTCCATTTGGTTAACTTTCAGATCAGTGTTTTGACTGCTATTTTTTCATGGTCTTATTTTTTGGTAATAGATCCCTATAAAACTTGGTTTTGGTTCTATTCTGTAATCAGGTTCTTGTGTTAACCTGGTAGTGCTTTAAGGTTTATCTTTCTCCTTGTGAAGGGTTTCGGGGTCCCTTCAAAACCTATTTTTACCATAATCTAAAACATTTCCTTATTTTCATGCTTTCTATCTACATCTATCTAACACTTTTTGTAGGTTACTTATATGGGTCCTTCCCTCTATAGCAAGTCCCTTCCTTTCACAAACCTTTAGTCTTTCCTTTTGGTTTTTTGGTTTCTTGATGTACTATAGTCTTATTTATCTTCTTGCATATTTTATTTTTAACACCTCTTGGGTTTTTATTTTGTGATTTGAATCATAAGACCATGGATAGGACCAAAAAATCCTCACAAAATTACCATATTTTTGCTTACCTCACTCTATCTTTCAATTACTTGTTAGCACCCTCATGGGTTTCTCTTTTATGAAGTTGTAGTGTAAGACCACAGATAAGACCTGACCCTGATCATAAAATTACCATATTTTTATGTTTTAATATGATCCTTGTTCTCAAATTTAGCTTTTAATTCTTTTATTATATGTAATTTGCACAAAAAAATCTATGTTAGCATGTTATCCTCCATTTATCTCATTCTTATGATAAAGAATCACACCTTACTATCATTATATCCTTTTTACCTTTTTCACATTTTTTGCAATTTGAATCAATTAAAACTGTTCCATGTGTCACTCCTCTTGATTTCCCATTTATTTCACTCCATATTCGATAAAACAAGGTCAAGGTTAAGATATCACTTTTATTTTACCTAAATTTATGAGAGTCAAACCCCATGCTCTTTGAAGTTCTCTATTTTAGTAACCTTGTCCCAAGTATTCAAATGAAAGTAATATTTATCACCCATGTTTAGTTTTTTGAATCTTTATGGAGGAGGAATAGAAAAATCCATCAAAAAAGTTAAAATCTAAATCATTTAAAATAAAAGGCAATGATATATAAAAGGCAATATAAAAATTACAAAAGTCAACATCACACTAAAAGATGTGATTACAAGCACATCTCTTATCTCTAATCAAAGTTCAAACTCCATAGTTGGCCTCACATAGAGTTGAGGTCCATTGGAGTATGGTAGGACAAGAGATTGGAATGGGAGAATTAAAGAAACTCTATGATGCTACCTAATTTCTCTTGTAAGTACCCAATCTTTGTAGTAGACCAATGAATTTGTAAGGGGTCTTGAGGAACGGGGAACACATTGTGGGAAGGTAGGTCCATTTTAGTTTTCATTAATATAGCCTTTATGGGATGATATATATACTTCATTTATTGACCTAAGACTTGTGTGGCTAAGAGCAATTTTTTAGAGTCCTTAAGGTCGACAATCCTCTTATTTTGACAAACCTAATTTGAGTGTCTTGACTTTGATAAAGAGTTACTCTACCTTCATTCTCCTTCATTCTTCCCCCTACCCTTTTCATTTCACCCCTTGATAGACACATTGTGAATCCAAATCTATTTCCCCTCCTTTTCTAATTCCATATTCTTCACCTCTTAAAAACATGCTAGCACTATTTTGTTTCAATTTTTCCTTAGAGAGAAATAACATGTTTGAGTAACTATGGATTACCTTATTTACACAATAATTTACATTCCTAGACTTACTTTACTTTCCTTTTACCATTTTTCATTGTTTTACTTTCTTGCTATTATAGACACCTGAGTTCATACCCTTTTCTATTATTGAGTGAGGTTGGCTTGTTACTTCTCACTCATCAATGTTATTTTCCCTTTTTATGTACCTTTTTTTTCATTATTGAGTGAGATAAGGAGTATTAATTCTCACTAATCAATTTTGTTTTACCATTTGTTTCTTCTTTTACCATTGATTTGTTTTATTACCATCCTTTTGGACATGTATCCTTGGTTTGACTTGGTGAGCTTGCATTTCTTACTTGAGGTTTACTTGTTTGAGTTTTTTGGTCTTTAGTAGCCTTGGATTTTCAGTTACCTAATTTACTCTTATTATTTGACTTGGTCATTTAGTATAACATAACACCTATCATGCTAGCATTCCAAATTCCCAAGTAAATCCTATCCTCATAGCACCAAATATCTTGGCTTTTCTTGCATTTATTTATTTTTGCTCTTTAGTTTTGTATTCTTGGGTTTGTCGAAAGCAATCTCTATACCCTACACAATCAAAACTAAAAACATAATAGACAACCATTCAGTGATTAAGGTAAGTCAAGGTATGCATTACATTTAGTTTTTAACTATTTAATTTTTAGCCATTTACTTTCAGATATTTTTATTTTAAAATGTTGTAACTTTTTTTAGCATCAACATTATGTGTTATTATGTTCTTTCTTGAAGCACCATCCCCTATTGCACCTTAGTGACATGTGATAAGATTTGATTGGGAAATATGTATACAAATAATATTTTCAACTTTTATCAAATACAGATGCTTTACATCTTGTAAGAATGTATTGACACTCAATCTCTCTAAGTGCATGTCCTAAGGGGTGCACTGGGAAACAGGTGGGCAAACCTTTGGTGCTTCATAGGATTATTGTGCCTTATTTACACATTATTACCAATCCAACTAGTTTATAAAAGCATTACCTAATCTGTTATTCTTCCCTTGCATAATCCTATAGTCTTTTTCTTCTTTTCATCTCTAATTTCCTCACATTGATCCCCTTTCACCAGTTCATTGTACTAGGTCGACTCTATATAGTTTTTAGTCTTTGATTACTATATAAGGTTTACTAAATTGACCCTATATATTTTTTAGTCTTTGATTACTATATAAGGTTGACTAGGTTGACCTTTTACTATTTTTGGGTATTTTCACTAGAGAGTTTTGTTATCCTTTCCATTGACATAGCTTAGGACCTAGTGATTTATCTCTTGAAAACATATAGGGTCGACTGGGTCGACCCCGTACAAATGACATATTTGGAAATATTTAGGGTGAGATCCACC
Source organism: Torreya grandis (assembly GCA_037957365.1). Classification (NCBI taxonomy): domain Eukaryota; kingdom Viridiplantae; phylum Streptophyta; class Pinopsida; order Cupressales; family Taxaceae; genus Torreya; species Torreya grandis. Next base: position 2,103,632 of record JARHVA010000222.1, on the reverse strand, counting down.
TATAAATACAAGATCAATTTGTCATTATTTCAATATGCAATAAGGAGTTATTATTCACTCATGCTTATTTATAATCTACTCTTCCACCATTTTACTTGAAGAGTCTTAGATTAGGGTTTCTACTTGGAGGACCTAGTCTTGTGGATAAGTTTTAGATGTTTTAGCATTTCTTAGTTATCTTTACAAACCACAAAAACATATTGTGAAGCCCTTTTGGATAAGGGATATATTGAGCCTCAATGGTTTCATATTAAGGTAAGTATATTCTAACATTATTTCTCTTATCTTTAATAAATATAAGTAGCATACGAATTGGCTCGAATAATATTACTCCTCATATCATATGTATTAGGGTCTTACTCATACTTAGCTTAATTGAGATTATCCTATACATTTTTTGATTTCTTAACTCACCACTATATTGTGCCACAAACTTTGGTGTGCACTATATTAGATTTGCTTTCTTATGTATTAGAATAGAGTGAACATTAAACCTAGGAATCTTTTAGGGTTGTTGCATGATTGTATTAGATTATAGGATTTACAAAACTTCATAACATGGTGTATTATGACAAGTTATCTCCTAATTAGGTATAGAGGATCCCCATATTGGTCATGCTCTTATGTAACAAATGTATTCCCAATTAGAAGTATAGGTATGCTCTATCTTTTTTGAGCCAGGATTGATTTATAGACATGATGCATTTATGATTTCATACACCTTCCTAAATTTAATATCTTATTCCCATTTTTTTAGTAATTTCATACAAACACCACTAGTAACTATAAATATAGAAGATGTTTCCTTTAACCCTATTTTTTCTATTTTCCCAATAGTGCCAACCATATCTATTATTTCCACCACTATAGAAACTCCCTATGAGTCTACCTCAGTCCAACCTAAAACCAAAAATATGGATTCTAAGAAGGTTGAAGGGATATTTTCAAGCTCCTAACTCCATGTCTCATCTACTCAAATAAACTTGCCAATGCCTTCCACCAGCGCTTCCCATGATACTAATGTAACATCCTTAGGGAAGGCTAAAAGGGGAAAATAGGTATATATAGTCCACCCACTACCCCAATATGGAGGTGTGGATTGGTATAAGATCATATATCCCTCCCTTTTTGACTTAATACTCAAAGGAGATTTAGAGCAAGAATCAAAAGATCAATCAGTTGAGACCATAGCCAAGGACACACAACCAATAAACCTAGTGCAACTAGTCATTCCCCCATGGGTAGTTGATCTCAAATCAAAGGCTTCTCAAAATCCAAATTTGAAAATCATAGAGTTACCATCAATAAGATCCATGTTTTACAAACCCTTAGGAGGTATCTAAAGGGTTAGGAAGAGGAAAGTGAAGGATGAAGATGGAAGGGAAATCATTTTTAAAGAAATACAAGAAGTCTTTGCCTTGTTTAAAAGGAAGGACAAGAAGTTGGGGTATTCCCTTGATAAAACTCATAAGGATGCTATGATAGCATTACATAATGGGATTGGAATGGCTAGGAAAGAGCTAGAGAAAGAGCTAAAACAAATAAAAGAATAAAAATAAACAGTCCAAATCCTTTAGAAAATTGAGATTGAGGTTCAACATACCGTATCAAGGTTGTATAATGTTATAAAATCAATTGATGAAATGAGGTCAAAATTGGCTCCTCATATAATAGAGACTCATAAATTATTTAACTCTTTGAATCAAGATGAGAATAAAATAAAATTACTTATTCTTTATATTACCAATAAGGTTTATATCCATTTTTATTTAATGACACCATTGGAGGTTTCAAACACCCTCAACTTGGTTATAATTAAAACCTAGGAGGCTAAAGAGTGGATAACAATAGCTGGGGTAGTAATGCCAAAATATTAAGAACATGAAGCTCTCATTTTATAAATCCTAGAAGAATTGAAACTATCAAAGGCAAGAGACTTAACTGGTAAACTTATTATTAGGGTCAATTTTGATCAACTCCTTCATTAGGAATCTGATAAATTTAATAAAGCCTTAAAGGATTAACACTTGAAGAAATTGAGTCTGATCTAAGTTTTGATAGAAAGAAGGTGGTTGAAGTAGAAATTTTCAAGATAAACTTCTAGAATGCAAAGGCAAAGCATGCCAAGCTCCTAGAATAGGTAAATAGGGTGCACAAATGCTCCTTAATCAACATCAACATCATTAGATAATTTAATGATGTGGGACACAGGTGTTATCTTGAGTTTGAATAAAATAGAAAGACTGATGCTATGAATTATAGTTTATCACTAGTATCTACAACAATGACTCCAACAATTAACGCATCCATGAAAACATCCATCCAACCTTAGTTCAAAGGATAATTTATGTGCATCAATACAAAGGAATTGGTCTTGTACTCATATTCTACTTATTTTGGAACTTGAATAAGAGAGTTGTCTAAATTATTTTTAAGAATGCACATGTTGCATCACATTGTATAGGCTAAATTTATTTTGATAATTATAAGTTAACTATGAGTATATATACACATAGTTTTGAAACTAAGATTAGAATAGAGGTTCTAATTACATCATGCAATTACAAGTTTGTATTCAATTGGAGGATGAGTCAATCCCTCCCAAAGTCTATATATACATCTAGAACCCTTATTTTTGAAGGGTCAAAAAATAAATACAGGAAGAAATCAAATTTTTATTGTCATGTAACGGTGTTGGTGTATTTTCTTTCCAAATTCTATGTAATTAAGTTTTGTCTTTTTGGTTGTTTGATTCAATAATTCTAAGTGTGTAATAACTATGAATAATTACTTTTTTTATAATGATATACTAATTTTAGATGTGAAATGGCTATTGAAGAGTTAGCAATCATTATCTATTATATGAAATTAGGTTGACTGTCTCATATTTCTAAGTGTGTAGAAGTGTTTTTGATGATATAGTCTTCTATGTGTGTGAAAAAACTATCATAGATACTTGCCTGATCTGAGTCATAATATTTTAAGTACGTGTGTGCAAAAACTACTCCAAAAGGAAAAACCTTTGGCCTAAATTTTTGAGTTCCCTATATAAACTTTTTTCCCAGATTGCTTGACTATGTTTGTTTGTATGTGTGTAGTAGCTGCTAGAAACAAACATCAATTTTCAAAACACTTGTCAATGGAGGATTTAGCCTAAAAGGTAAATTTTGAAGTCATAGAGCCGTATTTTATTCTCTACCCTTCCCTCTTTTTGGAGTTTATTTTAAATATTTTTCCACTTTAAATTAGTATCCACCCATCCACCAACTCACCTAGTTTTAACTTTATTTTAGATATCATTCATCCATATGTAGTCCTAGTTGACAACCTACATGCTCTGCTTGCTATTCCATCACCTGGTTTTTCAGCCTCATACCTAAAAATCATGACTTAGAGTAGATTTTACCTCCATTATGACCATAGAATGTTAGAGGCTACCTCATTATGATTTGGTGTGCTTAAAAACCACATTAATAAAAATATGTATATACATCAATCTGTAGAAATATTAAACAAATATATAATAATATGATCTGTATATTAGTATAATGCATATGTTACAAAATATTACACATGTTATTATGGTATTTTTAAATAACTATGCATGTTTACTAACATAAAAATTGACCCTATTTTGTATAATAACATATTATATAGTTACGATATATGATCTATTTATTAAATTTTATATGTTGCCAATACATCTATTGAGTAGGGATAAATCTCAAGAAAAAAGACTAAGTTCAAATCTAGGTAAATAATTCAATAATATTTAAATTTTGAGCTTTAATTTGGTTCAATTGTTTCACTATAATTCTTTTTTTATTCTTCACACCCACCTTACAAGCATGAAAATAATTACAAATTTGTCCATTGCCAATCTTAAACATTAGGTAAGAATATTGGACCAAAAAATTTGGATAATTTATTATCCTTAGTTTAAATACATGTATAATGTAATGTTTCACCTTCACCATTGTTTCCCACATGTTCATTCATATTATTTTAAATTGATCAACATATTACCCATTTCCTCCTACAATCCATGTCTGAGTGAAATAGCCATGGATTTTTTGACTAGAAATCTCATTGTTTATAACAATTTTTTTATTCATAATAATGCCCAATAGGCCTCAAGGTCTTTCTAATGTATTATATTCAAAAGCATCAGAGGATAAAGGTTTTGTGCATATGAGTGTCTCTACAAAGGGCCTAAATCATGTGAAAAAAATTCTCATCCAATAGGTCATGCAATCTTTGGTTCCTCTACATATACTTGATATAAAGAAATAGATGTATTTTTCATTAACTATCCATTTCAATGAAGAATTATACAATGCTTCCTTTCTCAAATTTTTTGTGCCTAATTCATCAATTCAATTAGATCAAGAAGGAATGAATATTATAACTTCAAAAGTGGAGTTGAATTTGATTATGCAATGGAAGTATTATTATACAACTTAGTTAATTATCCTAATTAGTATATGACAATAGTATGTAGATTATTATATACTAATACCACATGTTGGTAATTATATTGCCTATATAGTAATAAACCCTATCAGAGAAACCTTCTATTTATGTCCATGGATTTGAGAAAATATTGGTAATGTTACATTTAGGTATAAGAATATGATCTATAAGGGAATGATATATATATATATATATATATATATATATATATATATATATATAATTAGAACATAAGTAGCTTCTATAAAAGAGATATACATATAATTATCCCTAAATATTACCACATTTTGTATCAATTGACTATAAATGTTTCTTTGATCTTCTTAGAAATATAATGGATTTTATCTATAAATGTATGTAGATAAGAACCATAGCTAAAATTAGGTACATATAGATAAGTATACATGTAGTAGCCATATAATGATATCATGGCAGAGGTGAATACTTCACTATTTGGGATTCTCATCATATGAATAAAATGGTAGTATGGGAGATATGTATGTATTTTTTAATATTTTTTATGCATCTGCATAAATATATAGAATATGCCTAAGTTTATAGTGCTATTTGTTAGAATAATGTATAAGCTTATCTAGGTAGTTTTTACCTATGATAAGTTTATTATTACCTAGGGTAGATATTAGTTACCTAGGTAGTTATTTGTTTTATTGTTGAGTCTTCTTAACAATAGTTATTTTTTTTTAGGTAAAATTAAAAAATGATTTTAATCAACTTTCTCCTTTTACATACCTATGACAAATAGTTTGTTTTCCATTTAACAAACTATTTGATCTATATATTATTACAATCTAATAGATTGCCTAGTGAGAAACTGAGAGTGAATTTATGAAAATCATCTATAATTTTGGTGTGTATGAATAAATATGTTTATTCTTTCTTGAAATTATTATTATAGGTTTTTGTTGTGAGATTTCTCACCTGGATTGATCTTTGGAACCTGTGTATCTCCAGCCAAATTTTACATGGTTTTAGAGCTTGGAGTTCCAGTTGAAAATTCTCATCCCTAATTTTTTTTGAATAATTTAATTTTAACACAAGAAAAATTATTATTTCATTACTGAGTTCCAAAATTTTATTTTTCTCTCTCATGTTTTGGCTTCCTTCTTAAAAAATTTCTTAAGAATTATGAAATTGTCTGATTATTTTAGGATATTTAGTTATTCAAAATTCTTAAAAAGATATTCATTAGAAAGGAAATTTAATAAGGAATTCAAAAAATCTTGAATTTTTAGTTTTTGACTAGGTTGTACAACCCATTTAGTCAAAAACTGGCAAGCTGGTCTTTTTGCTGTAGCAGGATAGGCATACGGTTTCCATACAATTTTCTAACTTCTGCTCCATTTCTTGGAAATATAAAACCTATTCCTATACAATGACTCATCCCTCTAACACCTCAATTTAGTCCATGCACTAGAAAAATAAGTTATATAGTGTTTTGAGATCTTTCAATAGGGAAATTTTAGTCTATCTTGAATTTGCTACATACTCGTATGGTTTTCTTCAATTGGGAGGCCGTACAATGATGGTTTTTAGAATCTAACACCTGGAAACATAAGTAGACATTCCCAGGTTTCATTTTTAGTATAAAAATTTGAATTTGAATTAGGTCATATAGGTGTTTGGGATGTGTTTCTTCATCAAATTTTTAAGGAATTTATAGAAAATCTTTGCCAAAGGATCTTTGTCAATCTTCTGATTTCTCCTCACAAATCTTCACACCACCATACATTGCTACATATTTTTATGAGTAAGACTATTTTTATGATCCTCCCTCACATGTGTGGGTCAATTTGAGGTTTTTTTTCATTAAATGTTGCTTTTGAAAGAGATTTAAAATTATGCTTTTGTTTAAATGCTCACAAAATAGACTTTGCCTTAATGGCTAAGTTATTTTTGCTAAGAATTTGGTAGGGTGGAGGTCCTAGGGTCAAATCCCTCTTTTTTAATATTTTTTATTTTTTATTTTTTAATTTTTTATAAATAAAATCAAAATAGTACCTTTGAATGTTTTTTAAGGATATAATTTCTGTCAAAAGATGTTAAGTTGTAACGGGAGGGGTTATACATAGAATGTCTACGTCTTTTTTATTAATGTCATCTAAGCAATGTTCTAAAGTGTAGAAAATACTAGAATGGAAAATTATATGTTTCATTTTTACTAAGACTTTATTTATTATAACTACTTATTTTAAGAAAATATTATGCTTTCATTGATTCATAGCTACTTTTTTATGACTAGTTATGGTATGTAGTAGTTATGATTAAGAACACTTGACTATGATAATATGAGTTATCATAAGGTGTAGTATATTTGGAAATCTATGTAGGTAGGGATAAAAACTATGAATAAGTATTAGTTTATTTAATACCTTATCTTATAAATATTTTAAATATATTTTATGAACAAGAAAGTATAATGATGCTTAAAATCATATGGAGTTCTTAACTTAAAAATGTATTTGACCATTGATATAGTATTATATATCATTTATGCACTTATATACAATACATATTATGTTGTATGATTATTCATATATAAGAAACATATTTATTCATAGACTTATGAAACCATATGAAAATATTACTTATATATGTGTATTGGGTCATATGCTTAAGCTTATAGCTAAATGGATGATTATATTGAGTCATAAGGCACGTCTGAGGGACCAAAAATATAACCTTATAAAATCAGTCCCTAGAAATAGAATTAAGTTATTTAAATGAAAGTTATGTTATAACTTGGTTATAGGTTATTTGACTCTTGAAAATAACATGACTAGCTATTGATATATATATATATATATATATATATATATATATATATATATATATATATATATATATATATATATTAATGCATCATGATGTGTGCCTATAATTTATGTTTCTTCTAATTTATAGTACATAGTTTAAACATAAGATATGCTTGGTTGGTATAAACTATACTCACTTGCCCAATATTTAGGATTATGGACATTTTATTATTGAAATTATTAGATTAGTTATTCATGGTTGAGTAGCATGCTCATGTACAATGGGCTATGATTTTATGATATGTCATAGAGGGTATTTTATTTTAAAACTATAGTCTAAACATATGTTATAATCAGGTGGTACAAATTGTAATTAATATGTCTAGATTCCTTCATGCATTTGATAGACCAAATGTATGCATGTTGGACATTTCTAAGAATAGTGTGTTTTATGATAGTAGAGAGTATTGCATTGTGTCTACTTGAAAACATAGAGTGTGCATCCCTATATATATTATACTCAGGTGGTATAATCTAAACTTGTTTCATTAATATTTCTATTATGGGATAAATATATTTATGAAATTAATTTATATGTTTGATGGAATAAAGGAATGATTTTTCATTATTCCTATGCTTAGCATGTTATATGATTGCTAGTAGGATGTAGTCTATATGAAACTATTGGTTATAATATGTTATCCACATCTTGCATTAATGATACTGAGTACGTAGTGAGATGGATTTCACTAGCTTACTAGCATTACAATGTCAAATGAAGGTAATCTAATCAAGTGGTGTGTATGAATTTTACTGATCTTTTAATTATTTATCATTTGAAAACATTGGCTAAAGTAATGTTTAGTGAGACATTTTAATTTCATGAGTATGATTTATATGTTTGTGTGATATATTTTAATAGAATTGTTTTGTATGATACACTGCATTTTTAGTTTTGAAAATCATACAACACACGGGTACTAGCTTGTCTCGATGGATTCTCATATCATCACTATCTACTCATCCATGAAGGGAGGGCCATTCATTGATGGGATTAGTATGGGGGATCATTGTTCTATAATTGGTGTGGAAAATCACTTAGATAATGCTCTCCGTCCCCATATAAGTACTTACTTAGAGACAACACTTGAAATTATGAAAAATACTAGAGTCTAGGGAAGTATGCTTTGGGGAACCATGTATCTTATATATGTACATTGAATTGTATTGTATGTATTATTGAAACATTATCATGATGATATTTAATTACTTATTTATTGTATATTCACAATAGTGGTTTTAGGCATGTCCCAAAAATGGTTGGTTAATTGTAATTACTTTCTATATTCATAATTTATACTTTCAGGTGGTATAATCTAAACTTGTTTGATTAATATTACTATTATGGGATAAATATATTTGTGAAATCAATTTATATGTTTGATGGAATAAAGGAATGATTTTTATTATTTCGATGCTTAGCATGTTATATGATTGCTAGTAGGATGTAGTTTATATGAAACTATTGGTTATAATATGTTAGCCACATCTTGTATTAATGATACTAAGTATGCAGTAAGATGGATTTCACTAGCCTACTATCATGACAATGTCAAATAAAGGTAATCCAATTAAGTGGTGTGTATGAATTTTACTGCTATTGATTCTTTATCATTTGAAAATATTGGCTAAAGTAATGTTTAGTGAGACATTTTAATTTCATGAGTATGATTTACATGTTTGTGTGATATATTGTAATATAATGGGTTTCTATGATACACTACATGTTTAGTTTTAGAAATCATATAGCGCATGGGTAGTAACTTGTCTCTATGGATTCTCGTACCATCACTATCTACTCATCCATGAAGGGAGGGACATTTCTTGATGGGATTAGTATGAGGGATAATTGGTCTATGGTTGGTGTGTAAAATCACTCAAATGATGATCTTCCTCCCCGTATGTGTACTTACTTAGAGACAACACTTGAGATTGTGAAAAATACTAGAGTTTAGGGAAGTACGCTTTGGGGAACCATGTATCTTATATATGTACATTGAATTGTATTGTATGTATTATTGAAACATTATCATGATGAGATTTAATTACTTATTATATATCGACAATAGTGGTTTTAGGTATGTATCAAAAATGGTTGGTTAATTGTAATTACTTTCTATATTCATACTATGATGTGCTTCTTATGATGATAGTGATCAATGATGTATGATGTAGTATGATTCATTTAAAATTATCACACTCAAGGTATTTTATATGATCACTAATTATATTATTGTTGTGTAATATATTTAAAGTATATGTTGACTAAATTATTAAAAAAATCACATATTTTTAGGTAGATCCCAATGGGGATGTTACATCCATGATAACTATAGCCTGAAGATTTCCTCCTGAGACTAGATAACTAGTTTCTATCACTCAATAGCTAGATATTATCACATAAAATATGGATATAGTCACATGATAGTTACTTACAGTCATTTAGTGCATGTTGTCATCATTCATTAGTTGATTTTAGTTTCCCTACAACTAGTTCAAGTTATGGTCACCTGACAGCTACTTGTTGTCACTTGATGCCTTGTTCCTATCATATGGCACTTGTTATTATGCTTTAAGGTAGGAAGTTTAATATATAATATATAGTGGTTAATTCCCTTAGATTGGATTTATTTGTGTCAAAAACATACATATATAGGAGTAAATTTATTTTTAAAACTAGGTGAACCAACCCTTAAATTTAAATTATACCCAAAAATTTAAGCGATCCCAAATTATTGTATACCCCATAAAATCACCAAATCCCAACTTTAAAAAATGAAATATTTATAAGTAATTAATATTCATCACTAAAAAAATCCCTACCACCCATACTAAAGGGGATACAAAAGTTTAATCTTATATTATTACGGATATGCTATACCCTTAACCTATAACATGCATATGGATATGTGTGGCCGACATGTGGCTTCCGTAACCTTTCATTTTATCTTGTCACATTTCTATAGGATTATTATATTATTATTAGGGTTATCCTATATAATAACCATCTCCTATGTAAAGTACATCATATAGGAGGTAGTGGTTAGTTTTTGATCATCATATTACAAATTCTATTCTTATTGCATTATTATGGAGGTTTCCCCATCAAAGTATATTACTAATATATATCAAGTATTATTCTCTTTTATAAATTATTATTGTGTATATACTTATTATACTCATATTTTTATGATATATTAATTGGTTGGTATGAATATTTTAGGTGATTCCATTACATGAGGTATGAGAGTGCCAATTTTGGAAAGTTTCTATGACATTATTTTTTGTTGGATCTGGTGTTGATATTGTATTGAGATCTAAATAATTAGAATAACGTTACTTGTAATGTAGGAATAATTTATTTTTTTCTCATTATAATATTGTAAAAAGTCTTTTTTTGAAAAAAATATAGAATTTTTTTTTCACCCTTGTGGAAATTAGTAGTCATTATATTCATCTTAACAAAATGATGATAATGTTAGAATCTATTGGTAAAACATTTTAGGCCCAAAACCCTCTATCTTAGGTTTTTTGAATGGATGATCCTAACACTCATCGCTTTGGGAAAGGTAAGACAATCCAAAAACACCTCACAAAGATGACATGTAGTCCATAACTACAGATCCTTTGGTTTTTGATGTGGTTGACCAAATTTAGTTAGATATGTAAATCATGGTGAAAAAATATGGTCTTTATGTAGTAAAATGGGACATCATTGGGGTAAAAGTGGACATTAATCAAATGAATAATCAATTAGAAACTATCAATGGCCAATTGACCAATCTTTCAGTTTTTATTCAACTAAATAAAACTCTACCACTCCATTTAGGTTCTCCAAACTAGGATAATCACAATTCCAATATTTATTCAAAATAAATAATGAAAAAATTATAAGTGCATAAATTTTATTGTAAGTGTTTATTGTATTTTTAGCATACAAAATTAAGAGGGATGGGACCATCCAACCTCTCTTGATAAGAGATCTAAATATTTCCCCAAGGTCTATATATATTGAGTATCAACATATTGATTTCACTCAGTTGGTCATTGTGGACTAGTTTGATTCAAGGGTTATTTTTTGGTTTAAACTTAAACACTCATGAAAGAAACTTATACTTATTTTCTTTGGGATAACCAACTCATTAAAATTATAAACAAAACTTTTAGCTAGTTAGTACTTCTAATTTATCAATTAGATTCAATAATGTATAACTAATGACAAGTATGAACTATAAAATTGGGATAAAACTTGAAATCATTAATTTTAATTTAGACCACTCTAAAACTAATACACCAATGGTTAAAAAAAGATCAAAATATAATGGTAGGGAGAAATCAATGATGAGCCTGGTTTGTAGAGGAGACAACTCTAATTCTATTGAGTAGAAAAGTCTCATGATAAAACTAATCTCTATTTGTCTAGTATTTCAAAACCAAAATAAATAAGGTGCAAGAGTCTATGAACCAAATTAAATATGAAAAATAAGGGAATAATACATACACATACAGATAGTGTATATCAATTTAGAAAGCTTTTATATAGAGAATAATTCATGAAACACTAATGGAAACTCATCACATACTCAGGTGAATTACATAAATGTGTATAAATAACCTCAAATCATGTAAAAGAAAAAATAATCTAATAAAATAGGGAAATACATAAATGAAATGGGAAAAATATACCTAATTTATTATCTAAATATATCTATACTATAAATTTATGAAATATCCAACCCTTATTACATCAAATAGCTAGTCTTATATAGATAATTATAGTCTATGGAGTAATTAATCATCCCACTATCAAGTGGTTACAATAATCAAATGAAATGATTCATCTCGAGGCTAGATTTGATCAAGATAAAGCTCAATACCAAAGTCATTAATATTAGGGTCCATGTTGATTGATGATAAATTAAATTATGGGTATCTGAAAGTGGTTGAAATAATTTGGTGTGCTTAATTAGCCATACTCTGAATAACAAGAACCATGCCTAATTAAAACAAACTTTTATCTTTTATGTTTTTTGGCTAATCTTGGTGTGTACGTGATGGCTTAAATTAATACCAACACTATATTATATGTTGAATTAAGTAATTTATTGATAATTATTCCACTAAGAGATAGGTCATAATTTATTTGTATAATTCATATTATATATGCCATACATTATTAGGCTTTGATGGTTTTGACAGGTGAAACAAACATCAAATTTAAGTTCTCTATATATGTTGATATGGGTTCCATCATGTCCTTTGTTGGATAGGTAATTTCACATGGAAATTCCTCACTCATGTATTTATTAATTAATGGATCACTGTGTGCTAACTATTCTTTGGCCTTGATATAATGAAATTTCACCATGTCACATTATTTTGCTCATCCAAGAGCTCACGATCATAGTTGTAACATACTTGGTGTTCTAGTGAAGTGAATGGGTGAGATATTGACACTTGGAAAAAAAATCATCCAATACTTTTATTATAAGCCTAATGCACATAGATTATTCTAATGCTATGGTGAAGTGATATTTTTCCATGTGGTGTCGTCTTACTTACCCATTTTATTTTATACATGATCAAATTATACTAACCATCACATGGCTTAAATGCTATGATATCTTTACACTTGGAATAATATCATTCATCTAGGGGTTTTCTATAAAATTAATAAGTATAGACCACCATAGGGAAGTGATGAAGCAATATCATGACACTTAGCAACATCTTGTTCATTTGAGAGCTCAAAGACTTGGCTAAAAATTTGAATGTTAAAGTGGTGCGGGGAAGCATAAATATGACAAGTGAAAACTCCTATCTCATAAAAGAGATTTGAGTATTTAAAAATGACTAAATCCCAAAGCTTTATGTGAACAAGTCTAGGATTTCAAAATTTGTGAAAGACTCTTGCATGGCAATTTTCCTAAGTTAGCACTCATGGGAAAAGAAATCAACTGAGTCAACCAAATGATTTTCACAAAATCAACTAAGTTAAAAGAAGAAAAAAATGAAAAAGGCATACATTTAGTGAATTAATAAAATCCACTTTTACCAAACTCACAACTAATTTAGCCCAATATAAATAAAGCAACCAATTCAAAAAGTAAAAAAATAAACATTTAGTATCTTTTAACCCAAAATGAAGTATACTTTAGAAAAATTTATAAGAAAAAGATGCAAAAACTCTAAAATAAAGTTAGATAATTTGCATAAGTCTAATCCAAATTATTCTTAAAGGGAAAATTTAATACATTTCCAAACCAACTTGAAAATAACTAAGATTATTTAGATTTATGCAGATTCATAATTTTTTTTCAATGAAGTCTTAAGTTTAATTTTTAAACCAAGTGCTCACAATGAAATTTTATTGTTCAGACTTAGTTAAAATAATTAATCATGTCTAAAATTTAGACTTTTCATTTAGAAACATGCTCACAAAAATGGAAATTTAAGTAGGTAAGAGCCACCAAAACTCCTCCAAGACACAAGAATAGAATTTAGAATAAAAAAGAGGTTCCTTACTTTATAAATAAATTAGGGTATGTTGTGTAAGTAATAAAAAATGGTGATTCTAATAAAAAATACTCATAAGTATTTTGAAGCAATATAAATGTGTCTACGAACCCATAATATCTAACTTAAACAACATAAGAAACATGAAATAATTCATGAGAGGATAAGAAGGGAAAAGTTGTAGAACAAAATTAGAAATTCACATTGACTAGAGAGTGAAAATGAATTCATTCACTTTTTTAAGTTTACAAAGACTAGTTACTACAACTAAGATCATCAAGGTAGTGAATCTTATCTTATGATAAATGCCTATACATTGATATTTTTCCAACTAGGCATCCATAAACTCGATGGATTTATCTTTGATCCCAATCAAAGCCTTGATCTACTACTAGTTAGGTGTCCATATCCTTTGTATAGATTACTTGAATCACCCATAAGTTGAGTTTTTAGATAATATATTTTATTTCACTTTTTCCTTTTATTGAGCATCTCAATTCTAGGATGGGAACCACCATGGTAGACAAAAGGCAAAATTACAGATTTTTCATTATCATAACTTGGCTAGAATAATTTCATATAAACAAAATTAGAAATCATCAAAGTACATTTTACATAAGGATTAGAGGAAATATCTTAAAAATTCAAAGGATTTACCCAAAATCATCAAAACACAAACCAATTTAGAATGTACATAATATATTAAGCCTTTGAAATCAAATTGTAAACATAATCTTGAGCCAAGAACTACTTATAGTACTTAGGCTTAAAACATCATCTATGATACCTACATATAAACCTTTCTTCTTCTCTAATCAACAGGTGAATCCATAGGATAAAATAGTTGGGATATACCCAACAATGAAAGCAAAAAAATCAAATCAACCTAAACTAACAAAAAAATAGGAAGAAACAAAATAGGAAAGCATGAAAACAAAAAAAAAAACTATTTACAATACCTTTCCAAGACAATTCAATCTTGGAAGTAGCAATTGAGTAACTATCCATTAGCAATAAATGTAACATCCTTACCAGTTATATACCTTAGGTTGTGTATTGAAGAAAATATAAAAGTGTAAATTAAACTAAAAAATCTTAATCTAAATTATCTCAAACTAATCTAGAGCTACACATAAAAGAAATAACACAAAATTATACCTTAGTTACAAAAGCTTCTTCCATTGTGATGTGTATTTGATTAGCTCTCTTTGAATTATGGTTAATCACTCTTCCAATGAAAGCTAAAATGGGCAATATTTTGGTGTAAAATGCTATTTGATATATTTGATTCTCTTTGGAATCACTTATGATTTTAATATCACTTCGTTAGTATGAGTCAAGATGATGAAAGTGATGGATTTCATGCTTATTTATAGGTTTTTTGAGGAAGGATCTAATGATGGAGGATTATTTGGATATTTTAAATAATCCAAATAATCTATGGTGGATAATGATTTCTCATCCATGAGGATGATGACAATTTCAAATGGTTGAGAGAAACACATAAATGGTTAACTGAGTCACCAAGAATGAGTAACATTGTTTGATAACTCAAAAGAGGTTGAGGAAGTTGTAAGATTAGGTGGGGTGAGTCAATATGTGAGGGAGATTAAGGTGGAAGATGTTGGGTGAGGTGTAACATCAAAATTTAATAGTTAAATTTGGATTTAAAGTGTGCACAATTAATTAAATATGAATTATTCAATTATTTGAATTTAGAGGGAGATGAGATCAATTTGAATTCAAATTTGTGAAGAAGAATTAGTAGGATTTTGGTTGCATTTTGACACTAAATGGAATTTAGGTGTCTACATTTACCCCTATTTAAAATAGTATTGTGAAGCAAGAATATTTTGAATAATAGTAGAAGAAGTAGAGCATTGATGATTAAGAAGAAAAAAAGTTGCCCCAAATGAATGAGAATGAGTGTGATGATGCCCCTTGATGGTTTGTGATATAAAATAGACAAACACTCAAAATGAATTAAAGGAAAAGAATGATAAAGTGTTTTGGACTAATAAGAAATCAATTTATTATAATTGATATCAAACTTTCAATATTTAAGTGTGTGTAAATAGGTTTCCCCTAATTAATGAAAACTAGAGTATTGAGCAAAAAATAATATTTGAACCATTCAAAGATTGCAAGCTTAGTTGTTTCTTATGATGCAAGGGTAAATTGAGTATATGTGGGAATGATATATCACAATGATAGTGAGATGCATATCTAAAAATGAAAAAATATAGTTTTTCAAATTGTAGTGAAAATTTAACAAGGTTGATAGTTAGAATATATTAAAATAATTTTGGAATAATTTGATTGATGTTATCCTAAAATTTAGATGAAAATGGATGAAGAATGGGTATAATAGAGGGATGGGAGTGTAAAATATTTGACATGGGTTGTAAATATAAATATAATAATTATGGGTTTGAAATTAATTTGTGTATTTTGGATTTGGATAGCTATTTATGAGTAAAAGGTCATTGAGGAGATTTGCTCTAAGAGCTTGTCGAAAAAAGGACCGCATTCCACACCATAAACACTATGCAAAGTGCATGAGGAGACATAAAAGACCTAAGAGGATTGGGCCTCCATCAAGTTAATTTTGATGTTTAAAGTTTTTCATGTATGTGTATTTATTAGGGCTTAAACTAGATGGGAATAAATTTGTAGATGGGCTATTTGTGAATTTAGCAGTGAAAGTTACAAATTTGCTACAACAAACTGAAACTTCACTAAACTTGACATTGAATTCATAGAATATAGGTGAATTTTTTTATGGGTATAAAATAGGTTATAAATTTTTAATTCATGATTTTTCAATTGTGAAATCGTATAATAGAGCAACAAATTCATCAACATGAGTGGCAAAATCATTTTAGTTGGACATTTAAATAGGTAAATGCAAAATTGAATAATTGAGTGGAGAAATCATGAAAATGGGTACCAAAAATGTACTATAGGGTGAAATTTAGGAAATTAAGCTTAATTTCATCAAGATATACTTCGAAAACATGAATTTGAGAACTGAAAATGTGATTGTTAAGAGCAAAAGAAGAAATTAGTAAGAATAAATAAGCATATTAATGATTGGCATAAAAATAATTAGATTAAAAATGTTGTTTGTACTTTTTTTGTATTTTTTTAATGTGTTAAAGTAGTGGTTGATGGATTATTATGCTAATAGATAGAAATAAATTTACTCTAATGTGTTTTATTTGTAGGAGGTATTACTAGTTTAGACTACATGGGAATGAAGTCCTAGTGTGTTAGAGTAGATTGATGGATGTATAAAGGTGAATGGGTTATCAGTGCATATGACATAGATTTAGGAAAATAGGGATCTATTTAAAAATCTATTCGAGAGATGGCATAGAAAGACTAGTACTTTTCACCTTCCAATAAGGGAGATGATGGTGACACTAGAGGATGTGTAACGAATCTAGGTATTTTGATATGAGGGAGATAAGTATAACAGGGGTAGGGTCTATAGGAGACTACATTATATATGATTTTTAGATATGGATTTATTTTTATTATTAGAGCAATAGCCATTGATTATTGCATGTGATTAGAGATGAACTCTTTGACCATGGTACTTATTGCTATTGTTAGTGGCATTATGCTACTTGATAAAAGCAAGAGACTTTATCTAATTTATCTATTAGATGTTATCAGAGACATGATAGAGATGGGTGAGTGGTTTTCATGGGGGTCATGTATGATAAAACACTTATACAGGGGCCTAAACCATGTAGTGTATATTGATGTGAGGGAGATTAGTCCTTCTACATTATTATAGGTTTGGTGTTGGGATCACATCATAATAGAGAGGCTAGTTGGTCATATGAAAACTCATTCTATGGATGATATATTGGAATACAAATTACATATGATTATTGGTACTTTCAAGCCACATTTAGGTGACCTAAAATTCTATATGAGGTCAATAGATGAGCTAGGTGATATCAGATCACTTAGAGACCATACAAGGAGATTATGTATTAGTGTCCTTAGGATGATTTATATATGGATTATATGATGAAAAAATGTTACATGATAGGGATACATGATTATATTATAGAGATAAATCACCCTAATAGGGTGACAAGGTAGTTTAAGATTAGATAACACATTCTAATAGGTCTATATATTATTATATGAGCAGTTATGGAAAGAGAAAAGTGGGGTATGACGATTGATCCAGTGATAGTATACCACAGTTGGTTGTAGTTATAAATAGTGAGATGGAGTGACCATATGGCTATTATTGATGAAGGATTAGTTAATGGTTATTCATATTGGTGGACCCAAAAATGGCCTTTGAGATTGATGGTACCATATGCACCACTACATACAAGAGATAAAGACTAGTTGCTAGTTTGAGTAGGTAACCATGAGGCAGAAGTTTGGGAGATCATATCAAGAGGGTGGTTATAGGATAAATATGAAACATATGAGGATGATGTAGAAGATATGCTATAGATATGAGTTAGCTATATGACATAGATATTACAGAGGTTAGGGATGTGGAGATTCTGTAGGAGGTAGGTGTGGATGTGGATGTGGATACAGAGATATGAGAGAGGATACTTCATTTATTTTTATGGATATATAGGTTGTTAGGGATGGATAGGACATAGTGATGAGATTAGTAAATGTCACAAAGGTAGATGGAGGGGATATGGCTAGTCCTTCCTACATAACTAGATATCAAGAAGAGTAGACACTCATTGATAGATTTCATGAGGAGATCTAAATGCATGATGGGGAAATTTTAGGGTCATATAAAGAGGTATCTAGATTATAGGGGGATGTAAATAGTATAGGATGTCAAGCAGTGGATATCAGACATTTACAGGTATAGGTTGATAGGTTATAGGATACGATAGAGAGGATGGAAAGAGATGACATGAATACTACATTGGGCATTGTGAAACATGATGTGGATACATAGAATCTAAATTATACAACACTAACACAATGGTATAGAGAGAGAGAGAGAGAGAGAGAGAGAGAGAGAGAGAGAGAGAGAGAGAGAGAGAGAGAGAGAGAGAGAGAGAGAGAGAGAGAGAGAGAGAGAGAGAGAGAGAGAGAGAGAGAGAGAGAGAGAGAGAGAGAGAGAGAGAGAGAGAGAGAGAGAGAGAGAGAGAGATAAAGTTTATTAGTAGGATAGAGGTAGATAACCACACTAGACAGGGTTATGAGAGACATGGAATAAGCAACATACTACATGAGTTTATATGAGGAGGCCAATCCATGCATTTAGAGGGTACCATCCTTTAGGGAGTACTCAGTTAGATATTATATGTCAAGTAGATTAGTGAAACCTATAAAGTCAAAGAGATCTATGGGGTAGGCTTCACATCACATGATGGGTCCTCCATGAGACACACCATAGTGTGATGTGTCGAGTCCAAGACTAAAAACTCCATTAGTGGGTCAGGGTTAGACATGACACATTGTTGTGATTATGGTTGCATCAATGTGTGTGTGTGTGTGTGTATCTTTTATACATACATACATACATACATACATACATACATATATATATATATATATATATATATATATATATATATATAGACACACACACACATGATGTTTTATGAGATTTGTACTATTTGTATGGACTCTATGGATTGTACATGATTTTTATGTTCATGTATGCATGGTTGATTGATAGATGGATACATAGAGTACTATTTACACTTCCTACATTTTTATTCACACTAGCATATATTAATTCTTCTCAACATTTTATTATGGATTATGGCATGTATTATTTTATTTATGGATGCATGGATAATGATGTTATATAGTTTCTTTATTTTGTATTTGTTCCTTACATTGGATTTCCATCAATAATGATTATTGATCAACTTGATGTTTAATATATCTTAAAACACATTACCACCAATGATATTAAATAATCATGATGAATGTTGATGTTTTAGGCATATGAACTAAAAAATAATAAATTTTGTAAAGGCAAAGTACACCATGATATAGATAAATCATAACCATAATATGATGTAATTCACAAAATAATCTTTACAATCACTTATAAATAAAATAATTAAAGTAAGATCGAAAAACATGATTATTCTAGATTATGTAAAAACACACAAAATGATAATGAAACAACATTGGTAAAGTAAACACAAATGATGTATACAAACAAACAAATAAAGATTGAATATTTTAAAGACAAAATAAGCACACAATGATATAAAAAAATCATAAATGGAAAAATAATTTAAAGAGTAAGAAACCAAGTGAATATTTAAGGATAAAAAGGTGTAAAATAACCAACTTAATGGTTAGGGATAAAATGTATAAATAACAAAATTAATGGTTAAGGATAGAAGAGATAAATAAACATCTTAATGGTTAAAGATAAAAAAGGATTAATAACTAGTTTAATGGTTAAATATAAAACTGGATAAATAACCAACATAATAGTTAAAGATAAAAAAGGATAAATAACCAACTTAATGGTTAAAGATAAAAAAGGATAAATAACTAAGTTAACAGTTAAAGAAGAAAAAATAATAATAAAATAAACAAAGAATCAAGTAATGAAAATTATAAGCAAGCAATCAATACCTGAAAAGATATAATAAAAGACTTAACATCCTAAGCAAGGGTTTAATACAATTGGTATCCAAGAGCAAGGAAAATTAAGAAATAAATGATGATAAATTATAAGGATAAACATATCCATTCTAGGGGAAATGGATTATGGGGAAGGTGGTGGCCAAGCTAAACCTAGCGACCCCATGTCTCTAAGTGCTACCTACATAATCCACCCTAGACAAATTCCATGTGGGGATATCATAACAGATGTAGTTTTATCAATATGGAAAGTGATGAGAAAGTGGATAATTGATGAAGCATTAAGTGTCAGATGAAAATATGCATGATTAACCCACCCAAGAAATATGAGTGAATGATATTGGAAGATAGTATGGTAGATGTTTTTGTCAAGTGTTTATGTGTAGTTTGGGATGCTTTTGTTGCATTTTTTTATTTTTTTTGATTGAATTTTTATTTTTTATAGGTTTAAAATAGGTAATATAAAATACATTCCTCTATCATGAGAAAGGACATAGGTTCAAAATTAAAAGTATCAAAATTTAAGTGAACATGTTACATGATAAGTGATGTACACGTGACAAAGGTAAAATGGAAATATAAAATGGACTAAAAAAACACCATGCCCAAAAGTAATTAGGGTTAATAGAGATAACGATTTACACATGGTGCCAAAAATTTAGTTTTCAGCATGGTACTTGCCCAAAGTACTAGTAAACTAGTTTTTACTTTTGGATGATCTATGTGTTTTTATTTGTTTTTTTGATTCTATATTTTTTTATTTTGATATTTTTTTATTTTTTTATTTTTAATTTTCAAAACCTAGGATATCAATAGTAGCATATAGGAAAAGTTTAGGCATATAATCTTTTAAGGTGCATGATGCTAATAGGTTCATAAAGATCCTCTCCATCTTTTGTAGCTAATCTATAAGCTCTAAATCCATACTTAGAAATGACAACATTTGGTCCCAACCAATTAGGCTCAAACTTTCATTTGTTTTATCTTTCAGCATTGGTATTTCATTGGTTTTCCTTAAGAATAATATCTATGATTTAAAACTCCCTAGATTTTATCCCCTTATTATAGCTATAAAAAATGTGATTGTGGTAAACTTGTAAATGGTTTAAATAATTAAGTCTTTTCTCATCTAAAAGGTTGAGTTCACTGAGGCATTAAGTATGATAGGATTATTCATCAATGATTTTTTATAAGGATATACACAAAGATATAAACTTCACTTTTATTGGTAGAATAGACTCACTGCCATATGCAAGGGAATATGGGGTTACCCCCATGGGTGTGTGGATGCTAGTGTGATATTCATAAAGGGTAGGATATAGTTTAATATGGTGGTCATAACCAAATTCATTGGTAACTCATTTAAGTATGCACAAAATGTTTTTATTTGTTTCTTCAGCTTGGCTTTTACCATGTAGGTAATAATGAGTGGACCACTTATACTTGATGTGGTAAGTTTGACAAAGAGATTTAATGTCTTTATTATTTAATAAAAAATTATAAAAAATGATAGTGGAAGGGATACTAAAGTGGTAGACAATGTGGTTTAAGATAAATTTGGAAATTTTCTTTCTAGTTACACATGTAAGGGTCATTACCTTAACCCACTTAGTGAAATACTCTATTGCTACTATAATATACTTATGACCATCATAGAAACTAGGATTTATTTTTTTGATGAGGTCTAACCCCCATATGGAGAATAGTCAAGGTGTGGTGAAAGGTTGTAGGGCTTGTGATGGGCTATGGATAACGTCCCCATGTTTCTAACAAGGTATGAATTTCTTAACATAGGCATATGAATCAAATTTCATTGTTGGCCAATAATAACCTACTAATAAAATATTATTTACAAAGACCATGTATCTCAAATGTGCCCCACATATTCCCTCATGGACTTCCATAATTTCCAAAGTAGATTCCTTAGAATTCAAATAATGTATGTGAATTTTATCATAGCCTCTATGGTATAAAGTGTTTCCAAGGATGTTATAGCAAGAGGTACATTATATAAAGGACTTGCATTAATTATGGGATAGGTTAGATGGTATGGTATTATTATGATGGGAAGTGGTACCAACCACCTCATAAATCATATTTGAATCAGGCATATCATAAACTGGTATCATTAAGTATTTAACTAGGAACTTGTTATGTTTTGTACTTAAATCATGTATAGAACCAATGGTGTCCATGACATATGTTGACCTATTCTTAATTATTAGGACTTTTTCAAATTGGATGAATTCAAAAAAATAACTTTACAATATCTACCATTAGCTTTTAGGGATCAAATTATCATTACGATCTTATAATTTGTTATTTATTTAATTAATGATAAGCTTAGAATTATCAAAAACAAGAAGATGTTGGATCACCCATTGGATTACCATTTTGAGATCTGTTATTAGACCTTCATACTCTACTATGTTAATTATGAAAGGGAAATTAATTATTAAATCCTTGGGAATTTAATCCCCATCTAGTGTGACTAACAAGATACCTTCCCCCGATCCATGATTGGTAAAGGGACCATCAAAGAATAGTTTCAAAAATAGATAATTGTCTATAGACATTATTGATTCATCCAAAAACTCTGTAATAAGAGGTGATTTTTCATTGAGAGGTGATTCAACCAATACATCTAATAATACCTATCCTTTAATTTATTGTTGATTGACATACTCTAAATCAAACTAACTAAGAAGCATAACCCATTTATCCATCTTATAGTTAGAGATATTATGGATAAAAGATATTTAAGAGGGTTTATCATATCAATAATCTTAGTTTGATTATTGATCACATAATGCCATAGTTTTTAAGAGGAAAAAACAACTGCTAGACATGCCTTTTTTTATTTTCAAGTAGTTGAGTTCATAACATATCAAAGTTCTGCTTAAGTAATATATATTTCTTTCTTTTACACTATCATCATGTTGTGCTAACAATGCCCCCAATGTAAACTGAGTAGTTGAGATGTATAATATAAAAGGTTTACAAGCAATAGGTAGAATTAGTACTGGTGGGTTGGAAAGATATTATTTAAGATTATCAAATTCTTTTTCATAATTCTCATTCCAAGTGAAATGAGTGTGCTTTAGAAAAAATGTGAAAGGGTGATAAATATCAACAATCTAGGATATAAAAGACCCAATTAATTAAATTTTTCCTTATAGAATTCTAAGTTTTTTAATATTATTGAGTGGAGGCATATCCATGATAACTTAAAATTTATAGGGATCAAATTTTATGCCATGTTAAATAATGGAACCTAACAACTTTCTCGATGTCATGTTGAACACACATTTCTTATGATTCAATTTCATTTTATACTCTCTGATGCATTCAAAGATATTATGAATCAATTTAGGGAATTCCTCTCAAGATTTGGACTTTTAAATAATATCATCAACATATTCTTCCATAATGTCATGAAGCATGTCATATAAAATGATAGTCATTGCCTAATGATATGTACCTCTAGCATTTTGCATACCAAAAGGCATTACTTGGTATCAAAATGTTCCCCATGGTGTTGTGAATGCATTTTTGTGTTGGTATTTAGTAGATATTTTAATTTGATTATAGCCTAAAAATACATCCATCAAAGATAACATCTCATGACCTATAGTTTAAAATATGATCATGTCTATGTTGGTAATGGAAAATCATCTTTCATACATGTCTTGTTGATGTCACAAAAATATATGAAAAAACTAATCCCTTATGGTTTCTTTTATATTGGTACTATGTATCCAATCCAAATAGTCAATAGGGCATATGAAACCAATGGCCAGTTGTTTATTCAATTTTTCTTTCACTAGTAGTGAAATCTTAGGATGCATCTTATAGAGTTTTTGTTTAATTTGTCTGGCATCTAGATGTACCATAAGGTGATGCACTAATAAGTATAGATCAATCCCTAGCATATCCATATAATACCATGCAAATACATCAAAGAATTCATGAAGCAGATTTGTATCCCTTTCTTCTTGAGTAAGAGATATTTCAAGTTTGACAATTTTAGGATCTTGTTTTGTGCTAATGTTCATAGGAATATTTTTTTCAACAAGGATAGTTGATTAGTCTTTGTAATTTAAGGGTGGTAAAGGAAGATGAAAATCTTGTTCTAGGTTTATCTAATTTAATGTAGAAGCTGAATTGATATTGTGTTGTAGTTTTTATTCCCAAAAGTATGTTGAATCATCTAACTAAATTGAAAATGCTTTCTTATCATCACTTACTAGAATTGGATTGCTTATTCTCAAGAATTCATAGATAGACTGATCATTATAAAAATGATAAATTGGAGTTATTGCATGTTGGTCCCACTTTATGAGGGATGGGTATGTGAGATCAAGTGTAATAATGGAATTATAATGAAAAAGGTTAGTGAGGGCAAGGCCTTTAAAGTAGCTAAGTATGGAACCCATTTTGTTGTCAGAAGAATCATCCTCTGACTCACTAGAAGAGTCACTTAAGAAAAGTGTGAGATGCACATTAATCAAGTTAAATATTATACCATGTTTATCTTCATTTAATTTTATTATTATAGGTTTAATGGATCCTTGTTTATGGAGGTTGAAGCCTTTAATGATAAACTTAACAACATGATATTTTTTATTGGAAAATCAAGTAGCTAGTTCATCAAAATAAAGCCAAGAAGGACTAAAATCTTTGATATGCTTATCTGAAAGGAAACTACCTTATATAAATATTATCTTACCAAACTTATTAACCACTCTATTTTCATTTTGATGGTAGGGACTGCCATAGTTATTTGGATTTATATGGATCTTACTTGTGTAATTGAAAGCCTAGATTATATACTCATTCATTACTTTATCAATTATATTAAAATCAGATGAGGTAGATGAGGTTGCTCTGGAATCACTTGGTGGATTTGAAGCTTGCTTAACATAAGGATGATTTTAATCTTTCTCTTCATATGATTGATTATAAGGTTGTTTAGATAGTTGGTTAGATGCTTCATCGGTGGAATCCTTTTCAATAGAAATGGAGGTAGTTGGTGTATTAATCTAACCACCAAGAAGAGGTGTTTAAAATAAAATTTATGGATGGACATAGTTTAAAAGTGAAGGATAATCCTTAATGGTAGTAAATTTTTCATCAACAAGTGTTATATAATTTTATTTTTGGTATTTTCATTCTAATAGCTTGTAATATTGGAAGGGTTGAGGATCATCTTATATAGTAACTTTCATACCTCTATAGGAAAATTTAAAACATTGGTGTAGGGTGGATGGGATGGCATTCATGAAATGTATCCATGGACATCCAATAAGTATGTTGTATGGTAGATCAAGATCAAGGAAATGAATAATCATTTCTTTAATAATGGACCCCAACATCAAATAAAGATAGATTATTCTCATAGATTGTCACTCAATGTTGTTGTATGCTTTATAGTAATAATGTTTATTTCTAACACTGTTATTGGATATCCTAGGTGTTTTATAAGATGTAATGTATATATATTTAGTGATGAACCATTTTATATAAAACCCTCTTCACCCTATGCCTGAAGATGATAACCTCTATGTACAATGGGATATTGTGATCCGATCCTAAAAGAGAGACATTAGAATGATCAAATGTTACTTGATTATTAGTGGACAAAAAACCTATTAACACTTGGAAGTTTTGAATAATGATGTCTTTAGGGATGCTTGAATATTTAAGGACTTTGTACATGATATATTTATATATAGGATACATCTTAAAAAGGTTTAATATAGAAATATTTGCTAGTGTTTTCTCAATATGGTTGATAATGTTGTACTTGCATTCAAAATTAGAGGATGGTGCACTTGGAATAGTAATCTTTGTATGCCTTGTGGTAATGATGCACTCTTGTGATTTAAAAGTACTGACATTGATGTGGTTGTTCATAAAATCAACACTACTGACTATATAATCGAAAGGATGACTTGCCTGATTAACATTACTATCTTCTAGTTATTCTTGTTTTTGTTTTCCTTTGCCTTGGTCATGATTAGGGAATGGATCTTGATATATCCCTAGTTTCTGGTTGTTCTATGTTTTTGATGTTTTATTTTTAATTGCTATGTCTCCTCTATCAATGAGGTCTTAAACATAGTGTTTGATCCACATACACCTATTACTAGGATTTCCTTTGATGCTATGGTATTTACAATACTCATCTTATTTATACTAGTTAGGTTTAGGGACATTATAATCAAATGGTTTGGTGTTAAGACATGTTATCATGTTTGTGTGAGCCAAAATTTAGAGAAAATTTTCATAAGTGTCACCTAATTGAGTGAATTTATGCTTATGTCTTCTTTGTCTAGGTTATCCACCAGGAATAGTTATTATGTTTATAGGTTGAGTGTATCTTTGTGTTTGATTTTGAAGGCTTTGATTTTTTTTTACATCATTCACACCATCTCCAAAAAGGTTCTTGTTATTTTCAAAGAATTTTGGTTTTTTTGTTGATTTAGAGGAATTATTATTATCTAGTTTAAATATTTTGAGCACACCTATATTAATTAATGTTTTTTTTACTTGAACTCCAATTTAAATGATATAGTAATAGGATCTTGGGAAAAGAAGTAATAAATGATGCCCCAAGTTTGAATATAAATTATTCATGAATATGTCCATAAGTTTAGTTTCAGTAAATGATCATGTGAAATGACTTACCATTACTTATCATATTTGTATGAAGGAATCAAAGGTTTCACCATTGCATTGTTTGGTATTGTGTAAATCCAAAGTGGTCAAATCATTTTAAATGTTATAATAGAAGTGTCAAACAAAGTTTTTAGATAAGTCCTCAAAGATAAACATAGATCCTTTTGGAAGGCATGAAAACCATTCAAGGTATTGACCCCCAAGACTTCATGGTAATAAACGTAACATGTCTTCATTATTGTAAGCAAAATCCATACCTAAATGATATAATCTAGTTAAATATTCTTTTGTATCCCATCTACCTTTGTATTTATCAAATTTTGGGAGTTTGAAGTATTTTGGAAAATGTGTGGTCATTCTACTTAAATCATAAGGATATGAACAAATATCCTCAAATTTAAACTATTTTTACCTAGAATAAACACCATATTGTAAGCCTTGAACCCTATCATTAATGTTTTGAAACTTTTATATAAGATATGGGGAGAATTGGTTCATTTGAATTGTTGGATAAAAATTGAAAGGTTGACTAATTAATTGGTTTATATTTTGTGTAATTTTATTAGGTTGTTGGTTAATATTATTTGGATGTTGGTTGTTAAAATTAATATTTTAAGGATTTGAAAAAGGATTTAAATTAAGGTTATAACCAAGGTTCATTGGGTTTAAATTAATTTTGGTTAAGGATATAATTAGGGTTTATGTTTGGATCATTAAAGTTAAAGTTGGAATTATTTGAATTAGTTGGGTTTTGGTTTAAATATGTGTTAGGATTTGGATTGAAGTTAAATTAAGGGTTTAGATTTAAGTTAAAAGGAGTTGAATTTGGATTTTAATTTGGATTAGGTGGAAGCAATCCAAGATTATTAGGAGAAGAAAATTAATTTAGTAAACCACTATTTAAATTTAGATTGTTGAATGTGCATGAAGCAATGCTTAAATTAGGATTAGATTAGAAAGCTAGAATGAGTATTCAAGTTTTAATTGGTAATGATGGGTGAGCCTTCGATACTTTGATTGGGGTTAATTTTTGAATTTGAATTAAGATTAAAATTTAGATTAATTTAACCATGACCTTTTAAATTTGTATATACATTCAAATTCAGTGTAGTCAAATTTAGATTTGTTAAACTTGAATTAGATTAGATGCCCATGCTCAAGTTTGGATTTACTTATTACATGATTAGTAAAATTTAATGAAGCTACAAGTTTTTATTAGTTGGGTTGATGTTTGGTGAGACTGAATGCATATTCAAACTCAAATTAGTTGGATAAATATGTGAAGGCAAACTAGGATTCATGTTCACATTAGGGTTACTAAAAGTATTGGTTGGTTGATTAGATTGAAAGTGTATAATATCTTAGTTACCTTGGGTTACATAAATTTATATGGAGAATCCATGTCTTATTTGGGATGATTCCTCAGATAAAATAGCTTTCCCTTTACCTTGATATATTTTGGGATGAGGTCATGAGGATGTTATAAGGGCATTTATACCATCTAAATAACCTTGAGAGGTAGATTGATTAAGATTGGAGTATGAACATTCTTTGATTGCAAGCAAGTATTGCAAGTTCTGCACATCAAAGTAAGGAAATACTTTTAATCCAAATCCAAAGGCTTGAAGCAAGACTTCATTCTTTTTTGACTTGATATATTGATCAAAAGAGGGTGGAGGTTGGATAGCTTTGGGGATAACCTCATCTTGGTTAGCCCCTTCTTCTTCTTTGATGATCTCATGTATTTATACATGATGTTCTTGGATAGTGAATTGAAAGGGATCATTGATAAATAGATCATCCTTTGAATTTGGATTGTTAAGCATGGAAATTTTCTTAGTGATAGGAAAAATGACTAGGAAAAATGACTCAAAGAAATGGAATATTTAAACTAAAAACACTAACCAAAGTGACTATTTTTTTTAATTTTAAAATAATTACTTTAAGTTTTGGGGGATGTTTGAATTTAGGATGTTTTGATAGCTTTAAAAACTCAAAATAATTTTATTTACAAAAAAGGATATTTTATCATGTGGTAAATACAAGGAAAAATAAACAAAGTCCTACTTTAAATAATCAAGTAATTGTAAAAAAATGTGAAAGGCGAGGATAAAGGTTGTGAACAATGTTTGGGATTTCTGATGTCACTTACTCACTATGATCTCATCCATAACCTAATATTTCAAGTAAATAACCATGAATGGTCCTACCATTCCCATGGCCCATTGATTATAATTTTGAGTGTGTGTGGAAGGTAACTTATTGGTGTTAACCAGTAATTGATGCACCGAAGTCAAATTTCAAAGAATGTTTTTCTAGGATTAAGGTTTGAACAAGATTATCTAATGGGAGTCCATTGATATAAATTTTAGTATGTTCAGGCCTGATTCTATGGAAGATATAGATAGACTAGACACACACTATTAGGTCTTATCCCAAAGTTCCCAACATAACCTTAGGCATTTCAGTGTGTTAAAAATTGATAATATCATATTTCAAGGTAACTATTGAAACCCTAGATATTAGAACATGAAATACCCTCACATCATGGTGTGATTAAAATACATAATTGCTTAGGCAATGGAAATAGTTAGATCTCCATTTATATACCCCAATAGTACATAGGGTTTAGCCTATTATGTGGTGGTGAAATCTATGGTCAATAGATCTCCTAGAAACATAAATAAAAGTTAGTGTCTATTTATGATTTCTAGGTATCATCACCAATGTGATGCCAAAGAAATAACATACACAAACATAAATTGGGTAACATAAAAATGTGAAATTGTTTTTTATTCCTAAGTATCATCACCAATGTGATGCCAAGGGAAGATCATACACAATTTCACAACACAAACATAATGCTAAAAGAAAATATTTAACTCCAATAGACCAAATGTGAGATAATTACTAGAAACTAAAAAAAAAAAATTGAAGTGAAAAGTTATTATCAAAAATAAGTCTTTTTTAGCCCTTTTGTGAAATTTATTTGACACACTTTTTGCAAACAATTGGTTGAGTGTTTTTTTGGGCCTGGCCTGGATTCAAGGCAACCTATAATAGAGTAAGAAAAACCATAAAACACACAGAAACTATCCTTCACTACAAATTCATAGCTACAAAGTAAAGCAAAAAAAAATTTGTCAATGGTTAGACATAGAAAATAAACGAAATGTAGGAAAACATAGAGAAAATGAATTTGGAATTTTAGAATAATTTCATAATTAATCTTATTGAATTTTTAGATATAATTACCTATTTCATAGTTCAAAATGATGATTTTTAGTTGATATAAATGATTTCATAGGTGAAAATGATGATTTCACTAGTTAAAATGACAATTTCACTAGTGAAAATGATGATTTCAATAAATAATTTTGTTGTTATAGTATGATTTCATAGTTTGACCCACAAAGAAAAAAAATAGAGAACATAGAGAACAAGGAAGTTGATTTAGCTGTTATATGATGATTCCACAACTAATGTCTATGAATTTGTAGTTTATTTCCATGATTTTGTATTTATGAATAGTGATTTCATTAATAAAATCACTAAATTTGTTGTTTGCCTGCAACAAACAATTATAAAAAACCAAAAACATAGATAGAAGTAGAAAACAAGCAAACATATGCTGGAAGAAATAAAATTAGGAAAATACTATATAAATATGATAAAAAATGAATTCTTAGTTATGGGTTACAATTTCACAATTAATGTCTTTAAAATTGCAGTTACGTAGTATCCATGCACATCCAAATGGAAAATGCCAAAAAATGATCTGTAACTTTAAACAATACTCACAAGACCAAGATTATATTCATATGCAAAAGAAAAAACAAAAATCAAATGAAAAATGCTTTATAAATGTAATTATAATGAATATGAGATGAAAAAGATGAGGGAAGGGTCCCAACAGGTGTGCTAAAATGTATGGAAAAAAATTTAAAAGTGTAAATTAATCTAAGAAATCTTAATCTAAACTATTTCAAACTAAGCTAGAGCTACAAAAAAAAAAAAAAACACAAACTTATACCTTAGTTGCAAAATATTTTTCCATTACGATGTGTATTTGATTAGATCTCTTTGAATTGTGGTTGCTCACTTTTCTAATACAAGGTAAAATGGACAATGTTTCGGTGAAAATTACTCTTTGATAACACTTAGTATAATTTAAGATGATGAAAGTTATAGATTTTGTGCTTATTTATAGATTTTTGGAGGAATTATCCAATGGTGAAGGATTATTTAAATATTTTAACTATTCCAAATAATATATGATGGCTAATGAGTCCTCATCCATGAGGATGATGACTATTTCAAATCATTGAGAGAAACATGGAAATGGTTAACTGAGTCACCAAGAATGAGTCAAACTATTTGAAAAATCAAGGGATGACTCAAAGGAGGTTGAGTAAGTTGTGGTAATTTTTGGGATGCATCAATATATGAGGGAGATTAAGGTGGATGATGTTGGGTGAGGTGTCAAAACTAGATTTAATATTTAAATTTAGATTTAAAGTATGCACATTTGATTAATTAGGAATTATTCAATTATTTAAATTTGAAGTGAGATGAAATGCATTTGAATTCAAATTTGTGAAGATGAATTAGTAGTATTTTAGGTTTATTTTGATAATAAATGTAATTTAGGTGTTTACATATTTGCCTCTTGGAAATAGTATTACAAAGTAATACTATATGAAATAATAGTAGAAGTAGAGTATTGATGATTAAGAAGAAAAAACGTTTCCCCAAATGAATGAGAATGAGTGTGATGAATTTCCATGGAGAATACATGGATTTTAGGTGCATTTTGACACTAAATGTAATTTAGGTGTCTACAAGTGGAAAGCATTCTCACCCAAGATATCATAAATTTGGTAGGGACCCAACCATAAGGCATCAATCTTACCATGTTGTCCATTTTTATCATGAACCCTATCCTAAAGGAGGGATAAATAAAATATATAAAAGGATTTCACCTTAGATCACTTTTCAAACCAACACTTGATGACTCTTTAGTGTTTACTAAAGTGAAACAAAGTTGCATCACACTTTTCTTCTAGTTATATCAAATTTAGGAGATAAGATTCTATTTTATCCTTAGTTTATAAGTAAACTCTCATGAATTTCAAGATAAGGATTCTCAAGTTTACATGGAAGATAGGATCTTGTCCATATACAACATGATAATGATGAGTAGATAATGAAAAGTTAATGATACTACATGATAATCATATACTACAAGATAATATTATCAAGTTTATAGTTAGACCTATAGTGATTTATAATGATGCTAATTGGCAAGTGTTCAGGAATGATGAATAGATCATCAATTTCTTACAAGAGGAGGCAAAGTTTTCTACCAAAAAATAGTTAGGTTTGTATTCATAGTATTAGGATCAAATCATCCAATTAAAAATAAACAATATACCCAAAGTATTGGTCACACTAGAGAACATCTTCAACTTTAATGATAAATTCAAAGGTGAGAAGAGGAACATAATGGTAGAGAAAGAGAATTGTGAGTAAATAGCAATCTCAATTGGTAATATCTTAAAGGATGGAAAGGTATGTATTTGGTATAAAAAGGAAGGGTTTATTCACCTTTGTAGAAAATATGATGATACATTTTCATGGAGTTACTAGGATCTCAAAGGTTTTTACCCAACATTGGCCCAATGTACAATTAAGTTAGACCCTCATGACAAGCTGGTTAGGTAGAAATAAAGGCCTATAAATACCAAATTAAAATCACTAATGAGGAAGGAGTTAACCAAAGTCATTAAATGATAATATCACCTTCCCAATTAAACACTCCTCTTGGGTAGCCAATTTAGTCCTGGTGAGAAAGAAAAATGGAGAGATCAAGATATGCGTGGATTTTAGGGGCTTAAAAAGAGCATCCCTCAGGGATCAATATCCCCTTCTACCTATGGGATAGATCTTCCAAAAAATAATAGGGGATAAAATATTTTCACTTCTTAATGGCTACTCTAGTTACAATCATATATTGGTGCAATAGTATGATCAATTCAAGACAACATTTACCACCAAATGGGGCACCTATGCATATAAGAAGATGCCTTTCAGACTAACCAATACTGGTGTGACCTTTCAAAGAGATATGGATACGGAATTTAGGGGATTGATAATTGATATGATCTTAATTTACCTTGATAATATTAGTGTTTTCTCTAAATGAAAAAATGATTACTTGGATCATTTGAATCAAGTCTCCAATAAATGTAGAGAGTTTGGAGTTCTTTAAACCTAAATGAAGCTATATTAATTGTCCATAAAGGTTAGTTATTGGGGCACATTATTTATAAGGATGGATAGGCCATTGACCTAGATATATTAGAGGCCATTATCCTCCTTTCTCTACCAAGCCATAAGAAAATCCTCCAAATATTTTTGGGAAAGATAAACTTTATGAGAAGGTTAATACCAATATTTACTTCACTGGTCAAGCAACTTACCTCTATTCTCAAGAAGAGTGCCACTTTTAACTAGATAAGAGAAGGTAAGGATAGATTTAAAGCAATAAAAATAGAAATATCTCAAGCCCCCAAACTTGTGAATGCATGTTATGACAAGGATTTTATACTCTATGATTTTTTAGGAGATGAAAACATCTCAATAATTTTAGTACAAAAATTAGTGACAAAATGGAGTAGCCTATTACTTTCTTCAGTCACATTCTTAAAGATTATGAATTGAGATATATATTCATGTAATAAAAATTTCTTGATATTATTAGAGAATTTATGAAATTTAAACACATTATCTACAATAAAAATATTTAGTAGATGGTTTCACATCTAGATGTGAAGGAATTTCTATTGAGCAAAGATACCAATGAAAAAAGTGCTAGTTGGATCACCAAGGTGATGGAATATGATATTTATATCAAAATAAACAAGCTCATAAGAGGAAGAGGATTTTATGAGAAGTAATAAATTGACTTATAAGTTAAAGGGAAAAAAATCCTTATGCTATGAAAAGAATGATCAGTTGATCAAGATCCTCTTAGTTGCTAGACCTAGAGCATGAAGGTCTTTCTCCATTTAGGTGAGTATATATAAGGGCTTGATAATGCCAAATAAGACATTTTAGGTTGAAATATATCCATTATGTTTTTTTCAATGATGTTTTATTTATAAAATATGTTAATGGAGTTATTATAAAATGTATAAAACATAATTAGACAAACATGATCCTTCAAGAATTCCATGATGGATTATCAGGAGGACATTACTCACCCAAAACCACTACTATCAAGATCATGAGGTCTAGTTTTTATTGGCTAGGTATATTAAAATATGATCATATATGGGTGAGAACCTACAAGAAATGGGCCTTCTTAACCAAAAAATAGAGGCTAAAAGCTCTTCCACTTTGTCCAATTCAAGTTGATCGGCACTTCTCTCGGTGGGGTTTGGATTTCATTGGAATGACCAACCCTCCTTTAAGTGAGAGACCCAAATGTATTATAGCTATCATAGAATTATTTACAATGTGGAAATAAGTAGTAATACTCAAAGAGGCAAATGAAACATCCATCTTATATTTTTATGAGGGAATTGTGACTAGATTTGGTGTTCTAGCCACCATTATCTAAAACAACACTATGGATTTTATCGGGACCATAATGAATGAGTGTATATTAGGAAATATATTTGATCACCTCCTAAAATTATAACCCTCAAGGTAATGGTTTGGCTGAGTTGACCAATAAAAATTTGATCTACATCATCAAGCAATCCATGGAGGAGAATCAAAGGACTTGGCATGCATAACTCAAAGTAGCCTTTTGGGCATATAAAATAGCTCTAAAAATAGAAATAGGTAAGTCTACCTTAGTTTTTTTATATGAAAGAGAGGCCAAATTTATTATGTCACTTGAATTACCATTAATAGAGTTTTCCCACTAGCTAGAGCTAATTGAAAATGATCCTATGATGGTGAGGCTAACTAAACTAATAGAGATATAAGAGACCAAAAGGAAAGCGATGCATATCTTAGAGCTTCAACAATATCAAATGAATATATCCTTTGATAAAAAGACTATCGATATAAGTTTATAGGAAGGAAACTTAGTGCTCAAATGGGATGTGGATATATCAAAATCTAGGAAACACACAAATTTTGGTGTAATATTGAGTGGTCCTTATATCATCATAAGTTATAAACATGCCAACACTTTTCATCTCTCAAGACTGAATGGAGAAGAACTATTGATAATAGTCAATGGGATCCATCTAAATCAATATTATTGAAAATGTTTTCCAAACTATATATAGTAGTTTAACTATATTTTATTTCCTCTAAGTGTTGCAACACAATAGTTTTGTCATTTTATTTCCCTAAGTGATTTTTCATGTTTTTTATTTTTTCTTTTTTCTTTCTCTTTTTTTGAAAGGTTAATACAAGTTCAATTTATTTAGTGTTATGACAAGTAGGTTACAAATATCTTGCACTTTTAGGATATGAGAAGTTTTGGATGCTTTTATAACTCCATGCCCAATGGATTGATTTATAAGGCCACTATATTCCTTCTTAGTAGTAAAGTAACCCACAAAGATCACCAGAATGTTGACCATTTTTAGTCAGCATAGAATAATAATGCCCAATTTTAGTTTAGGGTTTAAAATCCATATAAGTTTACAAATTTCAATCAAAGTTTAGAAATAGGAGTGAATTCAAAAGGGACAAAATAATTAGAATATTTTGAAAAGGACAGCCTTTACACTTTTTGGTAAAAGACTAGTCATAAATTTTGTTTAGAATACAAGTTCCAAAGACCTCATGGAGATTGCTTAAGGTTTTGGTCTTCAAAAAAATTATGAAAATAATAGTCAAAATTTTTATTTTGAACATAAATTCTAAAGACCAACAATGCTTGGACATAAGTTTTGAACTAAAGTTCCACATAAAAATCATGACAATAGAGAATCTAAAGACTTCTCAAGAATTGGCTAAGTATTTATGTCTTTCAAAAAATTATGTGAAGTAGAAATTGTAAAAGACATGGGCCCCAAAAAAAGTTCTGAAGATTGGTAAAAAACTTTACAAAAATAAATCTTTCAAATACTAAGGTTACAAAAGCTAAATCCCATAAAAACATACAAAACTAAGTTTAGAATGAAATTTTGGACAACATAAAACTTGAAGGCTTATATCTTCATAACTTTTGTGAACATGGAGATCCATAATATAAGTGTGTGAAGATAAAATTTATGAATAATTTCCATGTGCCATGAGGATACATCAATACCACAATAAATCAAGGTTGATAGGCATCAACTTATTAAGAACATGTCCTAACTGACTAAACTTGGTATCATCAAATAAAAATTTGAGATCATAATGAGTGAGCTCAACATAGAAGCGAGAGGGTGGAACATGCATAATTTAATGGATATAAACAAACATATGATATCTAGGTTACTATTTATAAAATATATGACACCTATCTAAAGATATTCCTTAAGTGTAATCAGATTTAGCCAAGATAGTACATCAAGCTTCACAATAGAAAGGTGGTGAGGACTGAATTGCCAAGGCACACATTAATGAATATGGTTGGAAGAAGTTATAAAAGTAGTAGGATAAAAAAAAATATTCCAAGGTAGCGATCTTGATAAATCCACAACCACATTACTATACATGGAATCTTAAAAATCAATCTATGGTTATTGAGAGATTAAATATTGGCTGCTCCACAACTAATGAGAGAAGATGTCAAGCTAACATATTCAAATTTGAGGAAATCATAACCATGCATTGAGGATGCAATCAAGATCCCAATTAACTTTGGACATTCGTATTTTATTTGTAGAGAGATTATGTGTCTCAAATTCTAATATTCATTCAATTTTCTCAGCTATATTAATGATTGTAATCATTGACCAGTGGGCTTCCCATTGCCTATAAAATCCTAGGTATTACATTGTAAAAAGGTTGACATTTCTAGGCACAATAATGCTACAAAAAATTTTCCTCCATGAGAACTTTACCTCTTGAGCCTTAAATTTTATTTAAAAGTGAGTTTGACTTTCTCCATTTTATTGCATTTTGTGGTTTTTGATATTTGTCTATGGATAATCTTCATCCCTCTCATTGTTGTCCATCTTTGAGAAACTTTATGTAGAACTTTGATCTTTCTTAGAGGTCATACGTTGTGTCCACATAAGTCTATAGAGATTCAAAATGTATATCATTTGTCATCCCTCTTGGTGTTTTATTGTATCTTGCACCTCCATGTAAATTACTTATGCAATTAAAGCAATGATTTTAGCTATTGTATGATATTTTCTCATCTTCTAAAATTTTTAGTGTGTTCTTCAAGGCATGTAGAGGTGTTTTATCTATTATTAGTGCATCATCATTTTACATTTCAACAACCCCCTCTCTCCATTTTCCCCTTAATAGATTTCAGACTTAGCATTAGCAATATGTTTCATTTCTACTCTTTGTAGGCCTACATCCTAATCCTAAATAAAATGCATTTAGATTAAAAGGAAGTTGGACTTATTTAAAGGTTCATCCTAAGGAGGGTGAGAGTCCCACACCTTGGGGGATGATCCCATTATCTCACTGAACCATATTCTAATTTAACAAGTGCACAATTTAAGTGATAATAATTTATGGCATGATTGATGGGACCACATCAAAATTTTAACTAATAATTTAGTGTTATTCTTAGTCAATAGTGTTGAAGACACTCTACAAAGCACTTGGTGATTCCAATTATTTTTGGTTTACAAATATTAGTGCTTCATCTGTATGCCAATATAAATGAGATAATATTTGAGAGGTATTGTTTTTCATTCTATCAAATTACATGTACTTTCTAGAAGAAGAAGAGTTATAGTATCCTCATCTCTTATTAGGAGAGCCAGTGATTCAATACAATATTCCCCTAGAGCTTAGTTTACCATCATTTTGGTAGATTTACCCTACCTAGAGGAAGGTTATTTCCTATTCCCTTCATGGCTACCTAAGAAACCAACTATTTTTGACCTTTAATGGAGGTAATCCTTTGTCTCTAGCTCAATATGATGACATTCTAGTTTTAATGCTTAAAATATTGTCATATTTTACTAGTGAGAATGCAACCATCCATAGAACACATACAAGATATTTCCAATATCTAATCAGTCCATAATGTCACTGAAGATAATGTAGTAGTCATGATAATTTCCTCTTATTTTAAAGGAAAAACCCTCTAATGGTATAGGAGTATGAGGCCTAATTCCATTCACAGTTGGTATGAGATAGGAGAGCATTTATGGAAGAAATTTGAAGATAAGAGTGACCACTTATCATTTATGGAATAACTTAACACCATTAAGAGAGCCCCACATGTGCTAATGGTTGATTTCAATTTTATATTCCAAAGAGTCTATGGTATAATACCACCCTTATTCAAGCCATCTCTAAATACTATGTTTTTATATTATTTAAGGGATTTGAATAGTTATATACTTATAATGGTCCAATCTATGGGAGGAGTAGTACTCCTTGGTACATATGACATTATTGTAAGGGATGAGAATTGTCAAATTCATGCTAGAAATATTATTCCTAGTCCTCTCATGCCTCTCTTTTCATAATCACCACCCAATAAGCCTACTATTCAACCTTCATTAGTGCCTATCCCTCCTACAACTAGACCAAAAACTACATATACTAATTCTACTAGTGAATTGCATGAATTTAAATCATTAATACAAAGTTTTGGGGATGATCTAGTAGCCTTAAAGAGGTAGAAATCCTAACATTCTAGAACATACTAGCCATTTACTAAGTCTTATTAACATGTTAAGTAACCTTATCAAAGTAATGTAAAAAACCAAAACCATCTCACTTACTCTAGATCACCTAATACACAAAAATACCAATGTTGCTAGCACCTTAAAATCCTTGTTTCCTATCCAAAATATTCTAGTCCAAGATTATGAGTGGTGTTTCCCTTGAAATCAACCAAATAACTAGGCTACCTATGTAAATGGAGTGCTAAACTAAGCTTTGATGATGCAAAGTATATCATACCATCAAGAGTAGCCAAAGGAATTAACTTCATAGAGGGAAGAAGTGAATAAAGAGGACCAAACATAGGATGATGAAGCCACTTTGGTAAATTAGTAGGAGAATGACTTCATTGACATAAATTAAAACTAAGGATTATATGCAATCAACAATCTAGTGGCTTATAATATAAGGTTTAAAATAAAGGCAATGGAGGGGAAGAAATATTTATTAGTAGGATAAACTATAATTCAAAAGTTCCAAATGAAGTTTCCAAATAGAGGGTGACTCTTGATGCCATCCATCCCCAAAGAAATCAACATTTTCAAAAGGAAATTCAACCTCAAGCTAGTCAACATACTAAAGAGTAGGCTTTTATCCCAAAGTTTTAGATAAAAGGGACTCAAATTCACTTTAACATAGTGTAAAAAATGAAGGAAATAATATTTAATGTGACTATGTGGGAATCCCTATCCATTCCTTCTCAAAGGAATTTTTTGTAGGAAGCATTGAAGAGCTTTCATCTTCATGAACCAACAAAGTCTTCTCTAGCTAATTACACAAGCTTATGTCAACCAAGGGAAGGATATTTTAGAAAAAGTAGTAATCCAATACCATTATATATCTTCGTTATCTTAGGTAAGCATATCATCCATAATTTTATGATTGATTCAGGTGCATAGCTTAGCCATGCCCAAATAGATAGTTGATATGCTAGGTATAGAGTATACCTCAATTCCAAAAGGAGTCATTCATCTAGATGGAATAATTTTCAAAATTTTAGGGGTTATTAAGGATTAAACCTTAACTTTTATGCATGTACTATACTCTCTATTACCTAAGACATCTCTATTATAGACATGCCTCCCCATTTTGTCATTTTTATTTCAAGAGGATTTACTACCAAAATGGGTGGGTAATTATCTTCTAACTAGTAACACATACTTTTACAAACTAGATATGGAACCAAGGTGACTTTCAAGGATGAAAATATTTTTAGAGATCATATAGAGCCATACTCTTCTAATCCCATTGACATGAACTATAAAATGCATGACCTTGAAGATAGTGTATACATAATATTTTCAAACATTATCAATTACTAATGTTTTATATATTATAAGAACCCATAAAGTCTCAATCTCTCTGAGTGTACACCCTAAGGGGTACACATAGAAAGGGGAAGGCAAACCATTGGTACTTCATAGGGTTATTTTCCCTTTTAACACTTTTTATCTACACATTTATCTCTTAAAAACCATTCCCCTAAGATTTGCCTCCCATTTTTCACACTCTTCTAGTCATTTTACACCTTCATTAGCCCTTTCCATAACGTAATCCCATTTTTTATGGTTTACATGACTATGTCAGCCACATTGACCTTGTATTATTATTAACAAAACTTATTAGGGTCTAGGTCAGCCCCTGGTCAACCTAGTCCTTAACCTAGTTAGTTTTTGTCAATTGTGATACTTGGTCGATTGGGTCCACCTTGTTGGATGAAAGTTTTGAGAAGGTTTAGGGTTAAATACACCTATATAAACACATCCATTTCATCATTATTATAGAGTAGGAAATATTTATTATTTACTTGTGATTTTTATAATATACTCTTCCACCATTCTACTTGAGGAGTCTTAGTTTAGGGTTCCTACTTAGAGAATCTAGTCTTCTGGAGAAGTGTTGGATGCTTTGGAATTTGTTAGTTATCTTTAAAAACCATAATAACCTCTTGAAAATCCCCTTTATCCAAGGGAGATATTGAGTCTTGATGGGTTCATCTTTTAGGTAAGTATTCTCTAACTTTGCTCCTCTCTTTAGTAGATAAAAGTAGAATAAGTATTGGCTTTGAATTGATGAAATATAATGAGAAAATATAGTGAAGGAGAAAAATAATTCGATACATTTTATTGAACACTAATAGCTAAATATATACAATGGTAAGTTCATAACTATAAGCAATCAGTTATGGAGCCATATAACTTAACCATCACATTATACTAATAAATAACCATTATCTCCTTAGTTAAGCCAGTTGCTTAACATCATATATAACCAACCAACTTAACCTATGCTATGTTCATTTAAGCACTGATTGGTGATATATAAAAAACCATCAAACTAACTAAATCTCCTAATAGTTTCATTGAACAATGTAATATTATCAAAGTTTTCCAACATTCCCCCCTTTATTACATTATTTCTATAAACACCATATTTCCTAATAGTGGTCCCCCATTTATTACAAACATTGTAAAAAGATTTACACTCTCCACATAACCTACTCACTTTTTAAGGTGGCTACCATCTTTGTGGCTTCAAGGTCTTGGTGTCACCTTGGTTTTTCCTTGTATGATTACTAAGAACTTGGAAGTGTCAGGAAAACTTCTCTCTACTAACCATGAACATGGAGGGTTACAGGAGGTTTCTATTACACTTCAGTGGTTTCTCGGATTACCACAAACCTTTTTACAAGAACCAAGTGCTACTTTAGTGATTTTTCTCCCCACAACATTATTTTTTAGGAGGTACCAAACTAGAAAATAATGCTTAGTACTTTATTGAAAAACATACTACAAAAATAAACAAACACACCAAAATGTTGTCACCATAACAATGGTGTGACCCCATCATAGGTGAATCACAAGAGGACACTAGTTATCCTCCAACCTTCGTGTATCCTCTAGCCTCTAGTAAAAGAAGCTACTACTTAGATGATATCTCGATGAAGCTTTTGAACATCAACCCCATGCCATTTTTGAAGGAAAAAAACTCTCCCACTGACACATATGACTCAGGGCATTAGGTTCACCTGATAATGTGTCCATAAAAGAGAGATTTATAAGTTTTGACAATATCAACAATAGACCCAAAACAAAATATTCATACTTTTTATAACTTGACTCTTTTGATGACATTTGTGATTGACACCTTTGACTTTTCAAAAAATTATACTCCTATCACTAAACTAATGACTTATTAAAAGGACACTTTGATTTATTTATTTATTTATGATGACATAAAACTTTAATAAAGGTATGAACTCTATTAACACAACTTAAACTATAGTCTAAAAAACCAATAACTAGACCAAAAAACCAAAGACAACTAAAATAATGAACTTAATCTACCAAATTACTAAGATCATAAAAACTATTTTGACATCCATGACTCAAAGTGGATAAAAAACTTAATGATAATCCTTAAAATGAATTTAGACTTAAAAAAATACACTAATCAACTCACCACTAAAGAAAACTACTTCAAGTTGAAAAATGAAGTGACAACGTTCTTCATGCTACTCACCATGATACAATAGAACATGAATTTGTGGCTGATGCTAAAGATAGGGCCCAAAGAATGTATGAATCTATTTTGTTAAGAACATTGGTGAAGAATTAAATGCAATTCTATAGTTGAGGCATTCTAATAAAACCTTCTAATAAGAGCATATGATATGTATGATTGCACAGGGGTACTAAAAAATGCCACTTTGAAATGCATGTGCCATTAGATACTATGAAGGGAACATAGTTCTGTTGGCTTTAAGCCATACTCTTCCATGAACTTTCATGCTTTCTAAGTATACTTTCTCAAGCTTGATCACTTTTTTCTTCTACCAGCACTAAATGCTCCAAGTCAATCCTTAGTTTCTCACTACAGGTCATCATATTCTTCTAACATTTTCAAGCTTCATTTAGCAGTGATTTACATACTGCATGCTATGCACATCTCAAGCTAAAGGATTTATCCTTTCTTATGTCTAGACACTTCTCTTAGTATAATAACTAAAATAATAGTTAATACAAAATAATGGAATAAATATTAGCATAGCCAGATCTTCTTTTCATATTCAAAGGCAAAGCAAACTACAACTTCCCCTCATGACAATGCTGAAGATCTCATTATGAACCTAGGATCTCTGATACCAATGATGAAATATAATGATAAAATATAGTGAAGGAGCAGAATACTTCAATACATTTTATTGAACACCAATAACTGAATATATACAATGGTAAATACGGTTCATAACTATAAGCAATCAGTTATGGAACCATATAACTTAACCAACACATTATACTAACAAATAATCACTGTCTCCTTAGTTAAGCTAGTTTCTTAACAACATATATAGCTAGCCAACTTAACCTAGGCTATGCTCATTTAATCACTAATCGACATTGTATAAGAAACATATGAACTAACTAAATCTCTTAATAGTTTCATTGAATAATG
This sequence comes from Torreya grandis, assembly GCA_037957365.1. Lineage (NCBI taxonomy): Eukaryota > Viridiplantae > Streptophyta > Pinopsida > Cupressales > Taxaceae > Torreya > Torreya grandis. Next base: position 2,060,232 of record JARHVA010000222.1, on the reverse strand, counting down.
TAATATTTTCAAAGTTTGCCAACATGAATAATATTACTCTTTTTCTCCATGTATTAGGTTCTTACTCATACATAGCTTAATTAAGATTATCCTATGTATTTTTTTATCAACCCCCATATTGTGCCACAAGATTTGGTGAGCACTAGATTATATTTGTTTGCTTTACTTTTTATTATAGTGAATATGAAAACATAGGGATTAGTTAGGGTTATTGTGTGATTATGCTTGACTATAGGCTTTGGAACCCTCCCAGGTATTATTTATTATGATAATTTATCCCTCAATTGGGCCTAGTGGATCCCCATATTGGTCATGTTTTCAACTATATAGTGTATCCCCAATCAGAAGTGTAAGCATGATCTATCTTCTCCAAGTTAAGATTGATTTATAGACATGATGCATTTTTGATTGCATACATTTTGGTAAACCCTATGTGAACTAAAATTTGTAGGTTTTATTTCATTTTATTATTATTTTATCATTTAATTATTATATTTCTATATTTGTGATACTAGGTTAATAGGGCCAGTATAATTTATAACTTCTATGCACATGTTCAACACATATTCACATCAAAATGAATCTATTCTATTTGTGTAAGTATTCATCAGATATAGGTTATTATATTAAGTAGGTCAACATAGTATAGGTTTTCACTTCCAAATAGGCTACTGGGTTGAGCAGGTCAACATGATACTCTTATAGACTTTCATAAAACATACTAGGTTGACTAGGCTGGTATAGTCATCTCCATAGACTTCCAGACACATACTAGGTAAATCAAGATAGTATTATCATCTTCATAGGCTTCTAAAAACATACTAAGTCAACTAGGCTAGTATAATCATCTTAATAGGCTTCAACAAAATAGGGAACTATAGAACTAGGTCGATCAAGTTGACATAGCAAAATTTACAAGTAATATTTAAGGCACTTTAACAATAATCTCACATTCCTTTGCATCTTCCAACCCAACAAGTTTCCTTTCTCTCTTTCTCTATCATTTTTATTATTCATTACATTTCTATTTTTAAAAGTTTGTAGTCTTTAAAACTACTCTTATATAGTAAACTAGGTCAACCTAGTCGACCTAGTTCTATATTCTATCTTATATTTACAAGAATAGGTTGACACTACTGACATAGTTCTTAACAAACCTATACTTTAGTAGTATAATAGAAACACTATCAAATCTATTTTTTAATGTATTTATACATTATTATCTGAACTGACACTATACTATGTTCTAAAGTTAGAATTCACACTTATATGCTAGTAATTACTTCACACTTTCACTTTCAGTTGCTTGTATGCTTATAATAGATAAAATAGTCTAATTAGGTGGATTTTTAATATAACATTTAGTTGAAATATTTTTCTCTTTCTTTCACACACTACCAAAGCACATAATCTTAAGGCACATTTAAACAATTGTCTACCCAAGGCCTACCTACTTGGATTTCATCACCAAGGGGGAACCCGACTTGGTTTTCTAGCCAAGCATAAACACATGGTTAATGGTAAATATTGGCAAAGAACCCAACACCCTTATCACTACGAGATTGTGAAGTGAAGGGGTAGGCCCTCATACCAAGCTAGTACCATTACCAAGATAAATCCCTTTTAGCCTAAACATCCTAAAACCATCCATAAATTGATTTTTAGTTCCTTACTTATAACCAACTTCCTTATCACACTTAAAATAACACCCTAATAATCTAAAAACATTTAGGATGACCACTTAGCATATAATTTCTTAATTATATTGTTTGATCTTTGTTTAATTGTATATTGTATTACAAAAACTTGCATTGGCCAGTGTTGGTGCAAGGTTTTATGCTATGTGCCTCAATTGGATCATCCTCATTGAACCAATTTATTATGTGTTTCTTTAATTTTTTTATTTTAAAATACATTTCAATATTTTTCCCTATTTTTAGTACACTATTATTCTATTCAACCCAATCTCTTAAAGACTATTTTCCTTATCTATAGTACTAGGTCAAACCATTTGACCCTATATCTCTTTTTCTAGTCAGATAAAGTACTAGGTTGACCTAGTCAACTCTATACTCTTATTAGTCTCTATTTTTCTCAATTTGTAGTACTAGGTTAACCCAGTCGACTCTATACTCTTACTACCTACCTTGTCTATCTGACTCAATTTTTTGTTTCTCTTCCTTAGCATTTTGTTCATTTCTCTCAAATCATCATGAAGTCCCCTATCAAAATATTATTGGACAAATTAAATCCATTTAGATACTATATGGGATGTTCATTTCTCCCTCTCTTTTCCTCCCAAAAGAATCATCACTCTTTGAGCACCTCTTCCCCTCCTTCATCTATGGCTTATAATATGGTACAAATCACACCTCAAGATGAAATAGGTGGATCTGATCCTTTCTATACCTACCAATGTAATTACCATCTTTAAACTTTTCAAAAAAAGTGAGATTAATTGACATAAGTTTAATTATTTATCCTACTAATAATCCATCTTCTAATAACCCTCCCCCTAATACCAATTCAAGGAGTACTCATACAAACACCAACCCACCAATTTATATGACTAAACTTCTTACACCATTCATACAACAAATGAACATAATGAAAATTTATAACACCTCTCAAATGATGCAAATACAATGTCATTTTATCAATATGGCTAATCAACCTATGGCTATCCATCCTCAAGCCAATCCAAATTTCATTCCTCCACCTCTTAGAGATACTTTAGGCAATGCTATTATTAAACCAAAAATAAATAAAAAATGCTTCAAACTATTGAAAATAAGCCTTTATCGCCTTTCATTGTGTCCATTAATATTGGTAACATATCTCTGAACATAAAGTATGATGGGACTAAGGACCTTAAATCCTTTCTTAAAGCCTTTGGAAATATTTACAAAGAGTGGATCCAAAATAATATCTTTACCACAACTAAACTCTTAGTTAAAACCTTCACTAGTGATGTATTAGAATGGTATAACTAACTTCCACAACATTCCATTTAAAAAGTTGAGGATTATTCAATATTTAAGTCAAATAATTTCAACATAATGATCTTCCCAAAAATTATCTTAGCCATTTCATCAATGCTAAACAATCTCCCACCAAATGAGCTCATGATCTCATCAAATGATGGAAATCTCTGACACATAAAACCAATCATAACATGACTGATGATAACTTGTTAAAATTATTTATAACTACTTTAACTCCTCTTCAATATAAGGTTTGAAATTTTACTCCCAAAAAACTTAATGAAGCTCTTGATCAAGATAAATGTTAAAACTTTCTCATGAAGCAATTTGAACCTAATCCTAAACTTATTAAAGGATCTTTTCAAACTTATACTAATGCTATCACTGACAATACTCTACAAACAAAACTAGGAGTTGCCAAAATTGACACTCCATATTCTCACATACCACTCATTGTGCATCAAATGAAATAATTTTTACCACCCTCTAAACCTTGAAATTATCCTAATAGTCCTCCTATGTGGTATGATCCCAATCAATTTTTTTAGTTCCATGCCAACATTCTACATTCCTATGGATCTTGTTGAGGACTTAATTTTCTATCTCTTTTATTCTTGGTTATTAATTTAATCATGAATCAATGATCAACATTCATCATTAAGAGTACTATTATCAATCAGACTTGCACCCTTGTGAAGGTAGTTTCAAGCCTTCATAGTTTATTGAAACATGGAAATAATCCTAGGCTGTGGGTGACCTAATCAGTGGATTAAATCTCTAGATTCTAAGGGCTAGCTCACTTTGGTGTATCAATTAGGATCTTTGCTATGATACAAAATACTAGGAAAAGGGAGAAAAAAATTGAAGGAAAATCCTATCTAATGATGGTGATATACCTAAATTTTGATTGATCCACTCAATTCAAGCTCCTAAAACACTGATTTAGACAAGAAAAGGATGAAATTTCAACTCTAATTAACTAATATACATAAGTATTTCATGAAAATGTTTTATTTGGTGATTAAATCTTAAGGGAAATGATAGAATAGGCCTAATTTAAGGCACTAATAACCCATTTACATCCACTATAACTTCAGCCAAAAGACATCAAACATAGAACATGACCTGCATAGTTTGATTAACAAGTAATTAAGTAAGAATCAAGACTTGGCAAGGAAGAAAATTCTATCACATGTGTAAATCACTGACATTAATACACTATACCAGTAGATGGAAATCAAAAATAGTCCTTCTATTAATCTAAAAAAGGTCACAACTCAATTTTTGTTAGAATTTTTTATCTTGCCAAAAGAGGGATATAATTCAAGGCTAAAAAGCCAACTTATATAGAAAATTTTAAAATATCCAAGAGATTAGTGCTAAAAATAGAAGAAGAGGTCAACTCAGTCTAACTTGTGTTATCCAAAGATCTAAAAATAAATCCCTTTGTCTTATGCTTTGCATGAAATCTCTTTTGCATTAAAAATAGAAAAGGAGAGACCATGTTGAATAAAAATCTTCATCATGCATGAGGCTAGCTAATCTCCAGCTATAAAACTCCTCTTGAGATATTAGAATGTTTAAAAGCTTTCTTTTGCATGAAATCAATGCCAAAACTAAATTTATAACTCTACTTAAACTATTGGAAATGTTTGAAAGGCTTGAGATAAACAAGAGTACATGCATGAAATTCTATGTTAAGCTCTCCAATGTTAAACTTTTTTTCATCATTCAAGCATTTGAGTCTCCATTTTAGAACTAAAAGAGTCATGTTTGAAATGAATGCATGTCTTGGCCATGTCTAATCCTAATTTGGGCAACATTACATGCTCTACATATAGACTGTAGAACATGTTAATATATCTATTGGCTATTGAAATACTTTGCCTTTTGTTTATGGTTCTTTATTTTTGTGCATATATTCCTTATATTTGTCTACGCTATTTATTTTGACCTATAATTTTCTCTATCTATTTCCTACAAATAATTTTTTTGAGACTTTTCTTTTAGACTTTTTGGGATCTTCCTATTAAACAATTTCACTCGAACAAAAATTCTAAAGGAATTCTTGTCCTTAAATATTTACTTCAAAGACTTTTTCTTTCATATTTTTCCTATCTTTTGGCCTTATGAGTTTTTTATTTATGCTTGGTCCTGTAGGAATTATTCATTTCCTTCAAACAAAAAGTTTGAAGGAATTGTCTTAGGCCTTTGTCTTGAACCATTCCTTCAGACAAAAAGTCTGAAGCAATTAATTCCTTCCTAAATTTCCCTTTGGAATTTTCAAAATAGACCCTTAGGATTCCAAAGTGTCATTTTCAAAGTGTCCACTCGCTTCATTCATTTCCTTCTGACAAAAATTTTGAAGGAATTATCTCCTTTTTCTTGATATTGACTTTCCTAAAGGGAAAGTTCCCTCTGACATTATTGGAAGTGAAATTTCTTGAAGGGAACATACCCTTCAGGATTCTTACAAATGTTTCCTTTCGACAAAATTCCAAAGGAATTGTTTCCTTCAGGATTTTTGTTAAAGACTATCTGAAAAGGAAGAGCCCTTTAGGCTTTCTCAAAATGAACCCTTGGAATTTTTGAACGTGCCCTTCAACCTTCTTTTTTGAATAAAAATACCTTTAGAATCTCTATAAGTGACCCTTTGAAAGTTCAAAACAACTCTTTAGAATTATTGCAAAGTGACTTTCCTAAAGGGATAGTGAACCCTAAGATAAATTGTAAAGGTCCTTTCCAACAACTTTGAAATGAACTCTTCTGAAAGAGCCCTTTAGACTTATTGCAAAATTCCACTTACTCTTTGGCTTTCTTGTAAAGGACCCTTCTAAAAGAAAAAGACCTTCAAACTTTTGAAAATGGTCCCTCAGAACTTCAATAGACTATTTTATTTGGATAATTCCTTCAAAAACATTGCAATGGATGACCCAAAAGGAAAAGAGCCCAATTTTCCTCTATGAAATAGTCTTCAAAAAAATTGTAGAGGCCTTTAGAATTTTTGGAAAGGAATTTTCTGAACATAATAAACCCTCCAAAAACTTTGAAGTGATCTTTTCCCTTTTGAGAAGAACCTTTCTTCTTCTAAAGCTTGAAGTCCTCTTTAGAATTTTCTCCTTTTAACTGCTCTAATCAACATATGTACTTCCCTCTAAATAAAAAGATAAGTGAAAGAAAACCCTCTAAATCACCTAGACACCTTACAGCTTGTTAACCATGGATTTTCAAGGATTTCTTAGGACCAATTATTGAGCTCTAAAGACAAAATTGCATTACAAAGTTTTGAATGGAAAGGGTGGAAATTTGACCTGTAGGGTCAAAATTTTCAACATTTTGGTGACTCAATTGGGAAGCATGCCTACTATGCTTGAGAACTAAGACCATAAACATGATATCAAACTCGTAAAATAATAGTAAATCTGGTCCATGACTATAAATCTCTTTTGACTTGATATGTGATAATCTTATCCTTAAAAATAAGAAGGGAAAACACAAAAATAAGACAACTAACTAAACAAAGCAACTATGCAAACAAGGCACTTATTTGGGACAAAATAGACTAAACTAATGTGCTTGAATAACACTTGGAGGAAAAAAAACTAATAAGAAACCTAGCTAATCATGACAAAGCATGATCCACCTAGATTAAGGGAAATGCATAAACTCAGTCACTATAAGAGATGTACAAGTTGTAAGGTAGGATGTTTAAATCATAACCTTTGATAAGGAATTTTTATTGTCTACCAAATATATTAACATCTTGTCAAATGATTCATCAACAACAAACTAGTCACCAATAAAGACAAACTCATCAAGTACTTCTTGATCTTTTTCATACTACTAATCATCTACCACCATGTCAAGTGATATCTCATTTATAAATTGTTCTTGAGTGACCACATCCTTCTTATTGACTGATGCAAGTTCATCCAACTCTTCAAGAAGCTTTGAATAGGAAAACCAATCCATATTATGATCTTGGATAGGTGATTATTTATCATATTTCTCATAAACATGCTCTTTAATAGACAACATATCCATATAAAGTTCTTCAATCTATTGTAGAGATTTAAAGTACAGCTACCAATCGTCTTTCTATTCCTCATTTTGATCAATTTGAATAGGATCAACTTGAAATCTATCTAGATCCTTCTCAATAAAATATATCTCTAACTCAGCTATGAATTTAATTTTTACCAACTCCTCTTGGAGTTCCTTCTCATCAAGATCAGCCTTCTCACTTTGAACTATAATTAGATTCTCAACTACAACTTTAATTGAAGTATCAATGTGAAAATCTTCCACAAACACACTTGAAGCATCCTCTTCACACACTATAAGAACTTGACCTATAACTATAACCTCTTTTTTAGTTTTCTAGAGAATAATCTCCTCCTAAAGAAGGGAGATGGTGAGAGGGTGATAAAATTCATTTGTTTGAGAGGGAGAATGAAGCATGGGAGGTTGATCATGATCAAATTTTATAATCTAGAGGAAAATAGAATTATCTAGGGAGTTTTGGAGAGGAGGGAAAGAGAAACTCTTAAAGACCTCTATATTATGTTCCTTCCACATGGCCATTGCCTCATCAAAGTCTAAAAACTCCTTGTCCTCAGAGACAATGTGTGCTTAAGAGATGAGTGGTGAAGAAAGGGGGTTATAAGAAGGCTTAACCTCATGAATATGCTCTTGAATACAACTAGGAAGCTCACTTGGCACACACTGGGTATGATTAAGAACTTCATAAGAATAAGGAACACAAGAACCCTTTGTAGATAAGTGATTCAACTCAATTTTCTACCTCTCCTAAGCTTCCATATTCTCCAATACAAAACTACATAGCTCATTTATCTCTTCTAGATCATTGGACACATTTTGAAATAGACCATTCACTTCTTCATATTGATAATTTAAACAAACTTTCCTTATACATGCTAGTATTATGAGCTTTATTTCATTGATTCTTTCTTGAAGACAAGACTACTCATATGAAACATCATAGCCAAATGGGAAAGATGAAATCTTGTCTTGAGATTGATATGGTTCACAAGGAAGGTAAGAGCCATGCTTTTGATAATAAGGATTATGAGAAACTTAATAAGGCTCAACATAGCTTTGATAATACTCTTGATAAGGTATATTAGGCTCATAAAGAGGCTCATAGGTATCATGACAAGGATGGTATGATCCATCATTGGCATGATAAGGAAACATATCATAGGAATTATTTTCATACACAACCATCAAAATTCATTCATGATAATGTAAAATAAATATACGTACATGGAAACTGTGCCTATATTATTAGAATCAACTTCTTGAGCTTGGAATCACCAAATGCTTCTTGAAGAACACTACTACAACTACAATTTCATCAAGACCAGCTCCAATGGGTCCCATCAGGCATGCCAAAAACTATTGTTAATCAGACTTGTACACCTATGAATGTAGTTTTAGGCCTTCACAATATACTAAAACATGGAAACAATCCTAGCCTATAGTTGACCTAATCATTGGATTGAATCTTTAGATTCTAAGGGCTAGCTCCCTTTGCTGTAACAATTAGGATCTTTGCTATGCTACAAACTGTTGGGAAAAGGAAGAAATAAAACTTGAAGGAAAATCCTATCTAATGATAGTGATACACCTAAATTTTGATTGATCCACTAAGTTTGAGCTCCTAAAACATTGATTTAGACAAGAAAAATGAACTTTCAACTCCAATTGACCAATATGCATAAGTATTTCATGAAAAGGTTTAATCTGGTTATTAATGCTTGAGGGAAATGATGGAATAGGCTTGATTTAAGGAACTAATGACCCAATTGCATCCACTATAACTTCAACCAAAAGGCATCAAACACATAACATTACCTGCATAATCTGATCAACTAGTAAGTAGGTAAGAATCAAGACTCGACAAGGAAGAAAATTTTATCACATGTAAATCACTGACATTTATACACTATACCAATAGTTGGAAATTGAAAATAGTCCTTCTATTAATCTAAAAAAGGTTACAACTCAATCTTTGGTAGAATTTTTTATCTTGCCAAAATAAGGATACAATTCAAGGCTAAAAAGCCAACTTATATAGAAAAGTATAAAACATCCTAGAGATTGACACTAAAAATAGAAGAAGAGGTCAACTCAATCTAACTTGTATTATCCAAAGATCTAAAAATAAATCCTTTTGTCTTATGCTTTGCATGAAATCTCTTTGGTGTTGAAAATAGAAAAAGAGAGACCAAGTTGAATCAAAATATTCATCATGCATGAGGCTATGCCAATCTCCAACTATAGAACTCCTCTTGAGCTGTTGGAATGTTTAAAAGCTTTCCTTTGCATGAAATCAATGCCAAAACTAAATTTAGAACTATGCTTAAACTACTAGAAATGTTTGAAAGGCTCGAGATAAACAAGAGTACATGAATGAAATTCTATGTTAAGATTTCCAACATTAAACTCCTTGAGTCATTCATGTATTCAATTCTCTATTTTAGAACTAAAAGAGTCATGTTTGAAATGGCTACATGTCTAATCATGCTTTAGGCCACATTGCATGCTCTACATATAGACTATAGAACATATTAATCTATTTATTTGCTATTGAAATCCTTTGCTTTTTATTTCTAATTCTTCATTTCTGTGCATATATTCCTTTTGTTTGTCTATGCTATTTCCTTCAACCTATGATTGTCTTTATCTATTTCCTATAGACAATTTGCTTGAGAATTTTCTTTTAGGTTTTTTGGGGTCCTCCTATCAAACAATTTCCATCGAATAAAAAGTCCAAAGGAATTCTTGTCCTTTGGAATTTCTTAAAATGAACCCTCAGACTTTTTGAACATGCCCTTAGCCTTCTTTCTTGAAAAAAAATCCCTTTAGAATCTATACAAGTGATCCTTCAGAAGTTCAAATCGACCCTTCAAAATCATTGCAAAGTGACTTTCTTGAAGGGATAATGACCCCTCAAATAAATTATAAAGGTACTTTTTGGCAACTTTGAATTGAAATTTTCTGAAAGAGCCCTTCAAACTTATTTTAAAGGTCCACATACCCTTCAAATTTCTTGTAAAGGACCCTTTCATAATAAAAAGACCTTTGGAATTTTATATATGGTACCTCAGAACTTTAATAGACCATTTTATTTAGATAATTCCTTCAGAAAATTTGCAATGGAGGACCCAAAAGGAAAAGAGCCCAATTTTCATTTATGAAATAGTCTTCAAAAAAATTGTAGAGGCTTTCAATTTTTTTGAAAAAGACTATTTCAAAGGTAATAAACCCTCCAAAAACATTGAAGTGATCTTTGCCCTTTTGAGAAGAACCTTTCTTCTTATAAAGCTTGAAGTCCTCTTTAGAATTTGCTCCTTTTAACTGCTCTAATAAACATATGTACTTTCCTATAAATAACAAGATAAGTGAAAGAAAACCCTCTAAATAACCTAGACACCTTAAGGCTTGTTAGCCATGGATTTTCAAGGATTTCTTAGGACCAATTGTTGAGCTCTAAAGATAAAATGACATTGCAAAGTTTCGAATGGAAAGGGTGGAAATTTCACCTGTGGGGTCAAAATTTTTAACATTTTAGTGAATCAATTGGGAAGCATGCCTACTATGCTTGATAAATCAAACCATAAACATGATATCAAACTCATAAAATAATAGTAAATCTGGTCCATGATTGTAAATCTCTTTTGACCTAATATGTGATAACCTTATCCTTCAAAATAAGAAGGGAAAAGACAAAAATAAGACAACTAACTAAATAAAGCAAAATATGCAAACAAAGCACTTATTTGGGATAAAACAAACTAAACTAATGTACTTGAACAACACTTGGAGGAAAACAAACTAACAAGAAACCTAGCTAACCATGACAAAGCATGATCCACCTAGATCAAAAGGGAAATTCATAAACTCAGTCACTGTAATAGATGGTACAAGTTGTCAGGTACAATGTTTACTTCATAACCTTTGATAAGGCATTTTTATTGTCTACCAGTTGTATTAACATCTTCTCAAATGATTCATCAACAGCCAACTATTCACCAACAAAGACAAATTCATCAAGTACTTATTGATCTTTTTCATACTACTTATCATCTAACACCTTGTCAAGCGATATCTCATTTATACATTATTCTTAAGTGACCACATCCTTCTTATTGACTAATGCAAGTTCATCTAGCTCTTCAAGGAGCTTTGAATAGGAAAAACAATCTATATTATGATCTTGGATAGGTGATTCCTTATCATATTTCTCATAAACATGCTCTTTAATAGACAACATATCCATATAATTTTTTTTAATCTCTTGTAGAGATTCAAAGTACAACTACCAATCATCCTTCTATTCCTCATTTTGATCAATTTTAATAAGATCAACTTGAAATCTATCTAGATCTTTCTTAATAAAATATATCTCTAACTCAGCTATGACTTCAATTTGTACCAACTCCTCTTAGAGTTCCTTCTCATCAAGATCAACCTTCTCACTCTCAACTATAATTGGATTCTCAACTACAACCTTAAGTGAAGTATCAATGTGAATCTCTTCCACAAACACACTTGAAGCATCCTCTTCACACTCTATAAGCACTTAACCTATAACTACAACCTCTTTTTCAAATTTCTTGAGAATAGGATCCTCCTAAAGAAGGGAGATGGTGGGAGGGTGATAAAACTCATTTGTTTGAGAGGGAAAATGAAGCATGGGAGGTTGATCATGATCAAATTTTAGAATCTGGAGGACAATAGAATTATCTAGGGAGTTTTGGAGAGGAGGGAAAGAGAAACTCTTAAAGACCTCTATATTTTATTCCTTCCACTTAGCTATTACCTCATCAAAGTCTAAAATTCTCCTTGTCCTCATGGACAACTTGTGCTTGAGAGATGACTAGTGAATAAATGGGATTATAAGAGGCTTAGCCTCATAAATAGGCTCTTGAATACAACTAGGAAGCTTTCTTGGTACACACTGGGCATGATTAAGAACTTCATGAGAATAAGGGACACAAGAAACCTTTGTATACAAGTGATTCAATTCAATTTTCTACATCTCCCAAGCCTCCACATTCTCTAATACAAGACTAAACAACTCATTTATCTCTTCTGGATCATTAGTGACATTTTGAAATAGACCATTCACTTCTTCATATTGAGAATTTAAACAAACTTTCCTTACATATGCTAGTATTCTAAGCTCTATTTCATTTATTCTTTCTTGAAGACAAGACTACTCATATGCAACATAATAGCCATATGAGAAAGATGAAATCTTGTCTTGAGACTGATATGGCTCATAAGGAAGGTAAGAGACATGATCTTGATAATAAGGATTATGAAAAACTTGGTAAGGCTCAACATAGCTTTGATAATACTATTGATAGGGCATAGTAGGCTCATAAAGAGGCTCATAGGTATCATGACAAGGATGGTATGTTCAATCATTGGGATGATAAGGAAACATAGCATAGGAATTATCTTCATACACATCCATCAAAAATCATTCATGATAATGTAATAAAAATAGACTTACATGGAAACTATGCCTAGATTATTAGAAGTAATTTCATGAGATTGGAATCACCAAATGCTTCTTAAAGAACACTACCACAACTACAATTTCATCAATACTAGCTCTAATGGGTCCCATTGGGTATGCCAAAAACTATTGTCAATCAGACTTGAACCCCTATGAAGGTAAGTTTAGTCCTTCACAGTCTACTAAAATATGGAAACAATCCTAGCTTGTGGGTGACCTAATCAGTGGATTGAATCTCTAGATTCTAAGGGATAGCTCTTTTTGTTATATTAATTATGATCTTTGATACAATACAAACTAATGGGAAAAGGAAGAAAGAAAACTTAAAGGAAAATCCTATCTAATGATGGTGATACACCTAAATTTTGATATATCCACTCAATTTGATCTCTTAAAACATTTATTTATACAATAAAAAGGATAAAATTTCAACTCCAATTGACCAATATACATAAGTATTTCATGAAAATGTTTTCTCTAGTGATTAAAGCTTGAGGGAAATGATGGAATATGCTTGATTTAAGGAACTAACGACCTACTTGCATCCACTATAACTTTAAATAAAAGACATCAAACATAGAACATGACTTGCATAATTTGATCAGCTAGTAACTAGGTAAGAATCAAGACTTAGTAAGGAAGAAAATTCTATCACGTGTAAATCACTCACATTTATACACTATACAAGTAGCTAGAAATTGAAAATAGTCCTTCTATTAATATAAAAAAGGTTACAACTCAATCTTTGGTAGAATTTTTTATCTTGCCAAAAGAGGGATAAAATTCAAGGATAAAAATCCAACTTATATAGAAAAGTATACAACAACCAAGAGATTGGCACTAAAAATAGGAGAGGTCAACTCAGTCCAACTTGTGTTGTCCAAAGATCTAAAAATAATTCCCTTTATCTTATGCTTTGCATGAAATCTCTTTGGTGTTAAAAATAGAAAAGGAGAGAAAAATTTGAATCAAAATATTCATCATGCATGAGGCTATGCTAATCTCTAACTATAGAACTCCTCTTGAGATGTTGGAATGTTTAAAATCTTTCCTTTGCATGAAATCAATGCCAAAACTAAATTTATAACTATGCTTGAACTACTATAAATGTTTGAAAGGCTCGAGACAAACAAGAGTGCATGAAGAAAATTCTATGTTTAGCTCTCCAACATTAAACTCCTTGAATCGTTCATGCATTTGAGTCTATATTTTAGAACTGAAAGAGTCATGTTTGAAATGGTTGCATGTCTTGATCGTGTCTAATCCTACTTTAGGCCACATTACATGCTCTACATATAGACTATAAAACATGTTAATATATTTAATGGCTATTAAAATCCTTTGCTTTTTATTTATAGTTCTTCATTTCTATGCATATATTCATTCTATTTATCTATGTTATTTCCTTCAACCTCTTATTGTCTCTGTCTATTTCCTACAAAAAAATTTCTCGAGACTTTTCTTTCAGGTGTTTTGAGATCCTCCTATCAAAAAATTTCCATTGAAGAAAAAGTTTAAAGGAATTCTTTTCCTTTAGGATTTTATTCAAAGACTTTTCCTTTTTGATTTTTCTTATCTTTTGGCTTTAACACTTTTCTCTTCATGCTTGGTCCCATAAGAATTGTTAATTTCTTTTAGATAAAAAGTCTGAAGGAATTGTCTTGAGATTTTATCTTGAACCATTCCTTCAAACAAAAGGTTTGAAGGAATTTATTCCTTCCTAAAATTCCATTTAAGCTTTTCAAAATATCCCTTTAGGATTCTAAAGTGTCCTTTTCATAGTGTCCACTCACTTCATTTATTTCCTTCAGAAAAAAAGTCTAAAGGAATTATCTCCTTTTTCTTGATAATGAATCTCCCAAAGGGAAAGTGCCCTTCGGCATTGTTGGAAGTGAAATTTATTGAAGGGAACATACCCTTCAAGATTCTTTCCAATGTTTCTTTCAAACAAAATTTTGAAGGAATTGTTTCCTTCTAGTTTTTTGTTAAAGAATTTCTCAAAAGGAAGAGCCCTTCGAGCTTTCTCAAAATGAACCCTCAGACTTTTTGAACATGCCCTTTAACCTTCTTTCCTAAAGAAAAATCCCTTTGGAATCTCTACAAGTGATCCTTTAGAAGTTCAAACCAACCCTTCAAAATTATTTCAAAGTGACTTTCTTGAAGGGATAGTGACCCCTCAGATAAATTATAAAGGTCCTTTCTGGAAAATTTGAATTAAACTCTTCCAAAAGAGCCCTTCAGACTTATTTCAAAGGTCCACTTACCCTTCAACTTTATTTTAAAGGACCCTCCTAAAAGAAAAAGACCTTTGTACTTTTGTAAATGGTCCCTTAGAACTTCAATAGACCATTTTCTTTAGACAATTCCTTTAGAAACTTTACAATGGAGGAATAGAAAGGAAAAGAGCCCAATTTTCATCTATGAAATAGTCTTAAAAAAATGTAGAGGCCTTCAAATTTTTTGAAAAGCACTTTTTGGAAGGTAATAAACCCTCCCAAAACTTTGAAGTGATCTTTGTCCTTTTGAGAACAACCTTTCTTCTTGTAAATATTGAAGTCCTCTTTAGAATTTGCTCCTTTCAACTTCTTTAATCAACATTTGTTCTTTTCTATAAAGAACAAGACAAGTGAAATAAAACCCCCTAAATCACCTAGACAACCTCAAGGCCTGTTAACCATGGATTTCAAGGATTTCTCTAGACCAATTATTGAGCTCTAAAGATAAAATGACATTGTAATGTTTTAAATGGAAAGGGTGGTGATTTGACATGTGGAGTCAAAATTATCAACAAGTATAACACTATTTCTCAAACATGATAGGTTTTTAAGGCTTCCACTTCTAATAACCCAAAATATTTTTCCATAATTAATGATCAATAAAATACCTAAGATGTTTATGCCATTAATGATGACTATGACCAATATTATAACAATTATAAATATGTTAAATATTGTCACTTTCAAAATTTGGAATCATTCACATACATTGGCAAGGTCTAGTTTGAAACCTTTGGTGAAAAAGGTCTCTTTTAGACTTAGACTTTTAGGTGATTATTGCCTAAGTTTAGTGTATGAAAACATAACTTTGGGCCTCTAAAAAACTAATTTCAACTGATCACCTACACTCCAAACCTTGTAGAATTCTTGTCTTATGTAGAGGTTATACGGCAAGGTAATTTAGATACCCTAAATCTCTTAGAAACCTTATAATATGACCTTGGCCAAAAGCCTCAGTCCTCTATTTTGTGTTTTTAGGGAAAGAATCCCTAAATACTATCATCTTATGCTTTAAAGGTAGTGTCCACTTCAATCTACCAACTAGCCCTTCAAATAGGGTTTCCATTTTCTATATCACACTAAAACTTTAATGAGGGTGTCACCAATTATCTAACCTCTCCATACAAATACCTTTGTAGCTCTGCTAATGCCACATGTAGGTGAATATTTTCATGTATAGGTAGTAATATAAGATGGTACGTAGTGAGTGTTACATTATTTTGACCTTCAATGGACTCTAGATTCATCCCAGGACCTCTAAATTCACTCCTCATTCAAAGACCTTATTAATCTCAAACACTCCTTTCTAACATGACTAGTCCTCATAATATACTTGTACATGAGTATAATGGTATGAAATTGTGAGTGACTATGTTGAATATCACAATCTCTCTTATAAAAAATGAAAATATTTATTTGATTATTATTATTAGGTGAATGCCTTCCAATTTTAAATACCATAGTCATACTTCCATGGACATGTTAAAATTTACAACCCAACTCACTCAGTTGACTATGCATGATAGTCATGGATCCAACCAACTTCATAGTGTTTATAAATGCAATTCCATGAAACATTATTTGAAGAATTATATTTAAAAGGTAAAGGTAATCAAGATAACATTAAAAACATGTAAAATGACATATCAAAACTCTTTGAAATCATTTTCAAAGCATGAAGATCTAGAAATGGTGGAAATAGGCCTGCCATCCCAAATGAGAGCAATCTATAAAATTGAGATCATTTGTTCATAAAAACACATTGGAATATGAAACCAAGAATGAAAAACTTTAGAAGAGGGATTCAACATCTTATGGAATCAAACTCAACTAGATTATATGAAATCATCTAAAAAAGAGAAAAACATGTAGGGTGCATATATTAACAAGCACAATAGATATTCTAGCTTCTTAAGAATGGTTCATAAAACACATACCATCATTCCTCTAAACCCAAAAATCAAATGGATGTTTATTGAGTGTATAAGACACCCCTAGGAGCATTTTTTCTAAAACCTCTCTTACTGACCGTACCAAGTATAAACTTGAGGACCATCTTTCTTTCCAAGCCTAGTGGAAGAAGAGAGAATCAATTTTCTTCATTTTTTGAAGATTATAATAAAAAATATCATTGGAAAAAGTGTGTGGAAGACCAAGAGACACTAATGAAATGTCCTTAGCTATAAGAGGCCATATAATTTTGTACACCTCATTAAATGCTCATTTTTTCTAAGAAAAATATGTTTTGTTCTAAATAACCTAACAATTTTAAGTTAAAAATAGTTACTTTGGACTTCTTAGGACACATGGGACATGAAATCATCTTTCTACATCTTCAAATTTCCTAAAGAGGTTGTACAACTCATTTAATACTCCATTTTGACCCCAAAATGACTCAAAAAGATATAAGTATGTAAAATGACCAAGACCAAGGCCAATATGACATGAAATGACATATAATACAACTTGTTATCTAATTTTAGACACCTAAAACTCTTAAAAATCAAGTTTTTACCTATAGGGGTCCCAATTTAACCTTTAGGGTCAAATTTGGTCAGCATTAACACTACTAAGGTCAATTATCATTGCAAGCTAGCTCACAAAGATCCTATTACCAAAACTAAGAAGCCATATTTATAGTAATAACTTATTAAAGATATTAAAAACACAAATTTAGCTTTGAAATCCCCTGAGGAACCATCTCCTCCTTTTGAAACCCTAACCACTTGTATTCCCTCAAAATCTACATTACCTTTCAAAACTCACACTAGTTCTTCTTCTAAACCTCATTGGAACTTTCTTAAAGAACTTAACTCCATGCCTTATAAGATTCCACTTATGGAGTTATTTCATAATTCCCCTTATCATCACAAGTTACTTATGTAATAATTATAAGAGATTAAAGATCCCTCTCATATAGATGAAGAACCACCTTGTATTGAACCTCAACCTACCAATGTACATACCATTAAAACTAGGTGTCCTTATTCTAAACACTCTATTGAATTTATTAAAGAAGACATGATTAATGACAAGATCCTTTTTTACACTGATGATCTGCCACTATTCATTAAAATGGCCATTAATACCACCCTTATTCATAAATTTTTAGTTGTTGAAATCTATTAGATTAATGTGACTTATTTATGGCTCATCTAACAACTTAGTTATAAGAAGGATCATCTCAAGCAAACCTGACTTACCTATCATGGTTTCAATAAGACTAATCAAAATCCAATTGGTTATATTTGGCTTCCCCTAATAATCAGACCTAAGAGTGTTCAAACTAAACTTATAGTCCTTGATTTTCCCCTATCTTATAACATACTCCTTCATCATCCATGGACTCACAAAATGAGGGATATTGCTTATTTTAGTAGACAATACATCTAATGCTTACATAACAACAAATGGTATAATCATGAGATTGATCCCAACCCTTGGAATATTCAACTTCTAAATCTAAAATCTCAATATCACATCCAAACCATTCCTAAGATTAATAATGTTCCTTTACTTGAGTTTATCAACATCAATCTTGATTTACAAGTCATTCTTTCAAATTTAGATGATGATAAACCTAATGATTTGCAACATACTTGCGATATTACCAAGCTACCTCCCTACATTTGGAGTGGCTTCCTCTTTCTTTATTACCTTGGGACCATACTATTCCCCTAATTAATGAGATCATTGATATCCCCCTCTATGTAATGATTAAGCCTTCTTTACCTAAAGAGACCTTCACTTGAAATGATTATGGAGTGACCAAATTATTTCAAGATCCTCTCATCATGTCTCCACATACATTCAGTAATATTAGAATTTCACCTTCTAAAACTCCCCCTGAATCTCAAGCATGTACAATTTCTCTAACATATGATGATAATTACACAATGGCCCAAGATTAATATCAGGACTTAGATGTTCAACATTATCAAAAAAACCTTAGGTCAAATACATGCTTTTAACTAGGATATTCATACCATTTCTACAAATCACGAATTAGATCTCGAAGGTCATATGCCTGCTACTAATTCTTTACTTCTTGATACTCCTTGGGTGGTATAATAAATCATACCTTATAAACCTCTAGAAATTATTGAATATTCTCTACCACCTACTAATCCCATCACTATATCCAACCCTTCCCCCATCAAATATACAAACAATACACCAATCCCATCTGATCCATATACTCCTCCTTTCAAGATTACACTAGATGCCAAAGCCACTGATGTCTATAAGATAGATTCTAAATATGATTCCCATGGTACTCAAATTATGGATCTCAAAGTAGATGTTGAGTATTATGGTCCTATTCCCACTTTGCCTAGTAATGAAGCTATTCTTGAAATACTTCATGCCAGATAACCTTAACTTCTTCGACAACATCACAAACTTGGGAATTTCAAAACCAAATCCCCTTATTTTAATAAATTCATTGCTAGCATTGATCCTAATGGTAATCCATTTTTTTTTTACCAAATGCATCATAGCACTTACAAGGTGGTAATTCTATGCTTATCAAATAAATTAATCACATTAAATATGGCAATCCATCAAGCCCTTATCCAATTATATTTTATCATGAACTCTCACCTACTGAATATGATAAATTTAGTTTATTTTTTCAGAAATATCATGATATTATTTCTTTGTCCTATTTTTGGTATTTAATATATAATTTTGGTGCACATCATCATCACTTATCCTAATGCCAAACCTATGCATCAAAAGTAACAAAAATTTCCACCTAAGATTTCCACTTTATGTCAAAGAAATTATAAAACTTTCTTGATGCTAAATTTATCAAGCCAATGGATTATTCTGAATGGGTTTCTAACATAGTTCCCATTGAAAAAAGGTCATTATGGTCATTCACATTTATAATGATTTTCATAATATTATTATTGCTTGTCCCAAGGACAATTTCCATTTACCTTCAATAGATGCCATTATCAATTTCATAGCTGGCTATGAAATGTTATCTTTTATGGATGGCTTCTTAGGCTACAATCAAATTTACATTTCCCATGAGGACCAATATAAGACCACTTTCACCATGAAATGGGGCACTTATTGCTATGTTAAAATTACCTTCAGCCTCAAAAATTCTAGAGCCACTTATCAATGAGCAATGACTCAGATTTTTCATGATCTTATCCATAAATTTTTTGAAACCTATATGGATGAACTTATTGCTAAGTCAAAAATTCATAAGACTCATGTTTTTGATCTTTCCATCATCTTTGAACATCTTATAAAATACTAAGTTAGACTCAATCCTTAAAAATGTGTCTTCGAGATCACATCTAGAAAACTATTAGGATTCTTAGTCTCTCTCCACAGCATCGATGTTGACCCTAATACAATTAGTAATATCATCGACATGCCCATTCCTTGTTCCATTCTATACATTCAAACTTATCTCAAAAAACTTAGGGAAATTAGATGATTCATCCCTAAAATGGCTTACCATATCCACTTTATCAATTCTATTCTTAATAAAGGTAATGCCTTAAAAAAGATGGATCCTTGTCAAAAATCCTTTGATAAATGAAATAATTATTGATTCAGCTACCTATGATTTATCCTCCTTCAAATTATTTACCTTTGATCTTATATACATCTACCACACCCATATTAGTTGGAGAAATTCTTACCCAATAAGATGATACTGGAAGAGAATATGCCATATACTACATCAGTTGAAGCCTCATCAATTATGAGAAACATTATACCAAAGTAGAACATGATTTCATCACCATATATTTTATAGTTGAAAATCTTCAATATTACATGCTCTATCATACCATTTATGTCATCATTCATTCTGATACCTTTTATCACTTTTTATCCAAAGCCTTTCTTCCTAGAGATAGTGGCAAAAAGATAGTCCTCCTTATTGAATTTTATCTCTACATTTCTACTCAAAAAGATGTCAAAGGGTAAATCATAGCCTATCAACTTGCTACAACTCTTATGTTAGCTACCAATCACCTTCAAGATAGTCTTCTTAATGATAAAATTATCTATATTGAAAGTCTCAACCAAGCAATCTCTCTTAAAGATTACTTCCATAACATCACTATTGATATTGATAAAGTAATCTTGATGAATTTTTTATCCCCCCAAATACTACAGAACCATGATTAGTCATCAAAGAACTTGTTGAAATTAATGTCAACTTAAACGAGGATACTTGAACCCTTCACTTTGATGGTGTTAAATGCCTTCAAGGAGGTTGTAGCCTCATGATTCCTCTTGGAAAAATCATCCCTCTATATTTTTTTTTAAACTTTAATGTCACAAAAAATATGGTAGGGTACGAAGCTCTAATCTTAGGCATGAGAGATGCTCTTGATTTAGATATCCAATACTTGCATGACTTATGTGATTCTCAACCCATTTTCCACCAAGTCAATGGTGATTACTAATGAAAAAGTGATAAACTCATTTATTATCATCAAATTGTAACTATTCTCACAAAATACTTCATTTCTTTCACTATCGAGCCTCTCCATTGAGTTCAAAATTCTATTGTTGATTCCTTTACTTCATCTTTTATTTTTCATCTACATCAAGTTCTTTACAATCCCAATTTTCTTATCCAAATAAGAAAATATCCATATTATATTCAACCACCAGATTCACTTATCTACCACATCAAGGCTAACACCATTTGATAAAGCCTATGGTATAAAGACATCATTCAATTTTTGGAACATCAAACTTATCCTCCCAATCTAAACTCCTGTGAAAAGACTCATATTCATAAATAAAATTTTAAGTATGTATTTTGATATAACATACTTTATTATCACAATGATAAAGGTACATTTATCCATTATGTCATGCAATATTAGGTCCCTCCTCTTCTTGAATAAGCACATGGGGGATTTGTGGTGGCCACTATAGTGAATATTCTACAACTTGTAAATTCCTACATATGGGATACTTTTGGCCCAATCTCAAAAAATATACCACCAAATTTAATAAAATTTTTACTCCTTATCAACTTCATGATGATATAATTCATTTACCTCTAATCAAGCTTTAAACTATCGAATCTCCCTAGCCATTCACCATGTGTAGATTAGATCTCATAGGCAAACTACCTCACTCTCAAAATGGGCATGTATTTATCATCACATATTTTGAATATTTTACCAAATGGGTTAATCCTATACCCCTTATCAATGTCAATAGTACCACCATATCCAAATTCATTATTAATCAAATCATTTTTTGCTTTGGTGTCCCTCATACTATTATTTCAGACAATAGTGGTAATTTCAAAAATAAGGATGTCAACCCACTCTATGCTAAATTTAAATCAATCATAAATTTTCCACATCTTATCATATGAAATATAATGGCCAAGTTAAGGCTAAAAAAAATTCTTAATAAAATTATCCAAAAGACAATTTATGAAACTTGAATGTATTGGCATCTTCATCTCTATCCTTCTTTTTGGGCCTATCAAACTAGAAGAGTACTACCACTAGGGCAACACCATTCTCTCTAGTCTATGTTTTGAATTAGTCCTTCCATTAAAAGTTGAGCTTCCATCTCTCTTTATATCTCTTCATTGTATCATACCTAATGAATCATTACGTTAATCTCACCTTCATGCCCTTGATCTCCTTGATGAAAACCATCTTTGTATTTTCCAACATATTCACTAATACAAGGCCCATATTACCAAAACATAAAACATATGTTAAAGTTCACATGTTTAATGTTGGTGATCTTGTCCTTATATTAGACTACACTCATGATAAATAAGGTAAATATTCCCAAAAAAGGTGGGGTCCATATTTAGTCAAAGATGTTCTTGGTCTAAGTACCTATCACCTTCAAACAAATGAAGGCCATGTTTTCAAAGAGCCCACCAACATATAATTCCTTAAGAAGTATTTTGATTAATCCTTCCCTTATTTTCATGATTTATATATATTCTATATATCTCACACTTTTTTAGGTTACTTAAAAGGGCCTCTCCCTCTAAAATATTTCTCTTTTCACAAATCTTAGTCATTCCTTTTTGGTCTTGTGGTTTTCCCTTTTTCTCAAGAGTTGCATTGTAAAACCATGCATAGGACCCAATCTTCCTCATGATGTACTGTAGTTTATTTTTCATACTTTTTACACACTTTTTTCACCCCTTGGTTTTATATTTTGTGAGTTGAATTATAAAATCATGGATAGTACCTAGCCTTCCTCACAAATACCTTATTTTTCTTATCCAATTTACACTTCCCATGCTTTTGTACACCATCATAGGTTTCTATTTTATGAGTTGTAGTTTAAGACCATGGATAGGACCTGGCTTTCCTCATAAAATTACCACAATGTCATTCCTTTTCTAAAATGTGATTTACAATGGTTATGAGTTTTTGATCATTGTTCTCAACTTTAAATTTTTCTTCTTTTGATAGATGAAATTTAAAAACAAATTATGTTAGCATTTTTTCCTACATTTCCCTCATTCTTATGATAAGGAGTCACACTTTTCTATCATTTTATCCCTTTTTTGGTCTTCATCAATTTTTTTGTAATTTGAAGTAATTCAAATTGTTTCATGTTTCATTCCCATTTATTTCCTTTCCTTTAACTCCACATTGGATAAAACAAGGTTGAAGTCAAGATAGCACTTTTATTTCACTTAGATTTAAGAAACTCTTAGACACCATGCTCTCTGAATTTCTTTCTCTTAGTAACTAAGTCCCAAGTATTCAAATTAAATTCATATTTAACACCCATGTTTGGTCTTCAAAATCTGTATAGAGGAGGAATAGAAAAATCCATCAAGAAAGTTAAAAACCAAATCATTTTAAATAAAAGGAAATGATATACAAAAGGTAACATACAAATCTCAAAAGTCAATATCACACCAAAAGACATGATTACAAGCACATCTCCTATATCTAATTGAATCTAAAACTCCATAGTTGGCCTCAAAATAGAGTCAAGGTCCATTGGGGTGTGGTAGGATAGTATATTGGAATAAAATAATTCAACCAACTCTCTAGTGCTACATACTTTCTCACATAAGTACCCAATCTTCATATTAGATCGACAACTCTATAAGGTGTACTGAAGAATGGGGAATATGTTCTAGGAAGGTAGGTACATTTTAATTTTCATGCATAAAGACTTCATGGGATGATATAAATACTTAATTTGTTAACCTAAGACTTGTGTAGCTAAGAGAATTTCTTTAGATTCTTTAAGTTTGAAAGTTTTCTTGTTTTGACAAACCTAATTTGAGTGTCTTGACTTCAATAAAGAGTTCCTCTACCTTAGATTTTCATTCATTCTCCCCTCCACCCATTTCATTTCCCTACTTGATAGGCATATGTGTGATTCTAAATATATTTTACCTCTTCTTTACTTCTTTCTTCTTCACATCTTAAAAACATGCTAGCATTTACTTTGTTTCAATTTTATCTATCCTTATAGTGAAACAATATACTTGAGAAAGTATGGGTTACTTTCTTTACACCCTGGCTCTACATTTATAGACTTGATTTCTTTTCCTTTTACCATTTGTAATTATTGTACCACCCCTTTTTATGAACACTTAATCCATTTCTACTTTTGTTTACTTTTTCCATTGTTGAGTGAGGTTGGCTTGGTACTTCTCACTCATCAATGTTATTTTCCCTTTTTATGTACCTTTTTCCATTGATGATTGAGTAAGGATTTTTAATTCTCACTCATCAATGTTTTTTTACCATTTTTTTCTTGCCCATATTTGTTTAAGCAAGGATTGTTATTAATTTTACATTATTGTTTGATTACCATCCTTTTTGACATGTATCCTTGGTTTGACTTAGTGAGTTTGCCTTTCTTACTCAAGGTTTACTTGTTTGATTTTTTTGGTCTTTAATAGCCTTTGATTTTTAGTCACCTAATTTACTCTCAGTTTCAACTTGGTCATTTGGTATAACATAAAACTTGTTACCCTAACTTACCAAATTTCCAAGTAAATCCCATTCAAATATCACTAGTTATCCTAGCTTTTATGCATTTATTTATTTTTTCTCTTTAATTTTGTATTCTTACGTTTGTCAAAAGTAGTATTTTTGCCCTCCACAATAAAAAAAAAAAAAAAAAAAGACAATATTCTAGGGATAAAGGTAAGTAAAGGTATGATTATATTTATTTTTTCAATTATTTCCCTTTACATCATTTACTTTCAATTATTTTTACTTTAAAATACTACAATGTATTTTATCCTCATCATTGTGTGTTACTATGTTCTTTCTTAAAGGACCATCCTCTATTACACCTGAGTGACACATGAAAATATTTGAATGAGGTATATGTATACACATAACATTTTCAAACATTATCAATTACTAATGTTTTCTATATTTCAAGAACCCATCAAGTCTCAATCTCTTTGAGTGTACACCCTAAGGGGTGAATTGGGAAAGGGGTGGGTAGACCATTAGTGCTTTTTAGGATTGTTATCCCTTTTACCACTTGATATCTACACACTTGTCTCCTAAAAACCATTCCCCTAAGCTTTGCCTCCCATTTTTCACACTTCTCTAGTCATTTCCTCCTTCATTAGCCCTTTCCCTAACCTAAACTCCTTTTTGAAAATTTACATGACAATGTTGGCCACATCGACCTTGTATTCTTATTGATAAAACTATTAGGGTCTAGGTTAGCCCTTGGCCAACCTAGTATGTGACCTAGATAGTTTTTGTCAACTAAAATACTAGGTCAACCTTGTTAGCCAAAACTTTTGGAAAGGTTTACAGTTAGATCCAACTATATAAACACATCTAGTTTTTCATTATTAGAGAGTAGGCAAGAGTTATTATTTGCTTGCACTTATTTAAAATATGCTCTTCCACCATTCTACTTGAGGAGTCTTAGCTTAGGGTTTTTACTTGGATAATCTAGTCTTGTGGAGAAGTCTTGGATGCTTTGGCCTTTCTTAGTGATCCTTACAAACCATAACAAGCTCTTAAAAATCCATTTTAGCCAAGGGAGAGATAGAGTCTTGATGGGTTCATCTTTTAGGTAAGTATTCTCTAACTTTACTCCTCTCTTTAGTAGATATAAGTAACATAAGTATTGGCTTCAAATAATATTAATCTTCTTCTCCATGTATTAGGGTATTAGTCATACATATCTTAGCTAATATTCTCCTATACATGCTTATTTGTTGATTAACCCCCATAATGTGCCACAAAAAATAGTGAGTGCTAGATTAGATTTATTTTCTTTACTTGTTATTAGTATAGTGAATATGAAAACACAGGACTTAGTTAGGGTTATTGTGTGATTATGCTTGATTGGAGACTTTAAAACCCTCCTTAGGATTCTTTATTGTGATAATATATCCCCTAATTAGATCTAGAAGATCCTCATTTTGGTCATGTTTCTGATTATCTAATGTATCCCCAATCAGAAGTGTAATTATGATCTATCTTCTCTGAGTTAGGATTAATTTATAGACATGATACATTTCTAATTACATATAGATAGTTTAATTATGCATGAGACTACCACAAATTTAGAGGAATTCCTTGATGCAACACTAGATGACATGGATAATGAGAATTATGGATTTGATCCATATGTATGTATGGAGGAGATAAGATTAGGAAATTACTACATCCTTGAGGATGGATCTATTTTATCGAACCTCATGAAAAATCAAGAAGACCTTAAAGGCACATGGTAGTTTTTCAATGGATTCAGAAGTATAAATGGTTTGTGTGTATGCATTATGATGATATACCATAAAAAAGAGAAGTATTTTCATGCATACATATTATATAGTTGAACCAATAATGTATCTAAGTATGAGGCATTGATCCAAGGCCTCCATTTGGCACAAAAGAAAAGAATTAAGACACAACAAGTGTTTAAGGAATGTGAGTTAGTTGTAAATTAGGTGATAAAATAAAATGAATCTAAAAAATATCCTACTAAAGGTTTATAAAAATAGAGTCTAGGATCTCATTGAAAGCTACAACACTTTCAACATAGAAGCTATGTCGAGCAAGAAAAATGATGATGTAGATAGTATTGCCATAATAGGCTCTTAATATAACCTCCTTATTGATGTTGTGAGATATTCAAGATAATTGTAAAGCTTATATTTAGATCTATAATTCTTGACAATGATACAAACTGGCAAGTGTTCATGAATGATGAGAATATCATCAATTTCCTACAAGAGGAGGTAGAGTTTTCTACAAAAAAAAATTAGAGTTATAGGCACATTATGAGGATGAAATAATCCAATTAAAATGAAACAAGATACCCAAAGGATTGGTCACACTAGAGAACATATTCAAATCTAATGATCAATTCAAAGTTGAGAAGAAGAACATGATGGTAAAGAAAGAGAATTGTGAGCAAGTGGTCATTTTAATTGGTAAGCTCTAAAAAGATGTAAAATTATGCAATTAGCCTAAAAAGTAAGGGTTTATTCACCTTTATAGAAATTATGATGATATATTCACATGGAGTTACCAATATATCAAGGGTTTTGACCTAACCTTGGCCAAACATATATTTTTTCTAGACCCTAACACCAAATTGGTTAGGCAAAATTAAAGGCTTATAAAACCTAGATTAGAACCATTGATAAGGAAGGAGTTGAAAAAATGCATTGAGGCTAATATCATCTTCCTAATTAAACACTCTTATTGGATAGCCAATTTAGTCCTAGTGAGAAATAAAAGTGGAGATATTAGGATATGCATGTATTTTAGGGACCTAAATAGAGCATCCCTCAAGGATCACTATTCCCTTCCACTCATGGAATAGATCCTTAAAATAGTAATAGGGACTAAAATATTTTCACTTATTGATGGCTACTTGAATTGTATTCATATATTGGTGAAAGAGTATAATTATTTTAAGATAATATTTACCACAAAATGGGGCACTTATATGTATAAGAAGATGCCTTTTGGACTAACCAATGCTAGTGAAAACTTCCAAAGAGCTATGGACATGGATTTTAGGGGATTGATAAATTATATGATCTTGTTTTACCTTAATGATATCAATGTTTTTTCCAAATGTCCAACTAATCATATGAATCACTTAAAGCAATAATTAGATAGATGTAGAGAGATTAGAGTATCTTTCAACTCAAACAAGTGTGTATTTGTTGTCAATAAAGGCTAGTTATTAGGTCACATTATTTATAAGAATGGATTGGCCATTGACCCAGAGAGAGTAGAGGCCACTAGGTACCTTTCTCTACCAAGCCACAAGAAAAGCCTCTAAAGTTTTTTGGTAAAGATAAACTTTTTGAGAAAGTTTATACCAAACTTTGTTTCATTGGTCAAGCCACTTACCTCTATGCTCACTAATAGTGACACTTTTAGTTGGATAAGAAAAGGTAAGGATATCTTGAAGTAATCAAATGATAAATGCCTCAAGCTCCCAAACTTGTGAATCCATGTTATGACAATGATTTCATCCTCTATGCTTTTAGAGGAGATGAAAGCATCTCATTAATCTTAGTAAAATAAAATAATGAAAAAATGGAGTATATTATTGCTTTTTTTATTCAAGTACTTAAATATTATGAATTAAGATATAGATTCATGGAAAAATAAGTGTTGGTTGTCATTAGATAATTAAATAAATTTAGACACATGTTCTCTAATAACAAGATTTAGCTAATGGTCTCACATTCAGGTGTAAAAGAGTTTTAATTGAACATAGATACTAATACAAAATATCTCATTTGATCACCAAGGTGATGAAATATGATATTGATATTAGAATCACCAAGATATTAAGAGAAAGAGGATTGTGTGAGTAGTTAGTAGCTAACCTATAAGATGAAGGTAAAATAATTCTTGTGCTAAGATAAGAATGACCAACTGATTAGGATCCTCCTAGTTGCTAGACATAGATCATGAAGGCCTTTTTATAGTTAGGTGAGTATTCTTAAGGGCTTGATAAAACCAAAATAAGAAATTTTAGGTTGTAATATATCTCTTATGTGATTTTCAATGATGTGTTGGTTAGAAAAGACATCAATGGAATTCTTCTAAGATGTAAGGAACAAAATCAAACTAACAAGATCCTTAAAATTTCCATGATATATTATCAGGAGAATGTTATTAACCTAAAACAACTACTATTGAGATTATGAGGGCCATTTATTATTGGCCAAGTATATTCAAATATTCTCATAGATGGGTGAGAATCTATAGGAAATATGCCTTCTTCCCTAGTAAACATAAGATAGCTTCTCTTCCACTTCATCCAATTAAAGTTGATTGACCCTTTTCTTAGTGGGATTTATATTTAATTGGAATGATCAACCATATTTCAAGTGCTAGAACCAAATGTTATCTAACTACCACAAACTAATTTACAATATGGAAATAAGTGGTAATACTCAAAGAGTCAAATGAAACATCCATCTTAGATTTCTAAGGGAATTGTGACTCAATTTGGTGTTCCAACCACCATTATCTTAGATAATGTTATAGGTTTTATTAAGACTATAATAAATGAGTGGGTAGTCAAACATAACATGTATTTGAGTACCTCCTCAGATTATTACCCTCAAGGTAATGGTTTGGCTAAGTTGACCAATAAAAACATGATTTGCATCATCAAGAAAATAGTGGAGGAGAATCACAGGACTTGGATTACACAACTCAATGTAACCCTTTGGGAAAATAGAATAATGTCTAAAAGAGAAATAGGTAATTCTCCCTTCATGTAGGTATATGGAAGAGAGGCTAGGATGCTTATGTCACTTAAATTACCATCACTAGAGTTTGCCCACCAACTAAAGCTAATTGAAAATGATCTTATGATGGTGAGGATAGATAAACTAATATATCTATAAGAGACTAGAGGGAAGAAATACATACCTTGGAACTTCAATAAACACAAATGGAGAATCTTTGACAAGAATACTACTGATATAAGTTTACAGGAAGGAGACCTAGTGATCAAATAAGACATAGATAGAGAAAAAACTAGGAAGCACACAAAGTTTAATGCAATATGGAATGGTTCTTATGTCATCACAAGATGGAAATATGCCAATGATTCTTAGCTCTTAAGACTAAATTGAGAAGAGATACCAATCCTAGTTAATGGGATCCATTTAAAGCACTTCTCTTGAAGTACTTTTTAAATTTTATATAGTAGTTTAAATTTATTTTATTTATTCTAAGTGATATATCATAGTAGTTTAGTCATTTTATTTCCCTATGTGATTTTGCACATTTTTTCTTGTTCCTTTCTTTATCTTTTATTGAAAAGTGAATCCCATTTTGGTTTATTTAGTGGCAAGAAAAACAAGTTGTAGCTATCTTTCACTTTTTGGATATGAGAAATTTTGTATTCTTCTATGACTCCATTACCAATAGATTACTTTAAAAGGTTACTAGATTCATGCTTAGTAGGTAAGAATCTTATGGATGTTTATATAATGTTGAAAATTTTTGTTCACCATGGAAGAACATCATCTGATTTCAATTTGGGGTTCATCAGTTATACATATTTTCAAAGTTTAGTTAAAGTTAAACAAAAGGGGATAATTCAAAAGGGAAAGAAGACTTAGCGTATTTTGAATTTTCAAAAGGTTAGACTTTGCACTTTTCATAAAAATAATAATCAAAACTTTTGTTGAGAATAAAATTTATGAATACTTTTCAAATATTGTTAAAAGTTTTGGTCTTCAAAAAAATTATACAAATATTAGTTGAAACTTTTGTTATGAACAAATTTTATGAAGACCAACAATGCTTGGATAGAAGTTACAAATAAAAATTAAAAAAATAGAGAATCTAAAGACTTCAAAATAATTAGCTAAGTATTTAGGTCTTTTGGAAAATTATTCAAAGTAAAAATTGTGAAAGATAGAGGCCCGAACAAATTTTTTGAAGACCAATCAAAACTTTTGCAGAAAAAATCTTCCAAAAACTAAGGTTGTGAAAGCTTAAGTCCAACAAACTTATAAATATAGTTCAAAATGAAAGTTTTAAAATAAAAAATCTAAAGGCTTAAGTCTTTAAAACCTTTTTAAATGTAAAGATCCATATAAGAAGTGAAAAAATATAGAAGTTATAAATAACTACCATGTCCCTCGAGGAGACATCAATAACACAATAGATCAATGTTGATAGGCATATACCCATCGCACAAATGTCTTGCCTAACTAAGCTGATGCTAAGAAACATTTGAGCTCACAATGAGTGATCTTGATATATAAGTGACATGATTGAGCATGAGTCACTCAATGGATAGAGGTAAATAGATGGTATCCATGCCAACATTTCTAGAATAAATGACACTTATCTAAGGACATTCCCCAAGTGTAATTAGATTCAACTAAAATAACACATCAAGATACATAATAGGAAGGTGGTGAGGACTAAACTATTGAGTCACACATTAAATATTATGGTTGGAAGAAGTGATAGAAGTGACGAGTCAGGGAAAATATTCCAAGGTAGTGATCTCAAGAAAGCCATAACCATATTCCTATACATGGAAGCATATAAATTAAGCTGTGGTCCTTAAGTGATTAAATATTAACTATTCCAAAAATAATGAAAGACTATTTCAAGCTGATAGAATCAATTTTGAGGAAATCATCACCATGCCTCAAGGATGTAATTAGGATCTAAATTAACTTTGGCCATCCTTATCTAATTTTCAAAGAGATTATGTGTCTTGAGTTCTAATATCAATTCAATTTTTTTAGCTACATTATTGATTGTAATCAGTGACCCATATGATTCCCATTGCCTATAAAATCTTAGGTCTCACAATGTAAAATGGTCAACATTTATATGTCTAGAAATGCTACCAAAATTTACCCTCCATGATCCCTTTACTGCATAATCCTTATATTTTGATGAAAATTGAGTTTGCATTTATTTATTTTCTTACATTATGTGGTTTTTTGATCTTTGTATGTGGATAATCTTCCTCTCTTTCATTTTTATCCATCCTCCTTAATCTCTATGTATAACTTGGTTCTTTCTTATAGGTTGTATGTTGTGTGCACATAGGTATATACAAATTCCACTTGTGTATCAGTTGTCATCCCTTTTGGTGTTGTATTTCACCCTCTACCTCCATGTGAATTACTTATGCCATTAAAGCATCAATTTTGGAGATTATGTGATATTTTATTATCCTCTTAAATGTGTACTATGTTATTTAAGGACTATATAGGTTCTCTATCTAACCTTGGTACATCACCATTTCACATTTCAACAACCCCATCTCTCCCTTTCCCCCTTAATAGATTTTAGACTTAACATTAGTAGTAGGTTTATTTTATTCTATTTTTAGACCTACATGTTGATCCTAAATCAAATTCATTTAGACTAGAATGAAGTTTTCCCACTTCAAAGGTTCATTCCAAGGAGCATAAGAGTCCCACACCTTAGGGGATGATCCAATTGTCTCATTGAACCATCTTACAATTCATCTGGTGTATGGTTTGAGTGATAATAGTACCTAGAGAATATTTAATTATTTTCCTATCAAAACACACTGTAGATTATAAAACCTTATGCTAATACCTAAGATTATTTTCCAAGATTTTATTAATTACATCTAACTTTTTTTTGTTCATTGATTCAACAAGCTCATTACCTTGCGGATAATAGTTAGATGCAAATTTAATAATTACCTGATTATTATAGGCCCATTTAGTAAATTATAATGAGGAGAAAATACGGCCATTATCACATACCAAAATGAAAGGCATACCAAACAGGTGGCTGTATGTTCCTCAAGGAAGTTGATTTTCATATTAGTTATACAATTATTAAATGCTTGAGATCTTTTCCAATGAGTGCAGTAGTCATTTGTGGTAAGAATGAACTTGTGTCCTATAGATAAATGAGTGTTGATATCTCTTGTTAATTCTAATCCCAATTTTTTGAATGGACATACATTGATAATAGATGTAATGGCATGGCAATGGTGAATTATATATGTATAACAACTTAGTACGTATGATATCTCCATATGGGAATTTGCATATTTAAAAACATGTGGCCAATATTCACCTTCTTTAAAACTAGTTAGATGTAGCACTACCAAAATCTTTACTAGTTTCATACTTCCCATGGAAGTCCTTGAGCACTTCAGTCTCTTCTTTTTTGTTTAGGAATCTCATATATATTCTTTCATGATCTCTTTTATATATTACAACTAATTTTATCTAAATGGATACACCTTAGGTGTAATGCATTCTTTGAGTGGAGTCTATATTATTTAGACACTCATTATTCAATAAATAATAGACAATATATATACCAATGATTAACTGGCCTTTGTCTCTAGTGAAATGATTTAACACCCAAATTGAGTGGGATAGTGTAAGTATGGATTTAATTATTATTTTTTACATCCTCATATCTCCTTGAAATAGTATCTTTGAAGTCATTTAATTATTTCAAAATCCTTTATTTTTCATCTTGGGTATAATTCATGCCAAAAACCATAATTTTTGCTTCTTTTGCATTACCTAAATTACAATGTTCATGTGGAATACCTTTGGTGGGGGATATTTTTTATTTCTCACCTTGGTAATCCATGTCTAATATACTCTCTAGTGAGACAATACCTTTTAGTATGTCATTGGTTTTCAAATTGATTACTCCTTCATCTAACTTGAACTCTCCTCTATCATCCTCATTGATAATATGATATTTGGATATATTAGTGTTGGTGATGAATTGAATGATATGTTAGCCATTTTTTAATACTAAGAGGTTCTTGATATTATTAGTAATGGAAGGAGTATAGACCAACTCTATTCAAAATCTCCTCAACTTGGAGTTAGCAATTGGTTATAGAGTGATTGTAATTATTGCCAATGCATTCACCATGTAATTTATTCTATGAGGTAATGTGTCGATGTTGAATGAATGGAAATATTTAATTATATTTCACACTATTTTATGGTATTTGGAAATAAACTTATCACTACAATCATAGTGTCTCCTAATTTTCTTGAACACTAGTTTTGAGTTGCCAAGTACCTTCAAGCTCTTGACTTTTTTTCTAACATTAAATTAGAGGCCATAAATTAATGCCTCATATTCATCCATATTTATTTTTCATGAAAATTACATTAAAAAGGCTAAAAAATATTAATTTCATATTGGGTTGATGAGATCAATTTAAACACCACACCCACTCCTATATTTAAATCCATCAAATTCTAAGTTCCATAAATGATTTTCAATTGTATGTAGTGAACTCTAATAGGTAGGTGTTTCTATAATGTTGACATATTTATTATTTTAATCAAAATTTAGTGAGGATATATTTCATTATTCATCCAATAATGACCTTTTATCTAGTCTCTAGTAGTATAGGTAGGTATTAGGCTACTTGGAATAGATATATTTTTATCGTAGCAGCCTATAGACTTTTCACTATCACTTTGATGAATCTCTTTTAGCTTGTTGATTTGTAATGAATATATCTCTAATGTTGATAAGAAATATTGATATATTAAATCTAAACTTAGATTAGTTTATTATACCTTCCTAATCTACACTTAGATTAGTTTACTCTACCTTCCCATGTGTAAGGGTAACATAATACAATGAAGGTATGTTAAGTGCATAAAGGAAATCACCTTTCTCCAACTAGTCTAATGCTTCCAACTCTAATTTTTCTTAGATAATTAACATGTTGATGGAGAATTATTCATTATATTCTTGTTGGATATTTTTCAGTGATGTCATGGAGGTGTCGAGGTGAGTGGATGAAGTGTCTTGATAGTCTAAAAGTTAATGACAAAGTGTGTAGTGTGCTTGTCCTAATATGCTTAAAGTAAGCTTGGTTGATCTTAAGTTTTGTAATGATTGAGGATGATTATGGTGATTTGAGGATATGAAATAGGTCATATAATATGTCTTTTATTCTTGAATTCTTATGTATATGAGTGGATTTCATTTGGTAGTTCATAGTTTTCATCTAGACATTTTGGGTCTAGTGGCACAAAAATCTAAGTCAAAAGGTTGTTGACATCACCATTACCATGTATTGATGAGTCAAGTGGATTTAGTAATATGGGTGTGATAAAATTAGTCCAAAGTTTCTATGTTCCAAGTTTTATCTTGTGAATTTGTGTATAACAAAAGATATAACTGTGCAAAATTGGCTTCTCAGGCAGATTGTGATGTCTAAGTCTAAGTAGAGCTAAATAGGCATGTTGATGACATTATATTTAACATGTGTGAAGGTTTAAATATTATTTTGATATATATATATATATATATATATATATATATATATATATATATATATATATATGGATTACCTTATGAAATATGATCATGTGGTCCAAGTTTTAGGTCATGATGTTGAGCGGAGAAGAAGTTATTAAGGTGTAAAGTTGGCTTCTCAAACAAAAATTCACTAAGTTCCCATACTTAGCCAATTTTTCAAAGGGAGATATAATGATGCACCTTTAATAACATCAAATATCTACAAAAAAAAATTAATTTGACTAGATAAGGACCTAATGAAGAGTATTATTCTTGTCAAATATCTAATGGCAATCATGAAACCTTTTAGATAAAGATCAATGGTGAGTGGGTGTTTGTACATGAAGATCAAGGGTGTAGGTCAAGTCAAAGAGGTAAAAGTTTATAATGTTTAAGTAGGTTAAATTTTAGGATAATATTGAAGAGATAAATAGAGTTAATTTGTTCTAAATTATCAAGAAGTAGTGAGATGATGATAAGTGCTCACTGTTTAGTGTTTAGAAGGCATGCGAGGGTACTTAATGTCATAATCATGGGAGTTATGATCAAGATCTAATTGTGATATTTGAAAGATAAAAAACTTGGATGATCAAAAGACATTTATGGTGTGTATTTTTTCAATATTTAAAGGATGCATGAGATGAGGTCAAGATGTTTGATGTTTAACTATGATCATTGGCTTTTGAATTTAACAAAGTGAAAAACCAACTTGTAGTGTTTGAGCCATAACTTTTGATCTAGGATGAATTCATAGGTGTAGTAAAAAGAAACACTGTAGAGGAATTAAAGGTGAATATATAAAACCTAGTTATAAGGTTTGAATGTTTTCAAATTTATATATATTTAACTCCAAATTTGACTATGTGTTTGACCATGGTCTGTAAGTGACCCGAGAAGGATATTTTGAGTTGTTTTGTTGGTATTTGGATGTTTTAAGGGGACTTAGATATTGAAGAGTGTTATATATCTCTAAGAATGTTATATATGGACTTTAGAGGTTTGAATAATCCATATTATATATGAATAAATTATTATAAGTTGATTTTTTGTTTATTCATTGTGTTCTTATGTATAAGGCTAATGTTTGAGTAGATTGAACATATGAAAAGGAGTGTTGTGATGTCTTTAATCATTTGAGATGTTTAATGGGTCATGTGGAGTGGACCTATGATTTTTTCAGTGTTAATTTGTTTCTAAATTTTTTAATGGAGTGATAAAAGGGGGAATAAGTGTGCATGAGACCTATAAGGGCTACTAAGGCCTATTGAAAGGTGTAGTTGATTAAAAGTGACCCATGGATGCTATGGCTGACCTATGAGAATAGTATTGAGATCTATATTCATATGATAAAATAATTAATGGTTAAGGCAATTATAAATTTTGACTAAGAAGATAATAATCATGAAGGATCTATAAAATATAAAACCAAATGTGGTGATTTCTAGACTTAAGGGAAGAGGAGTGTGTGAGTGTTGAAGAGCAAAGGAAAGAAGAAAAAGTGTGTGCCTAGTGGATAGGTTGTAGATTAGAGTAGGTTAATGACTATGTGTATGACCTATAGGTTATATTTATGATGTCATAATAGTGCTCTTATAGATTTTAAGAATGAGGACGAGCGAAGAGGTCTAGAGTTATCTAAAAGGATGTTTTGGATGCCTTGAGTGTGAGAGAAGGATAGATGATGTCTGCGTAATATTTGTGGTTGATTTAAGATGTAGATAAAAGTTTTGAATATGTATATGATCATTTAGTAATATTTTAAAGGTTGTCACACAGTTATTACTAAGAAGTGTAGTATGATCCAAAGTGTGGTTTTAGATGTTTGTGGATGTGTGAAGAAGTGAAGGGGATTGATATACATTGTATCTCCATCAAATTGGTAGGTAATCAGTGTTTAAGAGATGTTCATTTCATAGGTGTTAGGAGGGTGCTCAACATCTAGGTCAGAAAGACTTGACCAACAGGTGTTCAAAAGGACTTGATCATCTTAGGGGAAGGTGCTCCTTATGAAACCTTGATCATAAGGATCTAATCATCCTAGGAGTAGGTGATCCTTGTGAAATAGGTGTTTCACTAAATTTTGGTTAGAAGGACTTGACTAGTCTCATGTTTTTTAATACCTTATAAGACAAGTAGTCCATGTGTTTATAGGCTTGAGAGTGGGTTTTATTCCCTAGGAGGGTCTCCCACATAGATCTTGCATTGTGTGTATGATCTTACATTATGTATTATTCATTGTTATGAATGACTTGTATATTATATGAATGGTTGTGGTAATTTAATAAGGGTTTGAAAGGATTGGAATTGAAGTTGAAATATCTTGCATCACTGATTCACCCCTGACTAGCAGTTGATTCATAATTAGATATACTTCTCTTGATTAAAATCAACAAGGAGAGTTACCATATACCTACACCTTTTAATTTAATTTAAATGTCAACCTAAGGACATAGAATTAATAATATGATGTCACTATATGTGCACACTCAATATTATAATTTGACCTTCTACTAATTGTAATCTAAGATTCTAAATCTATGTAGTAAATGGAATGCTAGAATTAAACATGAAAATAATACTATGAATTAAATGTTTACACTATTTGAATCTTCCTTAAACAATTATATGTAAGAATGTAAATCACAAAATTTAGAAATATCACACAATAGAAAAAAACTAAATAATCATGCTTAGCCATTTAATGGGTTGGATTGTTATTATAAGACTTGTGAAGGTGCCCTTCCTCTTTCTAAATCTAGCTTCAATCCTTCATCTTACAACACTAAAGTGGACTCAAAAATGTTTGTTCATATTAATCAAAATGTAGCAATGAATTTATGTGGAAAATTATAATAACAATTGCTTGACAAAATATACTTCTAGTAATTCTCTAATCAATATTTTACTACCTCTCAACCCTATTGTTACCTATATATATATATATATACAATAGGGGAGATTGTTTTATATAAAACAATATATATTCTAATCTAAGAAACTTTCAACTTAAGATAATCAAAATTGGTTCCTTTTGCTAAAGTCACCCTTCATGTGAATTCTAAAATATTGTTTTAGGACAACCAAAGTTGTTTCAATCTTCAACTGCATCCTTATTTTGATCCATGGAGGTTATAGTCATTTATGTAAATTAGTTGAACTGGGAATCAAATTCTATTTGTTCATAGCTTTGGTTATGTCGTAGCTACAAGATGTGTCTATGTGATGAGATTCATTTACTATAGGATATTTTATGCTATATACCTATTACTCTAAAACATATTTAAAACATATTATAGAAAAATCATCTTATAGTAGAAGATAACTGTAATATAATTGATTTAAATACATAGTTCAAATATTCAAAGAGTAAGGAAACATAATTATATTTATAGGATTATGGCTATTCAAGGATGGAAAATTTATGGGAAAGTACTCAAAAATCATGGTAAACAAGAAGGATGAGTGTGATATATGAGGACGAGAACATGAAATTTATAGGGCTCATGACACCGTGTAACCTAAGACCTTGCTCAACCATGGGTAACAAACTTATTCATTTCCATTTCATAAATAGTTCTGAAATCCATAGGGTCTATGACACCACTTGCAAGGTGAACATAAAATCCATGCCTATATTCAAATAGTTTCCAATTTATGACCTCCTTAGCTTCATCTAATGGGGATTTATCCTACCAATGTGGAACATGATACCAAAATAGAGGGGGCTAAAATTTGAGGCTCAATAATTAAAATCCCATTTCAATTGCAAGTAAAATATGTATTGTGATCCTATTAATAGTTGTCTTTAAGTTAAAAGGGGAATATGGTTCTTTTCTTCTTAGATCAAGAGTGAGCTCATTCCATCATTCAATGTAGGATTATTTTGTACTAGGACCATTAAAGGTTCTCAATCCCAAGTAGAAATATTGGGTTTAATCACAATTCTTACCAAACCAAGTTATAACTTCCTTCCTTAGCATGATGTTATCCCATTCTATCAATAAAATGTCATGTGTCATTGACTCTCATTTTATGAGTAATTGGCCTTCCTTTTCCTTTTTCCTATAATCAGCCACCTCTCTTTCTCTTCTTTGCTCATTCAAAATATATGATGAAAATGCCTTTAAAATGACATATCCAACATATAGGTTAGGGTTCCATTCCCTATTATAAGGCACAATATAGTTATGAATATATAACTCACACAATTGTGTTTGTTCTTCTTGTGATCTCTTTTTTATAGATTTAAAATGAGAGGGGATCATTAATTCATAAGGCATTCATAGTGAATTATCATAAATGTAAACTTATACCATTGATCCTCAAGATAAATTGAATATATCCTTAAAAGATGCCTACAATCAATGAGATCTTGAGTAAGACAAACCATATATTCAATTTTCTATTATAGTTTGGAGATTCTTTCTTCCTTCAACCTGACCTCTTTTTTCAATTTCTTGTTCTCTTTTTTTAATGCATTAAGACTTTCAAACTAACTGTCTATCTAATTTATCAATTTAGAAGACACCACAAATGAGAAATTATACCTAACATATTGGGTAATTATAGGTTTTTCCTATTTTTTTTATACATAAGGTTGTGAAACAATGACTACAGGATGGTCTTCGGCAGAGGGCTATAGCTAAAAAGTTGTAGCAAGTACATCCAATCCTCCTCCTAACTAATCTTGTAGCTTATTTTTTAGTCACTCAATTTCCTATAGGTTTTTTTATAGAGTAGGAAATTCCAATTGTATGGTAGGTTTCTCTATTTTCTCTACTTCTTACATTGGTTCCTCTTGCAATACTTCAAGACTATGTTCTACTTGTTCTACCTCCTTATTGTATTCTTGAAAACATTCTTCCTTGTTAATTTTAAAAGTAAATACCTCTAGTGATTCATTATTGTTAGAATTTTGTTTTTCTCTAGATTCCTCATTAATTTTAATAATAGAAGAATGTTTAGCTTTCATTTTACTTCTTAATCTATGGGATCTATGGGGATTAGATGTTACCTTAGCATTTTTAGGAAAAGGTGTAAGTTCTTCCTCAAATTCTTTAGAGTCAAGTTAGATAATGAGTTTATTCTTTCTTCTTCTAGATTCCTTTCTTGGAATCCCCTTCTTCAATATTTTTCTTGTTACAGGTTCTTGTATTGCTAGAAGAAGATCTTCTTCTATAGGTTCTTATGTGGCTATAAGAAGGTCTTATTATGTAGGTTCTTTTGGAGCTATAGGAAGGTCTTCTTCTATAAGTTATTGTGGATCTATAGGAAGGTCTTCTTCTATCCTCTATTTTTTTACCTTCATTTCCTCTTCTATTTCATTTCCCTCTCTATCACTTTTTGCATTTCTTAGTACTTAGAAAATATTCCCAACTTATATTGGGTATAGTCCTTTATAAATAGTCTTGAAAAATCAACTGGATTAAAAAATGATGAGAAAGAGATTTGGAATTACCTCTTTTAAATGCCTCCACCATTTTTGTGATTATGTTAAGTAAAAATTTGGGGACATTTATCTCAATACCATATCATAAATTATTCATTAATTTGAAGTGAATACCATGCAACATGAAATACCTCCATTCACAAGTGAAATATTTATAGATGAACTCAACAACCTTGGCCCATCTTTCTAGTACGCATAACAGTGTAGTGCCCTATTTTTAAGTTTCCAAGATTTCATTTCCTCTGATGAATTTCTAGCTCTCTACCTCAGCATCAAATTTTTATTACCATGCTTACCCTATTCGTGGAAATTTCATTACTCTACTAATGATGGTTTTTATTAGCTTTATTTCCTTTCCTCCTATTATTACTAGGTTATTATACAATGAGCCAGTAAATTCTTCTACAATTCCTTGATCTAGAGCCTATATCCTCTCAAAATATTTTGCCTATTCTACATTATAGAATGGGGTAAGGATATCTAGGCTATTGGTTAGAGGAGTGATATCAAGTGGTTCATGTTTAATCAAGTCCCCTCCCATATTATAAGGTAAAATTGGAGTTTGTAGGGTCTATGTTCTTGTAACAAGGTTTTTTTATCTTTGGGTAGAATGTTTGTGATTTTTGCTTTGGGAGTAGAGATTATCCATTTGAATTATGGGAAATACCCCCCCCCCCCCCAAGTTAAATATTCACTTGTCTTAAAGGGATGAAGCTAACATGCAAAAAAAACTCATGGCAATAACAAGGGGTGGTGGTAGAAACACATCAATGGTCATATCAATTGACAGAGGAGAAGATATGGTGAGATGGCATGATAAGGAGAAGATATGGTGGCATGTTAATAGTATTAAGGCCCATCATTTTAGAAATAATTAAAACTTATGACATAAAAAAAAAATGTAATTACCTTAGTACTTATAGGAATACCTTTCATTAATGCGTAAATGATGATTCAAAGTGGCAGAGTGAGGTGTACTAGCATGTGTTTTCATTTGATTACAAGAAAAAATGCTTTACAAAAATGTAATGTATGATGGAGTGATAAGAATTCATACAACAATGAGAAATGTTTCCTAGAGCAATAAAAAGTGTTCTATAGCAATAATATATATCCTATAGCAGCAAGATTTTCATCTTGCAACAAAGAGGAAAGTGTATTTTTGCTCCAAGAGAATGAATCCACAAGAAAAAATAGATAAAAACAAAAGTTTTATTGATGTATATCTCTCTCTTTCTTTAACTTTATAATGAATGTTGATCAACTAGTGACCTAGTTTTCTGAGATAACATCTATTAACACCTGAAGGTTTTCATTGCTATTTTTTTTGATTT
The DNA here is from genome assembly GCA_037957365.1 of Torreya grandis. NCBI lineage: Eukaryota > Viridiplantae > Streptophyta > Pinopsida > Cupressales > Taxaceae > Torreya > Torreya grandis. The sequence goes on along the minus strand of JARHVA010000222.1, from coordinate 2,018,366 downwards.
TTTTTAGATTTTATGGTCTGTACTCAATTAGAATTGTAGAAATATAGGAGGTAGGATTTTATTAATCCTAAACCAAGCCATTTTGATGTATTTTTTGAGGCTATAGGAAGCTTTACTTTTCTTGGAAAATGTTAGAGAAGGGTTGATAGAAATACCCTTCAACTATAAGAATAGGTTGATTTGCTTCATGAAGAAAGGATAAATGTTGTTCTTCAAAAAGTTAGAGAGTGAGAGTTTCCTTGGAAAACTGTTTCTTATATAGCTTGAGCCTATGGCCATTAACAAGTAGTTAAAACTGAATAGAGTTAATGGTCATGAGCTTTAAAGCTCCATTATCAAAAAATTATTCAATCTCATAAGGCCCAGGCCATTTGGAATATAAGTTTCCTTTATGATCCTTGTGTTTAGAGTAAAAAAGGAGTTCCCAATTACTAGGTTGTAAATTCTTAGTCTTGATGTTCTTATCATGCTAACCCACATGTTATCTTTGCACTATTTTGGTGTGATGAAGTGCTTCCTTTCTTAGTTCATCAAGTGTATTCAACTACATGATCCTATATTGTTAAGATTGAGAAAGATCCAAGCCCAATAAAGTGATGCCCTTAATGTTGTATTCTCAAATTCAATAGGTAAAACAAGCTTATTACCATAAACTAGTTCATATGGAGTGAAACCAATTGTGTTTTTCCAAGTAATTCTATAAGCCTAGCCTACTTCCAGAAGATGAGTTGACCAATGTTTTATATGTAAGCTGATATTCTTAGTGGTCTTAGTGAGGATATTTTCTAATTCTCTATTTTTCACTTCCACTTGACCATTTGATTGAGGATGGTAAGGGGTAGAATTTTATGTCTAATTTCATATTCTTTTACCAAAGAGGTTATGAGGTTTGATGTGAACTATGGGCCTTGGTCTATGACTATTTAACTATGTACTCCATAGTGGGTGAAGATTTATTCATACAAGAACTCAACTACTTTCTCATCTTGGGCATGGGTTAAGGCCTTGACCTAAGCCTATTTTGTGACATAATCAATACACACCAATATATATTCCTTGTTGGATTTAGGATCAATGGGACCTAAAAAATATAGTCCCCATTTGTGAAAGGGTTCTAGAACCACTTGTGTCTATAATGACATTTCATCAGAGTGAGTGGGTTTTCCCATATGATGGCATTGATCACATCTATGATTACACATCATGGTATCTTTATACAAAGAAGGTCAATAATATCTAGTAGTAATTAATTTCATAGTAGTTCTTTTGATAGCAAAATGACCCCTATAGGGTTCATCATGGCAGGCTCTGAGAATGTCATAAGATTCATCTTCTTAAATACATCTTCTCATAATTGAATCTAGTCCAATGATAAAGAGATATCCTATAATATAGGAATACTGTCTGGTCTTTTAGATTGGATGTTTTTTACTAGGTGAGAAATGTTGTGGTAGTGATCTTGTATCAAGATAGTTAGCAATATCTATGAACCAAGGAGATTGAATAGTTACTACAAATAAATGCTCATCAAGAAAAGAGTCATCAACAATAGGATTGTGCTCATCATTTTATAATTGAGATAGAAAATATGATACTACATTATTGTTACCTGGTCTATCCATAATGATAATATCAAATTTCTATAATAAAATCAACCATCAAATTATCCTCACTATTATAGTTGGTTTGTTCATTAAATACCTAATTTTTGTATGATATATGTGGATGAATCCTTAGTAACCTATAATTTAGTGTCAAAATTTGTTGATGGCATAGACAATGGCAATAAATTCCTTATTTGTTATAGTGTAGTTGATTTCAACCCCTTGAATATTTTTATTTATAAAATAGATTGCATAACTCAAATATTCATCTTTTTGGCCAAGGACAAATCCTAAAGTGGTGTCAAATGCATCTATGTGGATGTGAAAAGGTTTCTTCCAATCAGGCCCTCTAAAAATAGGATTTATTATGAGGAAGTCTTTGAGTTGTTGAAAGGTAGTTTGATAATCATTAGTCCATGTAAATTTAGCATCCTTAGTAAGTAATCCAAACAATGGGGTGGCAATTTTACTAAAGTCTTTGATGAATCATCTATAATAACCAACATGTCCTAAAAATCATCTAACATCTTTTTGATTATTTGGTGTGGGTAAATCCTTAATTATACTTATCTTTCATGGGTCAAATTGAATTCTATTAGGGGATATGTGATGCCCCATCATAATCCCTTCAGTCATAAGCATATAACACTTTTCATTACTCAAAGATAAATGGTGGTCTTGGTAGTGTTGCAGAACTTGCTCTAGGTTGGTACACATTTATTTGAATGTCTACCCAAAGAAAGTGATATCATCCATGTAAATTTCAACATAGTGATGGGAGAGATTAGAAAATATGCTCAAAACATCCCTTTGAAAATTAGTTGGGGTATTGCAAAGACCAAATGTCAAGATGACATAGGCATAGGTTCCCCAAGGGAAAGTAAATGTGGTTTTATCTTGGTATTTTAGAGTAATTGGTATATGATTATAACCACTATAGCCATCTAGGATACAAAAATACTTTTTCCCTACTAATGTATCCAACACCTAATTAATAAATGGAAGGGAAAAGTGATCCTTCTTGGTAGCAGCATTCAAATCTTGATAGTCAACATAAATTAATAATTTTACCCCTTTATTAGGGATAATGACCAGGGGAAAGACCCACTGACTATCCAAAATAGGATAAAAAATCTTACATCCAAGAGTTTTTACAACTCAATTTTGATAATGTATTTAACTGTAGGATTAATTTATCATTGGGGTTGTAAAATAGGTTTATATTCTTCTTTAATCTGAATGTGATGTGTGAATAAATCTAGGGGTATTCTTCTCATGTCATGGTAATCCCAAGTAAATGTTATTGTGTGCTTTCTCAGCATTGTAAGTAATTGACTTTCTTATTGGGGTGTTAAGGAGGTGTTGATATTAAGAGGTTTATTTGGTAGAATGTATACTTGATTTGTTAAATAAAGCATGGTTTCTATTTTGGTCATTAAAAAATAATAATTACATTGATGGGGAAGCGATTGATGGAATGTCTAAATGTCTCTTGCAGTTTCAACAAGATCATTTTTAGTGAAAGTATTCTATAGAGGGCATGGTGTACATTTCAACATGTTTGTGGTTATAGAATCTTGTAAATAGGTATTTTTTAGGATACCAGTAAGGATAACATCTTCTTATTATGCCTTCATAGCTAGACTCCACTCAATTATGTAGATATTTTACAAGGAGATAACTTCCTCAAAGTCATCAATCTAAGGTGTTGTACCATCATTCTAAGAAGACTGGGATGGTGGATAAAGAACCAATTTATTGGTGTAATTTCCATTAGAAATTAAAAATTTTCCTAACTTATAAACAATAAAATCATCAATAGTGGCCAACCATAGGTGGCCAAGGATAAGAGGATAACCTCCCAAGTTGATTTTTGGCTGTAGGAAAATAAAGTATGCTAGATGTTACCAAGAGTCCATAGTGATAAATAGGTCTTTAAAAATCCTTTTAGGCTTAACAATTGACCTATCAACCATCTAGAGGATGATGGGTGTTAGATGGAGAGTTGTAAGTTTTAGTTACTTCATGGTCTCCATGGTCATCACATTGATGGTTTCACCCAAGTCAATTAAAGTATTAGAGATGGGTTGGCCATGGATGTTAACATTAAATACATGACTTCCAAGATCAAAATAATTTAGGGGAACTCTATTTCCCAACATAATATTTGTTAGTTGGCCAATAACTTGGAATATTTTAGGATCCTTCTTCTTTCTTCCTAGTTTTTTAAACATAGCTCTCTAACAACCTTATTATAGATAGGAACACCCTTTATTTCTTGAAAGAGTGGGATTTTTATGTACACATTCTTGAGTTATCCTAAGATATTGAATTGAGGCTTTGGTTTAGGATGTGATATGTTTAATCCTTATAAAAAAATAAGATTATAAGATTCTTTTTGATTTTTTGATGGACTTGGCTCAAGATTGGCCATGGGTGGTTATGGATTAGTATGAAGTCAATCTAGTTATTCAAAGTGTTTTATGATTATGGGTGAGGTGGGTTGTGAAAGAATACATCTTGAGTGAAATTTTACTTGATTAATATCAAAGGTGTATGTTGAATATTACATTATTTTAGTGGATTGTGTTGGTTGAACTAACTTATTGGCATGATTAGGGATGGGTTGGGTGGGTAATTGAGTGGTTCTAATAAGCTGCTGAGTGTTTGGCATTAAGGCCTATTTTTATTGTGGTTATTGAATTTTTTAGGGAAATCCTTGATTACCTCTCCATTTTTATTGAGATAGATTAGAGGAAAAGAACCATTGTTGGTTTTGGAATTGCCTAGGTTGAGGTTATTTTCCATTATATTATATCCATAACTAATTTTGGGGTAGTTACCAATTTGTTTGGGGCTAATTTTGGTTGGGTATATTCATCCAAGAAACATATTGAGTATTATTTGAGAATTGAGAATTTAAACACAGAGTTTGATGGCATATTTGATCTTTGTACCCATGGTTTCTGTTGAGCCATGAAAAATACTTGATTCTCATCTTCTCCTATGGCATATAGCTCCACTATTTTAGGATTCTCCTTAGTTATTCTAGATACCTAAGCTTTGATAAAATGGAATGTACAATCCACTTTCTTTTTTCTACATTTAGGGAAATAGGTAGCTACGGATTTCTAAATTTCTTCTTGCTTCCTCTATGTATGTAATGTATCAAGATGAGTAGATAGGTGGTTGATAATATCCTGCTTCATGTCCTAGAGTAGGTTTCTAAATTCAACTTTAGATAGTCCTATTTTAGATGCTACAAGAAAGGTTTTGCCCTTACTTTTATTCATGGTTGATCTAGAGTAGTTTGTAAAGAGAACTGTTAGTTCATTAAAAGATAGTGTAGAAACATTACCACTATATATTATATTTAGTGCCTCCAGGCAATCATCTCTAATCCCCTTCAAGAATATCAAATTTGCCAATTATTTCTCCATTATAGTCTATTTGGATTTTTGAAAGCTAAACACAAATCTTTCCATATATTGTCTTAATGACTCATCATCAACTTGTGTCATTCAAAATATGTCATATCTCCTATAGTTCTTACCCCTACAATTTCTATGTACCTAGGGATATGATATATTGATGTATATGGGTTGATGGAGATGCCAACATGTGGCACACATCCCCTTAGTTATATAGGTACAATATATTAGGATAATAGAGTAACTTGTGGAAGTAGTACATTGGGTAATGGTCGGCCTACATTGGGATTAGGAGGTTATCCATCCATGGGTTAGATATATATATATATATATATATATATATATATATATATATATATATATATATATATATATATATATATAGGAGATGATTATCATGGTAAAGATATAAAGTAAGCATTGAGTCTTATATTGTAAGAGGATATTGGAGGTTGTCCCCTCAAAGAGACATTGTGGAGTTATTCCTTCCTAAAGGAGTATTATATAGTGTTTCCCTACCTTAATGGTATTTTTGCATATATTGAATCTTAACAGTGGTATCAGAGCTTCGATTTGGGCAATTTGTGGAGTGAAACCCTAGTTTTTTTTTGAATCATCAATAACTTTTGATTGGTTACAAATTTCTCCACAAATTGTTTATTGGATATGGATAATATTTCAAATAAGTCACAGTAAAAAATTGAGATTTTTTGATTCATTTTGAAGGAGTTATTGCTATTTTAGGGTTTATAATAATTTCAATACATCTTCTGAAATATAAGGAATTTTTATTCAAAATTTTTACTTAGGATGTAAGAAGATATAAGAGAAGCACAATCAAAATTTCAGAATTTTTTGTGTTGTTTGAAGTGATTTGTTGTGATTTTATGGATCAGTTTTGACATTTTAGGGTTTCATGAACCTTAAATTTTTTTGTGGATCATGGAGTTGCAAACATTTTCAAGGGAAGATGATATTGATGCTAGAGAATGGTGGATCCTTTTGGATAATCATTTTATAAAAATTTTTGGGCAAAGATGATTACTTCCTTTTTTATCTGGGCCTGCACTATATTGGTTTGATCAATTGCACTATACATAAAGGTTTTCTTCATGGAAAGAAATGGAACATATCTTTTTAGATCATTGGGCTATAAAAGAAGAAGTAGAAAAAGAAGAAGAAGTAGAAGAAGAAGAAGCATAAAAAGAAGAAGAAGAAATAGAAGAATCAGTAGAAGAACATGAAGAAGAAGAAGTAGAAGAAGTAATATAAGAAGAAGAAGAAGAAGAAGAAGAAGAATTAGATGATAAAGGTTTAAATTATTTGGCTCCAAAGAAATATGAGTCAATTTTTCAATTTCATGGATGCATTCAAAAGAAAAGGGTTATTGTGTCCATAAACCCTACCAGTAAGTATAACTTCATCAACATGCATGTATCCAAGCATCTACATATTCAAGAAAATAATATCAAAGAGGTTCAAGTAGATGGTAAGAATATTTCAATGTTTGAAGATCTAAAGCTCATTATGGAAAAAAATGTTTTGCATTCAGATTTTTATGATTTGGATATGGATGATGTGGATATAGTTCTTGGATATCCATGGTTAGAGACTCTGGGAACAATGAACATTAATGTTTAAAAAAAATTCATGAAGTTTTGGTATAAGAAAAATAAAATCACTTTACAAGATATCATAGTGAAAAAGGTACCAATAACAATCCAGGTAGATCATGAGGATGAGATGGAAATAGGTGATAAAGAACATGATGAAGATTCAGATGATATAGATAAAGACACACTACAAATGAGCACTTCATCTACTCAAGAGAAAAATAAGGAAAAGGTGGAAGAGGTAGAAGCAAATGTGGATAAGGTCAAAGTATTGGAAAAGGTTGAGGTATATAGACACCCACATCATCATGAGAGGAAAGAATCATGGAACAAGGTGAGGAAGTGTCATAATAACAATCATTTTGTCTATACAGGAAATAAAATTTCCAATCATTATGGATATGCATGGAATTCAAATAAAAAATACTATGGCACATGGAATGAATGGGGAAATCATTATGACTATGCATGGAAGAATACCTACTATGCTCATGGTTGGAATCAAAGAAGTGCAATAGAATATGGTACATGGAATAAAAAGAGGAGTAATTATGTTGGGACACCAAAGCAATATAATTATGATCATGAATGAAATCAGAGGAGCACAATGGATTTTGGACACAAGCTTGGAGAGATATCACCTGCCAAGATCACATATGGATGGTTAGATGATCGAGATTGGAGACAAGTGTGTAATGATTTGAAACACACTCATTATTTGGTTTCTTCCTATGTTTTAGGGATGAAACATGTCAAAGAGGGAAGTAATATTATGTACCTAGGGATATGGTATATTGATGTATATGGGTTGATGGAGATGCCAACATGTGGCACACATCCCCTTAGTTAGTTATATGGGTACAATATATTAGGATAATAGAGTAACTTGTAGAAGTAGTACATTGGGTAATGGTTGGCCTACTTTGGGATTAGGAGGTTATCCATCCATGGGTTAATATATATATATATATATATATATATATATATATATATATATAGGAGATGATTATCATGGTAAAGATATAAAGTAAGAATTGAGTCTTCTATTTTAAGAGGATATTGGAGGTTGTCCCCTCGAAGAGATATTGTGGAGTTATTCCTTCCTAAAGGAGTATTATATGGTGTTTCCCTACCTTAAGGGTATTTCTACATATATTGAATCTTGACAACAATAGTCTTGGCATTTTTTAGAAGCCTCTCCTTCATTTATTCCCAAGTAAAAATGGCATCCCTTGCAAGTCCCATGAACCATCTAAGTGATTCATATTTGAGTGTTGTTGGAAATAATTTGAGTTTTTGAGTGTCTTGATTATAATCATAGCCATGGCATAAGATGTCAAACTCAAAAATAGATGTGTCTAGATCCTCAGATGCTTCTTCCCTAAAGTTAGGGAGGGTAGAGTGAGGAATATTCTTAATGTATGCATTTTCATCAAGATTAAGAATATAAAATTTGAAAATAGAAGACTCATTTGTAGTTTTTGCCTCTTGAGGATCCTCATTGAATACTCTTTATTTTGGTAGACTAGAGGTTGTTGCTACCCATCACTAAAAATTCCTATCAATTCTTTTATTTCCTAGGGTGTATAAGATGGAGATTTTATCTTTTTTCTTAGAAACATATGTCTTATTAAATAATGGGGATGGTGTATAAGTTGTAGAAGATTAAAATTATGTCTTAGCAAAGAGTGTTTCTAAATTAGAAGATTCTATTGGCCTAGTATTTCTTCTAGGAGCAATAATAACTTTGAATGCCTCCTTAGCAAAAAATTTGGGTGATGGTGGGAAGTGAACTTAAAATTATTTAGTATGATGTGATAAGGTGGGAATTATCAAGGGTGGTACATGTGGGTCTCTTTTAGGGGTATGAACCTCTTCAAAGTCTCTATCTTGTGCTACCAATCCAGCCAAAAATTCTTCCCTTTCTACCTTTTCTATTGACAATTGTGAGTGATCTTTAGGAATTCCTTCATGCATCTCAACTAATGCAAGATGCATTTATAATCTTGTAGTAATGGTTGATGATTCAGGGAAAAATATTCCTATAAAGTCTCCTTCACTTTGCATGTATGTCAGCCAATTTTCTCTTTCTTTTTTTAATTTTTGCCCACCCTACCTACACAGGGTTAGTAATATGGGGTTTTTTGAAAATTTACACTATCCTACCTAAAAAAATGAGAATTTAAACTATAAAAATAATAAATATTTAATATAAATAATAAAAAACTCTAAAAATAAAAACAATAAACATTTAGAAACGATCACTATCAAGATTAAATATTATAAGTGTGTGACACCCTCTCTAACAATGGCACCAAAAATGACTAGCAGTTGATTCACAATTAGATATGATTATCTTGATCAAAATCAACAAGGAGAGTTACCATATACCTGCACCTTCTACTTTCATTTAAATGTCAACTCAAGGATGTAGACTTGATATGATGATGTCACTATATGTACACACTTAATCTTCTAATTTGACCTTCTACTGATTGTAATCTAAGATGATAAAGCCATGTAGTAAATGGAATGCAATAATTAAACATGAACATAATATTGTGAATTAAATGTTTACACTATTAGAATCTTCCTTAAATAATTCTATGCAAGAATGTAAATCACACAATTTATAAATAACACACAACACATAAAGAAACCAAATAATCATGCTTAGATATTTAATGGGTTGGATTGTTGATGCAAGACTTTTTAAGGGGTTCCTTCATCCTTATGACTCCATATTCAATCCTTCCTCTTAAAAAACTAAAATTAACTCAAGAATATTTTTTCATATTAATCAAAATACAACAATGAATTACTGCAAGAAATTATAATAATAGATACTTGACAAAATATACTTTTGATAATTCTCTAATCGATATCTACTACCTCTCAAACTTATTTTCACACACACACACACACACACACACACACACACACACACACACACACACACACACACACACACACACACACACACACACACACACACACACACACACACACACACACACACACACACACACACACACAAACAATAGGGGAGATTTTTTTATACAAAACAATTTATATTATAATCTAAGAAACATTTGACTTAAGATAACCAAAATTGACTCCTTCTGCTAATGTCACCCTTCATGTGAATTCTGCAATATTAATTTAGGACAAATAAATTTGTTTCATTCTTAAACCACATCCTTATTATTATCCATGGATGTTATAGTAATTTATATAAGTTGGTTGAACTGGGAATAATTTTTTTTTCATCTGTGGCTTTGGTTATGTAGTGGCTATAGGATGTGTCTATGTGATGAGATTCCTTTGCTACAGAATGTTCCTGTGTTATATACCTATTACTAAAAAACATATTTAAAACACATTATATAAAAAATATATTATAGAAAAAGATAAATTTCATATACTTTATTTTAATAAATAATTATAACTATTCAAAGAGTAAGGAAACATAATGCTATTTATAAGATTATGGCTATTCAAAGAAGGAAACTTTATGGGAAATTACTCAAAAAACATGGTAAATAAGATGGATGTGTGTGATAGATGAGGATAATAACATTATATTTATAGGGCTCATCACCCCCTCCTCTGAGTGATTATACCTCTAAAAATTAGTATCAGAGTAGTTCCTTTGGTAAAGGCTTGGCAACTTGAAGGAGATCCAAGGTACAATATAGTTAGCCATCAAATGCAAGGAAGTTTTTCCAATAATAGAGAACCAATGTTTAATGGATATAATTATACTTTTTAGAGTCTAAGGATGAGGACCTACATCATGTCTCTAGGGTTTAACACTTGGCAATCTCTTGTAGATGGTTATTTTACACCTACTATTCCTCCATCCAATGTTGTAAATAAGAAGTTGTTTGATAATAATTCTAAGGTAATGAATGCTATCACTTGTGGTATTTTAGAGATTTAAAACACCAAGGTAATCCATTGCATATCTACTAAGAAAATTTGTAATAAATTAAATACTATTTATGAAGGAGATTCAAAGGTTAAGTTGGCAAAGTTGTAGACTCATCAAAGACAATTTGAGAGCCTTAAGATGAAAGAAGAAGATTATGTGGCATCTATTCTACAAAGAGTTAATGAGATTATGAACATTATCAGAGGTCTTAAGAGAAGCTTGAATAAGATAGTATAGTTTAAAAGGTATTAAGGTCTAACTCTCTTAATTTTAATTCAAGAGTTTTTGTTGTATAATAAAGTCATGATATTACTCAGTTAAATATGGATGGATTACATGGCATCCTTACTAAGTATGAGATGAGAGTAAATGATGATATACCACCAAATAATGAAGCAACATTAAAGACAAAAATGAATCTAAATAAGAAGCTCCAAGGTAATAAAATCAATGAGGATGACATATCTGATATTGATGAAGATGAACCAATCTCTTTGTTTACAAGGAAATTAAAAATAGGGTCAGGCAAGTATAAGGGTAAACTACGCTTCCAATGCTTCAATTGTGGAGAAGTAGGAAATTTTGCTAAAAAATTCCCTCATAAGAATAAGAAGGATGATGTTGAAGAGAATGGTTAAGGTCATGATGATGAAAAGAGATCATTTAGGTCTAATAAAATCAAGAAGGAATTTATAAGGTTTGACAACAAGAAGAAGTACTTCAAGGATAAGAATAGTCTCTACACCAAAGAAGATTGTAGCTCATCAGATGAGAGTGAAGATAGTGACTCATAGTATGATCATGAATATGATAGTCCTATTGAATATACTTGCAGTGATTTAGATGATGATAAATATGAGGTGGACTGTGAGACTAAATTGATGAATGATCTTGAAGAACTAAAAATCAAGAAGATTAAAAAAAAGATGAAGTCTCAAATCAAGAAATATGAAGAGAAATTTAGTGTGTTTGAAGCAAGAATGAAGACACCAAAGAGCATGAAGATATATTCAAGCATCTCAGTTATCAATTGGAAATCCTATCTACAAGCTTGAAATCTAAAGAAGATTAATGTTCAACATATGTAAATGAAAATGAGTATTAAAAGCTAAGTTAGAGAAGACATCTAGTAAGATGAAGTCATTTGTGAGATTTGAAAAGAGCTCAAGTGATTTAGACAATATTCTAAGTGGTCAAAACCATGCAAGTGATATAACTAGTCTTAGATACAAACTATACTAGAAAATGCAACTCAAGCAAGATGAAGAATAATGTAAATCAGACTTTGAAGGTCAACAATTAGTCAATGAATTAAGATGCTGGTAGAATGAAGACAAATCAGATCAGACAACCAAATTCCATGAGGTATGTAAGTTTTTATGTTTACTATTACACATATAATTAATTTGGGCATAGAGTTATAGAATGTAAGAGACCTATTAGAAATGAGTTTACATGTAATTATGATGGGGGTCATTAGTCAAAAGGTGATTCTTCTTCAAAAGGAGTAGTTTGTTTCAATTTTTAAAAGAATGGACATATTTCAAGATTTTGTTTTAATCAGGAAAGGAAGGATAAAATTCTTGCAAAAGGTATAGTGTGATTCAACTATCAAGAGAGAGGTCACATTGTTATATTCTACAAGCAAAGGCCTAGAAGATAAAATAGGTTTAATCATGATCCTAAAGTACAAGAAAGAAGGAAAGTTAACTCATGGAAACCCAAGGTGGTAAGTGTGAGTCATGATGAGTCTATAGGTCTAAGTAATCTATTTTATATGGTGGAAAATGCTACAAAAATTAGAGAGTGTTAAGAGCTCTCATTATCTACTCATGTTGTGAATGAAGAGACCAAGCTCAAGGAGAAGACCAAAGTTCTGGTTAAGGCTAGTTTTAAGGTGTGTTTTGATGATATGAGTAGCTTGTTGTGTGTGATCAATTTTCAAGCTTAGTTCCTATTTTGTTAAGGTCTAAAGGTGATTTTTTTTAATGTAAGGAATATTTTTCAACTAAAAATGCATACCAAGATTCCATAGTTGCTCAAAATATTGTATATCCTATCATAGAAGAGAAAATGAGTGATGAAGAAAAAGAGCAAGTTTTTTCTCTTAAGCCTAAAAGGAAGAAGAACTATCAATATCAGATGAACAAGGAGGAAAGGGAATATGAGGAGTTGTGGGTAACTCCTAGTTTCACATTGTTCTAAGGAGCCATGTGATGTAGGGTGTCTCTATCTATGCTTTCTAAGAGACTCCTTTTAGTGGATAATCAAGTGTTGTTATGATGTTATTAAGAAGGTCCTAAAAGGAAAGAGATGACTATTTCCAATTGGACTTGGTGTGTTAAGATGGGAAAATTGCTTTGATGAGGCCAAAATGATGTCATAAGGTGTTTTTACTATGTATTAAATGTCTATAAGATTAGAATGGGTGTTTTTTAGGTGGCATAATGAGATTAATGGAATTTTAAGAAGAGTTTGGTGCTTAGAAAGGTCTGTACACTTATTTGTGATGTGTTCTAGCTAGTTTTATGTCTTGATGATCTTGTTTGTGCCTTTTGGAGGTTTTTATGTGCTCTTGGGTTTATCTTTATTGTTGTAGATCAAATCCATGGTATAAGAATTCAAGTTTACCAAAGGTTTGAAGGCTCAAATCTTGGTCCAAAAGTGTGTGATGGTTGTATCTAGGTGTGCAATAAATTTTAGAGGTGGGTGTTGACTAGAAGAAGGTTTGTTGACCTTGTTTATTTTGAGATTCTAGAGTTTTGGGCTATACTAGAAAAGTGGTTTTACTTATGAATTAAGGTTTGAAGCTCTTAATAGGTTAAATGGGCCAAATGGGTTGTCAAATCAAGATTTATAGAGATTTCAAGGTTTATGGTTTTAAATTATTCATGATTTTGTCAAGATGGAAGCCTAATTGGCTAGTAGGATTGTGAAAAAAGTATGTTGCAGAGGATGAACTAGGTGATGAAAATTAGTATGTCTAAGGGGGTATATGATATATATATATATATATATATATATATATATATATATATAGGTCTTGAAGGTGTGTCTACTAAAAGTTGTGGGCTCTACAAGTTCTAGGTAGAGATATAAAGAGTCTAGATAGGCCTAGTATGAATAAGAGTGTTTTTTATCAATTTATCCAAAAGAGAAAGTCATGAATTTTTCAAGGTGAGTTATCAGGTTGATTTGGAGCATGTTTCCTATTTGGTAAGTGGCATGAAGTGATATTATTGTTCTTTGAGGTGGCATGAGAGAGAAGGATAGTAAGCCTATGTAGTGATTCTTCATGATGCATGGAGATTTGAAGATGCTTAAGAGGTTAAATGGATTAGATATTTTAGGGGGAGTCCCTCTTAAATTTTGATTGGTGAGTTTAATTAGATTTCAATGTTTTTTTTGTGTTTTTTCTTCATTGGTTATAGTGTTTGGTTGAAGAGAGTGTTGGCATGTAGCAAGAAGAAGTTGTAAAGGTAAAAAGAGGTAGTCTCAAGGTAAGGGGTAGTTTTTATAATATTTAAAATGTTTTCCTCTCCTATTGGTGGAATTTTTAGGTCTTTAGGATCAGTTTGTGCCCACTTTATCATTGTGTCAAAGGGGGAGAAGATTCCTATTATGAGAGTGTTTGAAGAGAGAGAAGGAAGGTGAGTTTTATGATGGGTTTTTTAATACATGACAAAGGGGGATATTTTAGAGAGTATTTAATGATGTCATGTAGGTTTCTAGGCAAGTGGATGAAGTGTCTTGATAGTCTAAGTGTTAATGACAAAGTGTGTAGTGTGCTTGTCCTAGTATGCTTAATGTAGGATTAGTTAATATTTAGTTTTCAAATGATTATGGATGATTATGGTGATTTTATTATGTTAAATAGATCCTAAAAGAGGTATTATATGATTTTAATTCTTGAGTTCATGAGTGGATTTCATCTGGTAGTTCATAGTTTTCATATAGATATTTTAGGTCTAGTGGCATAAAAATCTGAGTCAACAATTTGCTAAAATCACCATTACCATGTGTGGATGAGTCAAGGTTAGTTGGTAATATGGGTGTCCTAAAATTAGTACAAATTTTCTATGTTTAAATTTTCAAGTTGTGAGGTTATGTATAACAAAATATGTAATTGTGCAAAGTTGGCTTCCTAGGTAGATTGTGATGTCTAGGTCCAAGTAGAGTTGAGTAGTGATGACATTATATTTCAAAAATGTGAAGGTTTAAAGATAATATTGATATATGGATGGATTAAAATATGAAATTTTATCATGTGGTCCAATTTTAGGTAATGAGGTTGAGTATAATAGAAGTTATTAAGGTCAAAAGTTGGCTTCTTAGATATAAATTCACTAAGTAATTAAGGTGAAAATTTTTAGGTCAATTTTGCAAAGGGATATCTAATGGTTCATGTTTAGTCACATCATAGATATAAAATGTAAAATTAATAAGGTTTTAATGGTGAGAATTATTATTTTTAGATATTTAATGGTGAACATGAAACTTGTCAAATAAAGAACAATGGTAAGCAAGTGTTCATACATGAAGATCAATGGTACAGGTCGAGTTAAAGAGGTTAAAGTGTCTAAAATTTAAGTAGGTTAAATTTAAATATACTCTTGAATATATTGATGGAGTGAATTTATTCCAAATTTTTAGGAAGTAGTGAGATGATGATAAGTGCTTGATGTTTAGTGTTTAGAAGGCACATGAGGATACCAAGTGTCGTAATCACAAGTTCTAATCAAGATCTAACAGTGAGATTTGTAAGATAAAGACCTAGCTGATTTGAGGAGATTGATGATGTGTATTTGGTAAATATTTAAAGTATGCATGAGATGAGGTCAACATGTTTGATGTTTAACTGTGACCATTGGCATTTGAATTTAGCAAAGGGAAAAACCATTCTGTAGTGTTTGAGCCATAACTTTTGATCTAGGATGAATTCAAAGGTGTAGTAAAAATAAAAGTTGTAGAGGAATTCAAGGCATATTCAAAGAACCTAGTTATATAGTCTGAATGTTTGTAAATTTATAGATATTGAGATCCATATTTGATATGTGTTTGACTATGATCTGTAAGTGACCCAAAAATGATATTTTGAGTTATTCTGATTGTATTTAGATGTTTTAATGGGACTTAGCTATTGAAGAGTGTTGTAGAATATATAAAGATGATATATATGGACTTTGGAGGTTTTACCAATCCATATTCTATATGAACACATGATTATAAGTTGACTATTTGTTCATTCATGGTGTTCTTGTGTATAAGGCTAATGTTTGAGTATATTAAGCATACGTAGAGGAGCGTTGTGATGTCTATGATCATTTTAGGATGTCAAAGGGGTCATGTGGACTGTACATATGATTTTAGAAGTGGTACTTTATTTATAAATTTATTTATGGAGTGATAAATGGGCGAATAGGTTTGCATGAGACCTATAAGGGCTACTAAGTCCTAATTAAAAGGTGTAGGTGTTTAAGGGTGACCCATGGATGCTATGGCTAACCTATGAGAATAATATTGAGATATGTATTTGTATGATATAAGATTTAAGGATTAAGGCAATTTTAAAGGCTGACTAAGAAGATATTAATCATTAAGGATTTATAAAAGGTGAAATCAAATGTGGTGATTTTTAGACTTGAGGGAAGAGGAGTGTGTGGGTGTTAAAGAGTGAAGGAAAGAAGAAAGAGTGTGTGCCCAATGGATGGGTTTTAGAGAAGAGAAAGTTGATGACTATGTATATGACTTGTAAATTATATTTTTGATGTCATAATAGTGATCTTGTAGATTTGAATATTAAGGATGAGTGAAGAGGTCTAGAGTGATTCAAAAGGATGTTTTGGATGCCTTAAGTGTGAGAGAAGGATAGATGATGTATGTGTAAGCTTGGTGGTTGATTTGAGAGGAAGATCGAAGTGTTGACTATGTGTATGATCATTTGGTCATGTTGTTAAGGTTATGATAGAGTTATTGTTGAGAAGTGTAGTTTGATCTAAAAGATGGTTTTGGATGTTTTTGGTTGTGTGTGAATAAGTGAATGGGGCTGACATAAATTATATCTCCATAAAATTCACAAGCAATCAATGTTCAAGATATGTTCATTTCATAGGTGTTGGGAGGGTGCTAAACATCTTAGTCAGAAGGACTTGACCAAAAATTGGTCATAAGGACTTGATCATATTAGGGGTAGGTGATCCTTTTGAAATAGGTATTGCATTAAATCCAATCAGAAGGACCTAACCAAAATGTGGTCAGAAGGACATGATCATCCTAAGGGCAAATGTTCCTTGTGAAATGTGTGTTTTACTAAATTCTAGTTAGAAGGAATTAAATAGTTTCATGTTTAGAATACCTTATATGAAAAGTACTCCATGTGTTTATAGGCTTGAGAGTGGGTTTTATTCTCCAAGAGGGTTTCCCACATAGATCTTGTGTTGTGTGTATGATATTTCATTATATATTGTTCATTATTATGAATGCCTTTTATATTTTATGAATAATCGCGGTAATTGAATAATGGTTTGAAAGGATTGGAATTGAAGTTAAAATATCTTGCATCACTGATTCACCCCCCTCTATTATTTTACCTCTAACACTTATTTATGTATTGTGTAAACACTAGGCTCAAACTCCTTGTATATGATATCATTTGTATTTTTATATTTTGTGATCAAATTAGTCATTTTTGGATATCTTTCAAATCAAATTTGGTTAGGAATGCCATGCAATGAGAGTAATATATGTGATAAATTAGTTTCATATATCCATATAGATTTATATAACAATATTTATTGAGAAGCATACCATATGAATTAGGTATATCTACCACCTAAATGTTGATAAACTATTGCACTCTTGGATCAGAAGCTAGTTGCATATGAATGTGTTTGAGTTTACCAACCACCTTGACTTCTAACTTATCTAGTTTATCAATATTTTTGATTGAATTCATAGGAGTTAAAACCAACTACTAAGAATTACATAAGGCATTTCATTTCATGAAACACCTAAATCCACCAAATAATTATGTAAGTTTTTACCAAAAACTATGAATTTTTGAGGAGGAAAAAAGGAGCTTTAGTTTTCTCTTTATAAATAGAAACACGAGCATCAACTTTATTATTAAATTCTTTACCTTTATGTGTAGATAATTATTTTAATAACAAGTCTTTATAATTAGATATCTAGATAAAATCATACCTAACTATATTGACCTTAATTTTCTTCAAGTTTTCTACAATGTTGTATCCTAGTTTCTTTTATTCTAGTGGTTTATTATCTTGTGGAGGTGTAGCATTATTCTTTGGTTGAAACGATGTGGTAGGTCCTTTAGGTAGGGTTATTAATTTAGTTCTCATTAGGTGGGACCTAAATGCCATTTGGAGAAGTAGATGTAGACAAAATATTTTGCAATTTAATCCTCAATTGGTAATTATTTCTTCTTTAAAACTATTTAAAGGTATGTAATTCTTCTAACTTGTCCTCAAGCTCGTTATGACTCTCAAATGGGAACTCATATGTTTATAGGACTATATTGGTACGTAGATTATCTCCACTTTGGATTGGTTTATTATCATGTGAAAATAATGTCTCAAGATTATCCATCTCCTTTTGGAAGATGTTTGAGACCAATGTGAACTCAACACAATCTATCTCAATGTGATCAACTATGTTATGCAACCTACACTAGGTGGACAAGGTTAAATCAACCATGTTCATTATGTTTGAAGAATTATTGATATCTTGATTTGTGTTGTCAACATGAATAGGCACATTTTGATTATTAGTCTTAGTTTTTCATTGCCTGTAGGTTTTTTGAAAATTATATTTTTTCTTTGAGATGAGATATTTTTAGTTTAATTAGTGTTTTTAGGTGATTGTCTCTACAAGTTAACCCTATCAGTGGTCAATCACTAGATTATTTACTATAATTTATCTACTTTTGGATTTACAATAGCATTATGGGTATTTTCCACTTGAAGTAGTGGGTTGACCATTAATGCCATAATGTTTAAAATGTTAGGAGCAACAAGATTCACCTAGTTGTGGACATTACTATCTAGCATTTGGATTCTTCAAAATGATGGGATAGCTTGATAACTATTATTAAGAGAAACATAAACACATGAATTATGTATAGTATCAATATTTTTATAGGAAACATGAACTATTTTTTATTTGTAGGTTGTGACAACACATGATTTAGAGGCACATAGAGCTAAATATTAGGCATGAAATTTAAAGGAATTGGATTATGGACTAGATTTAAACTTGAATAAATACCCACTGGGATTGGATTCTTCAATAGTTTGTTTGACATGAGATCTTTATTGATCATGGGAATTTAATTATAGGAACCTAGATATCCTAATGAGGGTAAGGGACTAGCACCATATCTTTGAGGCACCATTTTTTGTTCAATAATGATGAATTCATTATATGCTAAAGCCAAAGATGTAAGTTTCACTAGAGTTATTCTAAAAAATATATAAATCATTATATCTATATCTCTAATATATGTATGCATGGTATCAAGTGTTATCTATGTATAGGGTTATTTTAAAATTTTATATAGTTTATGGAAATGAGTATTAAAAATACTCATGGATTCATTTGGTTACCGATGTGTAGATATGAAACAATGGTATAATATTGTAGGATCAATTGGTATTTTTAAATGGTTAATAAATATAGTCTCAATAATAGCCCAAGAAGTAATGGATTTATCTAGGAGATCAATGTACCAACCATATGTGGATTCATCTAAAGTTTAGTGGAACAATCAATAAATAACATATTCATGCTGAACCTAAGTTAAGATTAGGGCATCTTTGAAAGTGTGAATGTGTTCCCTGTTATTCTTATTTCACCATGAACATATCTTGGACAAAATTCCTCAAGGTTTTTAGTAAGTCATGTGTAAATCCTATAATATTCATAATATAACTACCTCCTCTAAGCCACATAGGATTATCCGTTAGAGGATTTTTAGAATTAGAAAATGGATTAAGGAAAGGGAAAAAATACTAAGTGAGCTATTAGTTGAATAGATTGTTTGATTTTTTACTTTCATTTATCAGTTATAGATCTCCTATGTTATTATTGGCATCCTAGGTTGCACCCTAGCTAAGAAAGGGGAGTGTTTAGGTCCTCCTACTCAAACTTAGTCCAAAATGGGATTGACCCTAGACTGTGGGTCAACTAATCTTGTATTAGACCTTTGGATAAGGCTGAATTCCTTTTGATTTCTATCACCTAAGCTATATCTTGATTGGAAAAGGGAGAGAGATTGATATTAATTCATAAAAACATGTAAAAATGAGGTGATGCACTAAATGTTTTGATTCTTATACTTTCAAAAGACACACTATAAGACACATTCAAGGTTGAAAAATATCACTTCACTCACTCTTGTTTCAAATCTCACATAAGTATTTCATAAGGCATTGGCTAGCTATCAACCTAGCATGGGAGGGCAATTTTCCACTTCCACATTGACTAATAGACTATATATGCACTTAGAATGACCTATGAGAGATACCAAAAAACTACATGAAGATGAGAAAACTTAGATAGAGGTAAGGAAAACATACATTCACTTAACCACATCAATGAATTCATAAGACACACTTAAACTTAGTTTTTAAAATGGAGGAATTCAGTATTTTATTGCATTAAATAGGTGTTACAGTATAAATCTTGGTAGAGTCTAGTCATGCCAAAGAGAGGGATCCTTTTCAAGGCTTAGAAGCCTATATTTATAGTAGAATGGGATGAGAGAGATGGTTATCATGCATAAAAGGATGGAGAAAGGAGCATAATGGCCAATATTTTACATCATCTGGCATTGGTTTAGTTAGAAAATATCATAATGCCTAATATTGCTTCTAAAAAGTAGCCAAGATAACCATATTAGTCCTTTTCAATCTATTTTTGGCTAGAATTAATGATCCTTATGGTTATAATGATGATATCAAGTTATTTGAAAGTTGAAATTTAACATTGAAGTAGTTACAACAACTAGATCAATTTGTTATGATCTTGTTTCGATGTGGATTTCTCCTTACTGTTTCATCTTTAGCATGCAAGAATGGAGAAAAGAGTCATAAGCATGCTACTAGATTTGGTGATGAACCCATCAAAAATGATGCATCTACCTCCATATAATCCATTTGTAATATTTACTGTGGTTCAACTTTGATTGTATTTAGTTTCAAATTTTGATATTGCCCCTTGATCCTGATCTAGGTTTCTAAATATGTGCCACCTTTTAGCTCTTCATTTATTCTTAGGTTCCTATTGACTATTTGACCTCACCTGCATCATTTATCTACTTTTACATGGATTGAACATGATCCATTGATCTTATGCTAGTTTCACATGCTTAAAACACTTAGTATCTTCTCATTGCCCTTCAAGATCTATTGACTCTTTTAACCCTTCGCTCACCATCTAACTACCTCTATACACTTAATCATGCACCATTTATCTATTTAGGCCCATTGGTATTATTAGTCATCATGCATAATTAGATCTCTATTTAGGTACTTGAGATCTTCCCACTTGTCAATCACATGTTCATGTTGACCTTTTGACTTTATGCTCACCTTTGATCTTTGATGTATGATCAAATGTCTGACATTGGATCTTTGGGACCCATTGACATCACATATCACCCACTTTCAATTAGATTTGATCTTAGATTCTATGATTTAGACACTTTTTATTTATACATTCATCTTTGGAACTTTTGAATCTAAATAGATATTTTAATAAATTAAAATTGACATCCTCATGCTCATTTCACTCTGCAAGTCTAAATTTGAAGCTTTATATCTCAAAATAGAAAATACATCAAGATATGAAATTTATAGAGGATGATCTAGGCATTAAGAACACCATGCACATGAAATACTTTGGCTCTGAGAGGTTTCTCAAGAATAATTATAAAATTCACAATCAATTTGGTTTATTAATTTCTCTATGATGTGCAATGATGGTTTGGCTCTTCTAGATCACCAAATTCACACTTTAAGCCTTCTTAACATGTTTTAAAAGATTAAAAATGGTAAGTGATATTCTCTAAAAGCATGTCTTCTCCTTACACTATTGGATCACCCTTTAATAAGGACCCTACTTAGCTTATTATTTTGGATTAGGCAAATTTTTTTATGTAGGAGAAATTTGGCTAACATATTTGGTGACTCAGCTGGGTAGCATACCTACTATGCTTGATAACTCAGACCATTTACATGATTTTTGAACTCACTAATAATGATGAATCTGATTCATGACTTCAAGAAACCTTTTGACTTACAAAGATAATGAATTCCACAAAAATAAGAAAATAAACATAGAAAATAGGGAAGCTAAGTAAAAAAATCAAAAGCAAACAAACTAATGTGCTAAGGAAACACTTGGAGGAAAACAATATCAACTAACTATGTATAAGGAACTTAGATTCCTTAATAACAATGTTTCAAATCTATCCCTGTGATTGGGATAGGAAGCTCCTCACCATCCATCTTTGTAAGTTGGAAGGCCTTATGAGATTTTCAGCTAGATATTATGTATAAACCACTCCAAAGAGAGTCAAACTTTGTATGCTTTCTTAGATTAGATATGTCCTTAACCCACTTGATGAACAAATATCCTTTTTTAATACTTTGAGAAGAACCTCATTTGTCAAAGGCTCTATTCACTTTTGCTTAATGGATCTCTATGGATAGCATGGACTAATGTGTTGTCTCTTCCAGTTCCATAAACTCAGCATATCTAATCTTCATAGGTTCATTCTCTAATAACTCAAGTTGATGCATCAATTATAGGGTAGAAAATTCAAGAGAAATCGGAATTATTGATTCCTTACCATATACCAGATTATGGGGAGAGTTGGCTATTGAATTTTTGTAGGTGATCCTATCATCCCATAGAGATGAATTTAATTTAATATTCCATGACCTTTGATTATCTTCAATTGTTATTCTTATGATCTTCAATAGGTTTTTATTATTAGATACATCAAGACCATTTCTTTGGGGATAGTAGTTTGATGAAGTGATAAGAAAGAAACTATGTTGAACCTCCCATTAGCTAATTTTAGACCCCAAAAAGGCCATAACATTGTCAGAAATAATGGTTGAAGGGACTCCAAACCTAGTAAGTAGGCCTTCATAGAAATCTATAACATTGGTCTCATTTGCTTCCTTTAATGCCATTACTTCCATCCATCTAGTGAAGTAATCTATGGTAGTTAGTATCCATTTATGAGCTGAGATTGAAGGGGGGTTAATGAGACCAATAAAATCCAATCCCCATTGAACAAAGGGTTGATCTATTGAAATTGGTTGAATAGGTATGGCTGCAAGTTTCACTTTTCCTACAAACATAGCACATTGTCTACATTTCCTAACCCATGTATGATAATCACTATATAATCTTGGTAAATATTACCCACCTCTCATGATCTTTTGGGTTGTGATTCTTTTTTACTAATGTCCTCCACCATGTCCATCATAGAAATCTTCAATTAGCCTTTCCTTTTGATGTGGTTCAATGCATCTTAACAACATACCATTGATATCTTTCTTGAATAAAACACCATAAACAAGAAGGAAATGAATGGATTTCAATCTAAAATATATATTTTTTTAAGGAGTTAGGTGAGAGGAATAAAGACCATCTTGGAGATATCTCACCAAATCATGATACTAGTTAGAAGATGAGGTGTGATTAGTTACAACTTCCTCATTAGTTGACACTATAACCACCTCATTAGCTTATTGTAAGTCCTAGGCTAGATGCTCACAAAGTCCTTTACTTATAATTAGCTTTTTGAACTTTAAATCAATGTCATACTCCATTACCTTTATTATCCAGCTAGCTCTTTTCTCATTTGTGTCCTTGTTTAAGAGAAACTCTTTGACACTTGGACGTGCAACCATTAGGTGTATCTTATTATTAGACAACAAGTATCTAAATTTATTGAGAGACCTTATGATTGAAAGTATGTAATTTTAAACAAAAGAATACCTTGTTTCATATTTCTCCAAGCCTTGGATGAATAAGGCTATTGGATGCTCTAAGGCCTCATGGTTATGTTTCATAAGAATGCCTAAAATGATGTCAATATTAGAATAGGTCTATAAAATGAAGTCCATTGAGAAATATGGGTTCATGAGTGTAGGATCACTAGCCATGGATTTCTTAATTTACTCAAAACTCCTTACTCCTTCCTTGGACCAGCTGAAGCTCTGGTTTTTCTTTAGCATGGCTATAAGTGGCTTAGCTAAAGTGGAGAAATATAAAATGTATATTTTGATCAAATTGATCTCCCCCAAGAAACTTTTCAAAGCTCTTTTGTGCTTAGGCAAGGAGAGTAGAATAATTGAAGCTATTTTTTAGGATCTATACTTAAACCATGCTTTGAAACTATATGTCCAAGGAGTTTATCTTCATGAAATGAGAAGACACAATTTTTGGGATTTAGGGATACCCAAAATTATCTACACCTTTCAAACACTTTCTCAAGGTGAACCATGTGCTCACTTGCATTCTTTAAGAACATTATTATACCATCCAAATAGACTAGTATAGACTTGTTAAGAAAACCCTATAATGTCATATCCATGGATCTCTAAAATTTTCTCCAACATTAGATATACTAAAGGGCATATTTATATATGGAAATGTCCTCCATTTTATGGTGAAGGCTGTCTTTAATTTCTCTTCTTCCTTGACCAAAATCTGATTATAACTACTATAGCCATCCAACAAGGAGAACCTTTTTGAACCTACAACCAATTGTAAAATATGTTCCATAGATGGAAATGGATAGTGGTATTTAAGGGAATCCTTGTTTAAGTTATGAAAGTCAATGCATGGTCTAATTTCACCATTCTTTTTTCATACTGGAACAAGGTTTACCACCCAAGCTGAGTGTTTGATTGGAAATATAATAGCTTATTCAATGAGCTTATAAAGCTTATCTCTCATCAAAGGTTCAAGCTTAGGATTTATAGGCCTTTATCTTATTGGCTTAGTTTCATATTCTAAATCAATGGTGTGTTGAGATATAATTAGGTCAAATCCCTTAAGATAATTATATTTCCATAAAAATACATAAGTAAAACTTGCACATAACTCAATGAAAGCTTATTTTTCTAAACAAGAACATACCTTGCCTAATATTAAGTTCTTACCAGGTACAACTTCCCCATTAGCATAGTGTTCTTCCTTTCTTGACAAAGATGAATTTTATTTCCTTAGCTCATCATCACCACTGAATATGTTCTCAAGTGTGACCAATCCCTTAGGAAAATCATTTGTTTTTAGTTGTACAATCTAATCACCATATTAATACAAGTACTTTGACCGATTTATTGACAAAAACTTAGCTTCCTCTTACAAGAATCTAAAAATATAATTATCATCTTCAAACACTTGATAATTATCATTATTACCTAATACATAAGGCTTTAAAATCACCTTAACATGTGATTATACCTTTTCATTTCTTAGATCGTCTAGGATATTAAATCGTGCTCCAATGGTAGCCAACCTATCTACATGTTTGTTCTTATCTATTAGTATTGCCTGAATGTTGAAGGCCTTGAATTCTTCAATCAAAACCCATATCCTATGCTTATAAGATTTAAGAAATGGGTTTTTTCATACATTAAGACCTATCACTTGGTGAACTACAAGTTCAGTATTACCAAAGACTTGTAAGGTGTTGATTTTCATTTTCCTAGCCCATTGTAAACCATGAATTAGTGCCTCATATTCTATAGCATTATTTGAAAAACCAAATTGAAACTTAATAGATGATAAGTCCCTATAATTTTATATAGAAATAAACATCATTAAAACTCTTGTATCATTCTTATTCCTTGATCCTACAAATTATAATTGCCATAGACCATCACTAGACTCATCATCCTTCATCAAGGCTAGAATTGGTGTATCTTTCTCATACCATAAATAAAGACTAGGTAGTTATTTTTAAATTAGATCATAAGGATAATTTTAATGTGATCTAGAGGCCAAATCATCAAATAAAAAATATGGAATCCCATCTACAGGTGATTCAATCCCTTTTACACTATCTTTTATCACCTCATCTAAGGTGAGGCAATTGGTGTTCACAACACTTGGCATATATGGTTCCAAATGGAACCATGTAATAGGTTATAAATTTATGGTTATATTAGTGACATATCTAGTATTGAACATCAAATATTTCCAATCAGATGATAAGTATCCTCCAATATTTGAGGTAAAGTCCCTTGATAGACACATGGAAAAATAGGGAGGTAAGTCCACCACAACTATATCCTACTGAATGGTAACATTGGGACAAGCATGTAATGAAAAATTCAGATCCTAAATGATGCCTAATATGTTTTTTTTTTACCCATATAATTGAAATAATACTTTAGTATTTGGTTCATAGACAAGACCAAGCTTGTCTATAATTTGCTTAGGCATGACAATGTTACTGGCTCCATTGTCCACCATATAGTTATGAAATAAGCAATAAAAAATATAAAATAGAGGTAAAAGGGAGGAATTTTTCTTGAATTTACCTTAAATTTGACCATTTTTCCATTTTTTGTACCTTTTGTACTTGATGTTTCATTGGTTGGTCTGAATTAGTTAGGACAACACCTTGTTTCTCAACTAGTTTTGGAGAGACCTTGAGAACTGAAAGCTCTTGGATGAGCATATGTTTTTGTCATAAAAATGAAAGGTAATCCCAAATTATAATGATAACATTGTATTTATTCATCTAATCCACTATACTGAATGAATCTCCACTAACCTTTGGTTGCACCTTTTGAACCACTGATTGTTTATGGACTAGAGGTATTTGAGGGACCTTCCTAGCCTCTACATTCTTTATGTTGTAAGGGAAACAAGTTGATATTTGGTACTCTTTGAAACAAAATTAGGATTAATTAAAGAATTAGTCACATACTAATATTCATCAATGGCTCTTCTTTTATCTCTAGTTACAACTCCAACTTGACCATTTAAACTGCTAGTCTCACCACCATGATTAAAAGTAATTTAATCATCCATTTGCCAATTTACATTAATGGAATTAGGATTCCCTTGAACTTGTTGATCCTCTCCTTAGGGTACCAAACTTGTCATTTTATATTGACTTCCGTGAAGAGAAAAATATTCTTGTATTATTTGTGGCATAGTAATGTTTTACGATACTAAGGCTTGGTATTGGGCATCATTGAGGTAGGAGGGATGCCAATTTGACTCATGCATAAATTTTTTTTGAGGTGATGTGGGGATTTTTTTTTAACCTATTGGTATATTTGGATTAAGAGATGCATATGTATTATCTAGAACTATGATTCTTTATGCTTGCTAGGGTGGTCTATTTTCTCTAAATCCTTGAGAAGGAGGCCTTGGATCCTTAAGGGGTTGATAAGTAGTCTAATTTTATTATTGATAGGGCCTATTAGTCTGATACTACTATATTTTGATTTTAACTATTTCATTTTCAAAATATTGAAACAAACCTTTCAGCTCACCAAGCTCATTGGCTTGACTAAAAGGGGCTACAACTTGAGCTTGAGGAGGTGGAATAGGGGATAATGATGGAAAATGAAGAACTTGATAGGGTGGAATAGATTGAAACTATGGGAATATAGGAATTGGAGGCCTTGGAGTAAGCTTACCAGCTTATATCAAACTATTTTCTTCTCTTATTACAACCTCAAGCATTTGGTAAGGTATTACCACCCATAGACTATATCATCACACTAATATAATAATTAAGTGATCTTAAATAATATAATAAGGAATATTATATGGATGGTATAATCAATATAATAATCCTAGTTCATTTCTTTTAAAATTTAAGGTTGAAATTAGACATGAACTCATGAGGAGCTCTCTTTATGTTAGTCAGTTATTCAACTAAAGATAGGTGATCATATTTATCCTCAAATTATTTGACTAAGGCTACACCTAAATCATACCATGTAGCTATGGAATTCAATGGGATATTTATATACCATTGTAGGGATTTTTATTTGAAGGAAGCAACAAGTAATCTAATAACTACATTATCTTGGATAACATTATGAATTGAATAAAGGTTGGCAACATCCTAGATATGCTCAATAGTAGTTGTTTAACCTTATCCTGATAATAATGGGATAATATTAAGGGCATACATAGGAATGTCATAAAAATGGTCTAAATTTAGTGGACTACCTCTATTGAATGAGATGAACACTTGATTCTTGATAGCCATTTAGGTAGTGGGGATTACACTGTTTAAGATAATAGGATGACTAGGAGATGAATATTATTTTTGGGGATAGGGTCTTGTCCTATTAAGTCTTCCTTTATTATATGAAACAATAAGTATCTCATTTAATTTAAGAGGAATACCTTTATTATTTGACCTTGTAGTAACCTTTGGCATGAGAATGATGTTTGGATGATGTTATGAGCTCTGCAAATTTAAATATCTTTAGTTCTTGATGATGATGGATCTCATTTTATACTATATATTATTCTCTTTAGATCCAAATTTTAGTTATGATAAGGAGAATGGGTCCCATTGAGCATACCATAACTATTGGTATCCTAGGTTTTACCCTAGCTGAGAAAGGGGAGTGTTCAGGTCCTCCTACTCAAAACTAGACCAACATGGGACTGACCCTAGGCTATGGGTCACCTAATATTAGGTTATAACTCATGATAAGGATAGATTAATTTTGATTTATATCACTTAAAATAGACCTAAACTAACTCTTGTTTGGAAAAGGGAGAGAGATTGATAATAATTCATAAAAGCATGTAAAAATGAGGTGATGCACCAAATGTTTTGATCCTTATAATTACACAATACACACTATAAGACACATTCAAGGATGTATAATATCACTTCACTCAATCTTTAATTAGATACCACATAAGTATTTCACAATAATGTAGTGACTAGCTATTAACCTAACATGGGAGGGTAATTATCCACTTCCACACTGGCTGATAGACTATATATGCACTTAGAATGACCTATGAGAGCTATTAAAACACTAAATGAAGGTGATAAAACTTAGATAGAGGTAAGGAAAACATACATTCACTTAACCACATCAATGAATTTATAAGACACAATTTAGCTTAGTTTTCAAAATGGGAATATGAATTCTTTTATTGCATCAAATGGGTGTTACAATATAAATTTTGGTAGAGTCGAGTCATGCCAAAAAGAGGGATCCTTTTCAAGGCTTAAAACCTAGTATTTATATCAGAATGGAATGAGAGAGATGGGGATTATGCATATAAGGATGGATAAAGGAGCGCAATAGCCAATATTTTCCATCATATAGTGTTGATTCAATTATAAAATATCACAATGCTTAAGACTACTTCTAGAAAGTAGCCAAGACAACTGTATTAGTCCATTTCAATCCATTTATATCCTACATTGATGCTTTCTATGGTTATAATAGTAGGATAAAGTCATTTAAAATCTTAAATTTCACATCAAATTAGTTATAATAGTAAGATCAATATGTTATGATCTTGTTTTGATGTGGATTGCTCCTTACTAGTTCATCTTTGGCATGCAAGAATGGATAAAAGGGTCATAATCATGTTTCTAGATTTAGTGATGAACCCATCAAAACTAACATGTCTACCTCTGTGGCATCCCTTTACAATATTTTCTCTAGTTTGAATTTGAATGTATTTAGCTTTGAATTTTGATATTGGTCCTAAATCCCAAACTAGGTTTCTAAAAATTTTCCACTTGGAATATCTTCATTTGTTTTCAAGAACTTACTGACTGTTTAAACTCACATTCACCATTGGCATGATTTCTCATGGCTTGAATTCACTTCATTGATCTTCTACTAATTTAACATGCTTAAGACATTTGGTAGCTTCTCATTAGCATTTGAGACTTGCTGACTCTTTTGACCCATCACTTGCCATATATATACCTTTGTATGCTTGATCATATACCATTTATCTATTTGGTCCACTAGAATTATCCATTGCCATGAAATATCAGATCTCTATTTAGGTAATCAAGATATTTCCACTTTTCAATCTCATGTTCATGTTAACCTTTTGACTTGATGTTCATCATTAATCTTCGATGCATGATCAAATGTGCATCATTAGATCTTTAGGACCCATTGACATTGTAGATCACCCACTCATCATTCAATTTGATCTTATTTTATCTTCCATGATTTGGACATTTTTCATCTTCATGTTTGTCCTTATAAATTTTGAATCTAAACAACTATTTTATGAGGCTTAAACTTGATGTCCCTATGCTCATTTCACTTTACAAGTCTAACTTTGAAGCCTTATATTTTAAGATAGAAAAGACATCAAGATATTAAATTTTTAAAGGATGATCTAGGCATGAAGAACACCATGCACATGTAATATATCAGATCTGAGAGGCATCCTAAACATACTTATAAAATGCACAAGTAAACTAGTCTATTTATTTCTCTATGATGTGCGATGATGGTTTTGATCTTATATATCACCAAATTCACACTTTAAGCATGATTAAATTATTTCAAAATCTTGAAAATGTCAAGTGATCTTCTCTTAAATCCTATCTACTCCTTGCACCATTAGATTACTCTTTAACTAGGACCCTTCTTAGCTTCTTATTCTATATTAGGCAAATTTTGGTAGGTAGGAAAATTTGGACAATAGTTATATGAGGTGATATAGAAAAAATTAACCCTAAATTGACTTTGAACTCATATAAATCCTTCTACTTTCCAAAATTTTAACCTAGAATACCTCAATCTAGGTAAGGTTTATGAAATATTAAAACATGCCCTACTTCTAGCATTAATCTATTTATTTGTGTTTCAAGTACATAATGAGTTGTCATGCATAATGAATGGTGACAAGACTAAACAAGTGATAAATAAAAATACTATGTTCAGGCCCTCTTTCTAGTGATAATTTGTTTATATGTTTTTCAATCACATAATTGGTTGGTAAAAGTATAAAGGATGTCCACAAGACCAAAAAAATGATAAATCAAAATACTATGTTTATGACCTCCTAGCGTTAATATGTTGATGTGAATTTAAATAAATGAATGGGTTGGAAGAAGAGTAAAGGATGGTGACAAGACCAAACAATTGATAAATCAAAATACTATGTTTAGGCCCTCATATTGACAATCTATTGACATGAATTTTAAGCACACAATGGGTTGGGGAAAGTGTAAAGGATGGTCAAAAGACCAAATAAGTGATAAATCTAAATACCACCTTTACGTCCTCCTTATAACATGCATTTTTTTGATGGTATATTTAGCACAATAAATTAGGAGGGATGGGGACCATCCAATCTCTCTTAAAAATATATCTAAATATATCCCCATGGTATATATATATATATATATATATATATATATATATATATATATATATATATATATATATATATATATATATATATATATATATATATATATATATATATATATATATATATATATATATATATATATATATATATATATCTGTGTGTGTGTGTGTGTGTGTGTGTGTGTGTGTGTGTGTGTGTGTGTGATGTCTTAAACTAGTGATATCACTCACTTAGTCGTTATGGATTATTCCAATTCAATGGGTCTTTAATAGTTTAAACTCAAACACTCATGAAAGAAACCTAGACTGAATTACTTCAAGATAAAACAACTCATTTATATTATATATAAAACTTTCAAATAATTATTACTTTACATTTATCAATTATATTTAATAATATATAAATAATGACAAGGAAAAACTATAAATTCTAGATAAAAGTTGAAATCACTAATTGTAATTCAGACTAATCTAAAACTAAGCTACCAATGGTTGAAAAAAAAAAGATAAGGGTAGTGAGAAATAAAAAATGAGATTTAATTTTAGAGGAGAAATATTTTATTTTGTGGAGTTTATGAGTCCCATGAGAAAACCAATCTTTACATGGACAACATAGAATAAAAGGAACAAAGAACGTGCATGAGTTTGTGGAACAAATTAACTATGAAAAGGAGGGAAACAAAGCCACCATATACACATGCGTGAAGTGGATATCAATTCATAAATATTTTAGATAGAGAATAAT
This sequence comes from Torreya grandis, assembly GCA_037957365.1. Classification (NCBI taxonomy): domain Eukaryota; kingdom Viridiplantae; phylum Streptophyta; class Pinopsida; order Cupressales; family Taxaceae; genus Torreya; species Torreya grandis. The sequence goes on along the minus strand of JARHVA010000222.1, from coordinate 1,986,643 downwards.
TAATGAATCACTAATGAGAAACCATCACATACTTAGGTGAATTATAGAAAAGTGTCGAAACAACCTCAACTCATGCAAAGGAAAATCTAATCTAAGAAACTAGGGAAATACATAATGGAAAGGGGAAATAACTACTTGATATCTTGTCTAGATATATATACATTATCAATTTATCAAATATAAAACCATTATTACATCAAATACATGGTCTTATATCAACAATTTTAGTCCATGGAGTCATTAATTAACCCACTATCAGGTGGTTTCAAGAATTAAATGAAATAATTCCTCTTGAGACTAGATTTGATCAAGATCATTCTCAATACCAAGGTCATTAATATTATAGTCCACATCGATTGAGGATAAATAAAATTATGGGTGGCTAAAAGTGGTTGAAATATCTTGGATGCTTAGTTAGTCATACTCTAGATAACATTGACCATTCCTAATTAAGGAAACATTTTATATTTTGTGTTCTTATACCAATCCAAACATGCATTCCATGACCTAACTTAATACCATATATTAATTTTAATTGAATTAGGTGTTTTATTGATCATTATTCCACTAATAAACAAGCCACAATTTGATTTTATAGGTTAGATTGGACATGCCATCCATTCTTAGGATTTGATAGGTGAAATGACTGTCAAATTCAAGTTTTGTAGATATGATAACATGAATTCTAACATGTCCTTTGATGGTAAGGTCATGCCACATGGAAATTATTTTCTCATTTGTTGCTTGATTGAGGTCTCACTATGTCTTTACTATTCTTTGGCATTGATATAATGAGATTTCACCATGTGGCATTAAATCACTCATTTGGAAGATCATGATCATAAAGGAAACATTTTTGGTGTTTTGGTTATTTGAATGGCTAAGATATTGACACTTGTAAACAAATCACTCATTTGGGACCTTTGTTGTAGGCTCAATGTGAATATATTTATTTGGGGCCATGGTGAAGTGGGATTTCACCATGTGGAATCATCTATCTTCCCACTTTATCTTTGAAAAACTCAAACTATACTAATTATCCTGAGGTTGTGGTTTTGTGATGTCTTAACACTTGGTATCATCTCATTCAACTAGGGGTTCATTGGAAAATTTACAAGTATGGACCATCCTTGGGAAGTGATGAAGTAGGATCATGACACTTGTGAGCATCTCATGCATCTTGGAGCTCATGTACTTGGATTGAAAATTTAGAAACTAAAGTGTTGTATAGAAGTGGAAAAATGATGAGTGGAATCTCCTCATTCATTGGGGATCTTTGAGTCTTAAAAAATGACTAAGTCTTTTAAAACAACTAAGTCTTGAAATATTTATGTGAACAAGTTTGGGATTTTAAATTATGTGAAATATTACCACATGGAAATTTGCCTAGGTTAGCACCTCTAATAAAAGAAAGAAACAAAGTCAGTTGAATGATTTTCATGAAATTAACTAAGTTAAAATCTAAAAAAAAGATAAAATTTCATATATTTAGTGAATTAATAAAATACACTTTTCTTGAACTCACAACTAATTTATCCTAATGTAAATAAAGTGACTAAGTTAAAAAGTGAAACAATATAAACATTTAATATCTTTTAACCCAAAACAAAGTAGACTTGAGCCAAATTGCTAAGAAAAGGATGCTAAAAATCTCAATTAAAGTTAGATAATTTGCATAAGTCTAAGCCAAATTTGTCAAAAATGGGATTTTTAATACATTTATAAACCATCTTGAAAATAACTAAGACACTTTAGGCTTATGAAAATTTAGACAATTTTTTCGATGAAGTTCTAAATGTAATTTTTAGACCAAGTGCTCACAATGAAATTTTATTGTTCAGAATTAGTTAAAAAAATGAATCATGTCTAAAATTTAGACTTATCATCTAATAAGTTTCTCAAAAAAATGGAAATTTAAATAGGTAAAAGCCACAAAATTGTTCTAAGACATAAGACTAGACTCTAGAATAAAAAGGAGGTTCCATGATTTTTGAGGAAATTAGTGCATATTGTGCAAGAAAAAACAATAAGGATCTACTCAATTTAATGAATCAAATAGAAAATTTATTTGATATACATTAGACCCCATGTGCATAAACATCTATCATAGAATATTTGTATTTAGAACTTGAGCAACCATTTGTATCAATGGTTGTGTGCTCAAAAGAAAAAAAAGGACCTTCTTGTTAGCTATTCAATGTTTACTAATGATTTGTAGTTTCACTATTGAAATGTCTCTATAAAATACTTCATTCAGTCCATAAAGTTATGTCAAATAGGCCTATCAAGGATTATATTCATTAATTCTAGAATCTCTCCTTATACATGGATGACATTAATAAGGACAACATGATTGACATTTTATTGAATGGGCTTAGAGATAACATATAACTTGATGTTCACATGTTTTTATGAAAATTAAGAATATGAATCCATAAAATTAGCATGCAAATAAATTTGGTCAAATAAAGGGTTTTTACTACTAGTAGATAACATAATTACCTATCATAATCATTTATTTAGCCTATAATATTAACCCCTCATAAAACTAAAGAGAAACATGCAAAAGGGTTATGTTTCAGTTGTATAATAAGTGGATCAAAGGACATAAATTTAGTGGGAAGTTTTTATATATTTAATGATTCAATGAAGATTAAGAAGATAATGTATCCTCACATGAGGGTGAGGAAGAGATAGAGGAATCTATAGATTCTAACCCTACTATCTCTTGTCATGAATTTTTGGGTATTAACACACCTCAAAACCTTAATGTTTTAGGATTCCTAAAAAAAAAAAGTGATATATTTTATTGAATCAAGGATTACACATAACTTCATCAACAATAAGTTGGCTACTAATTTGAATTGTTTCATTTACCTAGATCTAAAATTTTAGATCATGATTGTAGATGGTGGCATAGACAATTTTGTTTATGAATGTTATAGTATTTACTAGTGTAGGTATTTATTTTCATTGTATTTTTTTTTCCTACACACATGGATTATTCCTCCACTTGAGTTAGCTTGTTTAGTTGTTCTTAGATTTAGGGAGTTACTTTTTTTCTGTATCATTGGCTAGTGGATGTTACTCTTTGATTGGTCATTATTGACATAAGAGTCACATGCCTATTTTAAGACTTTATGATAATTATTGGAAGAGTTACACATTACTCTCCTATTATTAGATCCTTTGGGTGAGATATTCAACATAGAGTATGTCAAATATTTTTTGTAGTTTTTTGTGTAATATTCTCATTCTTGTTCACAATAATATTTTTGCAATAGTTTTGATTTTGTTCATAAATATATGCATTTATTTAAACTAGAGATATTGGATAATGATATGATATGGTATTAGAGCTAATTTGGTTTAGTGATTTTTTAATTTTTTTACTTGTTAGTTTTTAAATCATGAGAATTTTATTTAGACCAAAAAGCTTATTTTTTCATATCCTTCTGGGGAAGTTTTTTCTAGTTCATTAAAAATTACAATGGTGTTTTCTTGAATATATGTAAGTATCTATTGCTTAACTCCTTGGTTCAACTGATACATGACCCTTTCTATGTCTAAGTTTCACATTGTACATTGATTTGACATTGAGGCTAAAACATAGTCCCTTGGTCCTTCATGACTATTTTTGTTGATTTTAAAGCTATGGGAGCATCCAATCAGAGTATACATAGAAGAGGAAAGTTATAAATTATGTAATAATTTATATGTCTTTATATAATCTCATATACATAAATCCATCCCTCCTAAATCATCTAACTTACGTCCTCTAGCTGGTTTGTAGTTTCATTTGACCATCAATCCATCGTCATACTCAGTCAAACCAATTGTAGCTACTCATATCCACCTCCAGACCACTCTCAGAACCATATGTATACCTATATCAAATGTTCAAGGGTTTAAAATCCTTTGTAACCACTTAAAATTAATAATAATGTATCTGTTGAAATGATGCTCTACACATCGATATATTTTCCTACCTGCGCTCTAATATGGCATCCTCTATTGGAAAACAACAAGAAAAGAGATCTTGAGATACACCAATGGAAATTTAGACTTTTGTATCTATATTTACATCCCTACCAGGTGGTTTTATCTCTCTTATCACTCATCTAGTTTGACCTTCCTACCATACTATTGATTTATTATGACTTTATTTGACCTTCAATCAAATTTGAGCTTCAATCTAGGGTTAAATCTGATCTGGTTCATTCAAACTTGATCCTAATCCCTCATGGTATCACCCAAGTATATTATCTATAATATAATTAAAAAAAAAGTATTTTTAATGAAACCTAAAAAATCAATAACTTTTTTATTTAATATTTTGTTAGTATAGGCTATTTTTTATTTTTATCCCTTCAAGTGGATTTTTTTTAATTAAGATTCACAAGTGGGTGGTATAAGGATTGGTTTAATAATTATAATTGAATAAGAGAGGTCAATGGTTCAATTTTTATTCCAAATAGTGGTTTTAAGGATAGGTCCACTCTTTCTATAGGGCTTTTTTTAATGTTTTAGTGCAAGCTTTTATTAAATAGGCCTCATTTATGGGAAATTGATTATGTAATAACTTTTGATTGGTAGCTCAAAATTTAGTGATATGCTTTTAAAAATTTTGTGTTTTTAAATTCACAATGTATTGGATGTATTTTTATTGTAAAATGTACTAAAATATAAGTTGCCAAAATTTGGGAGGGTCAAGCATAATTTTAGGGGAGGTGTACATATTAGTGCGATTCCTTTCATATACATTTCTTCAATTTGCTGAAAAAAAAACCACATTATCTAAAATGGATCCTAATTTATTTAATTTTATCTCACCTTAAAACTATCATGAATGGAAGGCTTCCATGCCACTTGCTTTGTGAAAGAAGAAAATATATATGGTAGTTATGGGTATGTAAACTGAACCAACTATAGATAAGTAAAAATGGTTTGACAAGTGTGATGAATATTTTGGTTTTATATGTATTTATATGTCATTAGATATATTATTTCACATTAAATCAACCAAAACACCCAAGGAAATATGGGATACCCTAGGAAAACTTTTAGGAAATTGGATGAAATGAGAGGGCATGAACTAGAAAATTAGCTAATTAGTATTAACCCTATAAGTTTTGACATAATTTAAGACTAATTCACCAAGTTAAAATCATTGATACTGAAACTAAAATAATTTTTAATTGATAAAAAGGATTCACATCTCATTTTTTTCATCCTTTTAAAATTTAGTCATGATTATTTTGTTTTCATCTCCACCTTTCATGTAACCAAAAGAGCACTTGGTACTTCATGGACTATGCCATCCTTTGATGAGTTTGTCACTGACTTGACTTGGGAACAAGGTAAAATAATTTATATGGATACACTAAATTCCACTAAAAAACATTCTCTACTTGTATGAAATGACACCAAAAATACTTCAAAAGAGAAGAAACAAAACAATAAGGATCATGAGATCAAGAAGGACCAATCTACCACCAAATCAACCAATGAGACCTCCTCTTCCAATGTTAAACCTAAGAAATAGAGGATCAAGTGTGGGTATTACACTATAAATCATGATGAAATATAATGCTTGAAGAAAGAAATTGACCACTTAACAAGACTTCTTGAGAAGAACAATATAGGTGTTCCTGAGTCTATCAAACCATCTTAATCAACCCCGAAATCCTCTAAAGAAAATGATAATGGTAAATAAAAGGCAAAAGAAAAAGGTGAGAATAAAGTGAAAGAAAGGGATTTATTTGTAGTTTTACCTCTAAATCTTACATGGGTCATTGACTCTAGAGCATCACATCATATGGCTTCTTCACAGATTGGTTTCACTTCAGTGGGACCATGTGACATGTCCACTATTAATTTGGATGATGACACTTCTACATAGGTTTTTTGGATAGGGTCTTTTTTTAGAATATAATTTCACCATTGTGGGAGAGTTTTTTATTCTCTCTCAATCCCAGCTATAATATTGGAGCAACCTTAGGCTGTGGGTATCCTATAGTGAGGTTGAACCTTTGGAAAGGTTGACTTCCTCTTGGTAGATCACCTAAACTAGTATTTCTACTTGTAAAATAGGTATAAAGGGCATATAGGGTAGATAAGAGAGATAAATGGATGATACAACAAATTTATTGACACTCACATAAGCATGAAATAAACACTAATTCAACATAAGATAATTCTTGCTCACACAACTTCACAAACTAGCTAATTTGCATAAGTGTTTCATAAACTAGGCTCACCAAACAATACATGAAGAAAAAATAAACTTCAAATTCATAACAAGCATCCATTAATGGTGGAAAGAGATCAATTTCATACCTGAAAGTAACTTGAAAACACCTAAAAATAGGCAAGAAAGAAGGACAATGGACATGGAAGAACGCTTCTTCACAAGGACATCATGCACAATCTTGCGAAGCATAATTTAGAGGCAAGAGATAGGTAAAAATTGATTTTTATTGCTTCAAAAGGTATTTCTTACAAATTTTGATAGGGTTTATCCTTATCACATGAGAATATCTTACAAAAATGGGGGAGAAATGGGAGATATAGGAGAAAAGGGAAGAGAAAGAGAAGAGGTAAGCAAATAAAATTCAATAAATGAGATCCAACCACCCTACATGGATTATCACTCACATTTGGATTAATTAGAACTAATCCTTATTCAAAAAATTAACCTCCATTAGCTCCAATAGTCTTTAAACCCTCTCATTGGTTGAGAAACACACTAGAAGACAAGAACTTGTTGAGGATGATGATGTCATGATCAAATAAAAAGTAAAAGTCTTCAAAGACTTTTAAAATGTATTGAATGCTCCACTTTCTTGATTAAAACTCTTTAAAACCTTGAAAAAACTCCTCAACTTGAAATTTTAGAAGATATTATGCAAAAGCTAGTTGACTTAGCACTTTATGCTTAACTGACCATGGAGGTTATCTTCTAATTTCAAATTGACTTTGATTTTTGAGGTTATATTTAATTTTTTACTTTATTTTCTCCTCTAACCTAAAATAAACTCCATGATACCTACAACTCACTTAGAATCCATTGATGGAAGTCACAAGCTTGAGCCACCTTGAACCAGCTATCCTAAAAATCGATCCCAAGGCCATATAACACCTTGTATATGACTTATAGACCTGTATAAGACTTATAGACATCAATGTAATGTTTATGAGGATGAAAATGAAGATTTGGAAAACCTTCAATACCTGCAACAATGCACAAATATGTCAAAAACTAGGTTTTTGACCCTTTTGCTCAACAAGATACCATGAAAACTCTTTTAAAGAGATATAAATTCCATTTAATGATGTTTTAGGCCCAATTAGACCCCTTCCATGGTTTTATACCATTTCTTTCTTTGAAGACCTAAAAAAATATGCAATTTTAAGCCATTTTGGGCTTCTTAGGAACCTAAAAATTTGGTAATCTTCTAAAAAATAGGTTTTTTAGGATCTTTAGGAGTAATATACACATTATAGGTGGTTTCTAAGCAATTCTAGTCTACTTGATGGACCTATGAGTCCAAAAACTCAAAACTAGGCAAAAAGCTCTTTTGTAAGCTCAAACAAGCTCAATTTCAAGATGATTGTTCATACAATAAAGACACCCAATACACCAATTATTGACATGAATATATATTACATAGGCCCTTCCAACACCCCTAAAAATATTATGCTACCATGCGGGATGTCTGAAAAGATACACATGTGAAGATGATTGCCTATAAGGTTTACAAGCATTTTAGACATGCTTACACTCTTAGAAAATTTTAATATAACTAAAGCCTTTAAAAAAAAAATACATAAATTAATTTAATTACATATGGGTACTCAAAACATAATATAATTACTTGTCCCGACTCTTCATGGTATGAAAGAAACAAGCATTTGAAGATGGGCTAAAACTGGGTGTCTTAAGCCTAAAAAAGCTTAAGTTTATAAAAATGAACAATTAGGCCATTAAAATTATCAAATTTTATTGGAAAAATATTAATGACACATGAAACACCTCATTACACCTCTCCAAATGATCAAAACTCAACTTTGCCTTTTATGCCTTGAGGATGTCGATGGGGATTTGAGCTTGCTGATGTGTTTGCATGGAGTTTGAAGTGTGAACACCATAAAAATGTGTTTAAGAGGATTAAAAACATCTTAAAATTATTTTAAAACACTTATGTAAACTTGGAAAACTGAAACACACCTTAAAACTCCAAAAAGTATGCTTGCATGAATAGTGACCATTATGAGACATAAGGGGGACTGTGATAAAAAATGAGAATTTACACTTGTAATAAGAAATTTAATATAATTTTTATGGATATTATAGATCATTAAGACAAAAATTACAAAATATCAAGTCATTTTGATGTGTACTTTGTCTTGTTAATCCTTTTTACCATAATTTACCTTGAGCTACCTACATGTTTCCTTCGTGCTAGAACTTGTCTTTCTTCAATATTTTGCATTAAAAACATAAATTTAATCACTATAATAGGAAAATATAGGTTTTAAACATCATATTATACCATTATAATACTTATCTAAGTCCTAAACTACTTATTGGCTTACAAAACTTCATTTGGTCTCTAATGGCTACCTTCTTGACTGGCAATGGACTGTGTCAAAATAGTGGGAACTTTCACTCTTTATATGACATTAAGGATTTTATGGGATTATTTATTACATTATTTATACCATAATTACCAAATTTCATGATTTTATTGAACTTGTATATTTCTCAAAATGGTCAATTTCTCCAAGGCATGCTCCATTATTGACTATGATTTGACATAGGGTTGATTTTACAAAATAGTGAATAGTTTCCATTGTCAAAAATCCTCAAAAATATTTTTAATGGGTATATTAGGTCATAATTATCCTCTCTACCAAATTTCATGATTAGATCTACATACTCTGGCCTATAAGCCCATTTTGGCAAAAGCTAGTGACATGTGTCTGCTTGGTCAAAAATCACAACCAAGTTTTCTTTCTCCTTGATTTGGTTTTTGATATAACATGATTATTTTTATTTGAAATTCTCATTTATATTATCCTTTCATCATTCCAATCTTCATTTCTTTTCCTTCAACCTCCCATGCTTCCTTAAGAACCCTATTTGTATGTATCAACAGTATGTAGGTGTGTGTTTATGAGGCTTAAACCTGATCATAAACCTGATTGAGAGAAATTATTGATGGAATCTACCTCACCTCACTCATTATTCCTATTTTAATCATCTATATTGAACATGAAGTCCAACCATTGACCACTGTGTCATCAATCACCAAGAGCTTGATAGATAGGTTTAGGTTTCCCATGATTGTATTTCCTTATTTCTAAGGTGTATGATTGACTTATTTGTCCTTGAAGATACCTATTTATCTCTCCTAATTAGCCTATATAATATTTTTTTCCTTTATTACATTATATTAAACATGTAACCTCCTTAGAGACCACTATGCTCTCATTCAACCTTCCAATCTAAAGTAAAGATTGGGTTCCTGAGGTTACAGGTAGAGATTTGAGAAGAAATGAATGTGTTAAGATACTTGAGACTCCTTAATATAATTATTGATATATTTCACATTAGGAGAGTTATAAAACCAATTCCATATTGGTTTTACACATAGTGTGCTATTTGACCTCTTGAGAGCCTCCTGAACAAGATTCCATCCCCAAGGTATATAACCCTGAATACTCCAATGGGATGCTTTATATGTAGGTGAGATTGGGGGGGGGGGAATGGTAATGGTTACCTAAATTAATGTTATAACTTCATCACACTCTTATTTCATCATCAAACCTTATCAATATTCGTGCCCTTTTTCAACTTCTTCTTATGCTTTCACTAGTTTCCACTATGCAACCAATCTCAAGGGTTTTAAAGACCAAAACTTGGTACATGCTTCAATAAATAAATATTTTGTCATGGATAGTCTGAGGTGATATTATCACACCTTAAATAACCCATTTCAACTTCTAAATCCCCTTGAAACACTTCTTTCCACACAACATACTCACCATGGCTTCTCTAGGCTTGTAGCCCCTTTTTTGGTCAAATTATTTTTGGTTTGACCATTATATAATATATATTAAAAAATTGAGACAATTTATATCTATTATCCATCTCATTACATGTGTGTTACAATTTTCATGACCTGTTTCCACTCTAAGATCACACTTCCTTCATTATGCTCCCCTCAATTAGGCCTAATTAGCCTTTAAGCACACCCCGGGTCTAGAAACCATACCATATAGCCTCCAATAAACCCAAAAAACATTTAATAACTTATTAAACATATAAAAACATCATATTACAAAATTTTGGCAAATTTGGGGAGTTAAAACTCTTGGAAACAATAAAACCCTAGTTTAGGGCTTCTCTCATGCTCTTTTTGAGACTCTGTTTTGGATTTGGGGGGTTAAAATGAGTTATAGGCCTCACCTAGACATATTTTTCAATTAATTGGATATGTATTAATGTTTAACACCTTTAAATTTTTTAAATAATCATAAAAACATTACTAATATCTCAAACAAAAAAGTGCAAGCTTGCTGCCCTATTTCTGCTTTGATGATGGTTCTTGAGTCCTAGGGGTGAACTAAGGAAAATGAGAGAGGTTTTTGTGGATAATCCATGAAAACAAATATAATATAAATTTCATGTCATAAATACCAAGGAAATTACTATTTTCACCCCTTTCTCTTCTAGCATTCTAGGCCTCTCTTAGCTCTTTAGGCCTAGAAAACTAAAAAACATATTTTTTGTCCTTTGAATGTATGAAAAATATTTGGAAAAGTGTGATTAAGCTTGGTTAATATTATGTGATGTCCCATTACAAATTTTAGACCTTTAATTTATATCTTTGGGTGTGAATGTCATTTAACACTCAAATCCTATAGAAGTCACTGAATGATCACAATGAATAAAAGTGAAACTTGGTGGCCCTCAAACAATAATCTCATCTATTCACACACCCTATTCATTTTTAAATGATATTAACATATGATAAGGATAAAATATGGTAACATTTTTATGCATCAAACCTCCTTTCAATATTATTCCATGGCATCAACAAAAGTGCCTGGGACTAGTTTTTGAACTTTTAGGGACTTTGTCCCTGAAACTCAAATTCTCAAATTTGAAGTGGTTTCTCAAGGCTACCAACTATTCCAATGATTAAATAAAGTATTTCATGCTATTATTTAATTATAAAAACCTTAGGAAATCTTCCAAATGTGTCAAATCTCCTTCATGCACCTAGATGCTCACTCAACTAGAACTCTACTCAGCTTCTCACACCACACCAGGACCTCCTAGAATATTTCACTACATCAATTCAAGACCAAAAAGGGACTATTAATGGGGATATAAGGTTTATTAAAGGTAAAATAGAGTTTCATGATATATCTAGGCAAATTTTTTGTATGTAGGCCAATTTTAGCCAACATTTTTGGTGACCTCCTGAGATTACATACCTATTATGCAACAGATTAGTTGCCTTGTTTGATCATTGGGCATATGGGGTCACAAGTATTTATTTACAAACTGATATTAAAATTATATAAGGTTTTCCCTTTCAAAAAACCTCCTCTTGAATCAACAATGACATCAAGAAAAAAACAAACACTATGCCCAAGGAACTTAGGGAAGGGAAGCACATAATTGAAAAGGATGTGCACAAGGAACTTAGGGAAGGGAAACACATAAACTATACTCTAATATATACAAGGATTAAAATTAAAATTACCTTATTATTATGTCAAATGGGAAACTTTTAGTATCATTGATTTGTAATGGACAAGGATGAGAGGTACCCTACTTTTGTGAGCTCATACTAGGTGGACTAAGATGCATGACAACTAACTCTTTTGTCTTGATCCCTAATGGATGAAGTGGGGAAAACATGTCTCCAATGTATATAAATTCCATTATTATCTCAATACTTGATTGATTTTCCTCATCACTCTTGAGAAAGCCCTGTAAAGACTTCATCTAGGTTATTAGGAGTAATTACATTTTGTTCACTTGGTGTCTCAAAAATACCATATTATTCCACATTTTTCTTGTGTAAATTAGGACTAATCATACTTAGTGTAGTATGTTCATAGTTTTATATAAGAAGGACATGTCTCTTAGCCTCCTCAAACTCTTTGGTTATGGTATTGAACTACTACCACAACTCTTCAAGCTCTTCACTGGTACATTTCTCAAATTGTATCAATTGAGCACTTGAGATGTCTCCTTTGTCAACCTCACTAAATATATAATCTTGTTTTTTAACTAAAAATGAGGGTTGATGTGACCAACCAAGGTCCAAAACATCACACTTATCTTCCTCTAGTTATAACATATTAGGGCTATCTTCAATTGACATCTCATTTTAAAGTGGACTAACCTTTGGTACCTGGTTATAATCTTATTTTTCATCTATGTAGGATATAAAATAAGTAGTCCATTCAAGGTATTCCTTATATTTAGATTGAGGATTGTCCCCTTCAGGATCTGGTTCATTAGTGTCAAATCCATGCCAAAAAGGTTGGTCTAAACTTGATTTTTCCTCCTCTAAATGAAGTGGGCTGCCTATCAAGATTTCTTCCTCATACACAGTTACCTCATCTTCTTGAGACACACTTGAGACTAAAAACTCTTCATCTATCCTTTTTAAAATAGGCTCTTTCTCTAAGAGGGAGATGGTGAGAGGGTGAAAAAGTTCACCTTGCTTGTAGTTTGAGAGAGTGTCTTTCCAACTAGATACTTTGAGTGGTATCTTTGGTGGCTCTTGAGGGAGGCAGAAAGAGTCTCATTACCCTTGTAGGGTAAACTCATTTAGCTGAGCTAATACCTATTTTTTATTTTGTTCAACCATTAACTCCTCTTGAACTAGTTCTTGGACCACCACAATTGACACATCTTTCTTCTTCTCTATGTCTTTCTTAACTAATTTCCATGATGGAAATACATGGGGAACAACCACCTTTTCTTATTTTTGAATGGTTATAGGATAGGGTGGTTTCAAAAGAGAGGGCATGACATAATCAAGGTCAAAGGTGTAGGAGAAGATCCATGGTGGGATGGTTCCAAAATATTGAGTAGGAATGGGTGTAGGGGTAGGAGAGGACAAACTGATTGGTTTGGATTTGACATACTTATCCTTCTAATGAGTCAACATATCCTCTATTGAGAGTATCCATCCCTTCATCTCTTGATTCTAAATGTGTGGATAGTCACCTTATTTAATGGATACTCACACACTCCAAAACTTATTCAAGAATCTCCTTATCCCCTCCACGACATGAATGGGGAATTCTTGTCCAATTCTAACCTCCTTATTAATTTTCATGATTGTTCTTCCTTGGTCCTGTATTACTTCATTATCAACAAGGATAGACCTTGACAAGGTTGACTAGGGGGCTAATTTGAAACCCTTGGAGGTCAAGATTGAGGCTCTTGGAGGAGAGAGGACACATAGGACTGATTACATTGAGTCTACTAAACTTCATAAGATATCAACACACTTTCTAAATCTTGGACCATGCTTCTCAACCACACCTTATTCTCCCTCTCACAAACTACCCATTGTTCATCCTCACAAACTGACCACCTATTCTTGACCAACTGAAGAGAACTCCTTTCCTCTTTTAGAACATGAATAAAGATGAGTAAAGAAATTTCTAAACCCTTACCAATCTCCCTTATCAACTCAATATAATTTGATAATGTTTTCTTGAATCTTGACAAGGATGTAATAAGATAAACATAGTCTTGACAAGGGGAATTAGAGGACTGATTTGAATGCAAAAGATACTAATCTTGGTCATAAATAGGAGTGGGAGGGGAGAAAAGGCCATGATAGGGTTGATAGGTTATTTGAGGGCCACTTGTGGGGAACACATAAACATTATTAGCTTGATAAGTGTGATTTTGAGGTAGTGAATGAGTATACTGATCAAAATATGGTTGATTATACATACCAAATATTGATGATTAGGCACTTGGGTTGCTCATACTAGTTGATGACTACTTGGAGTCACCATTTTTGTTTTCACACATGCCTCTAAAGGCTAATTGGATGAAGAGAATACCAAAACTCTTCACTCAGTGAATAACGTAGTCCCACCAGGCATGCCAAAAACTATTGTATCATTTAATTTAACCATTTTGGGATATTTTTATAGGCTCTCTCACTCCCATATACAATATTGGAGCAACCATAGTCTATGGGTATCTTGTAGTGAGGTTGAACCTCTGGAGAAGGCTGGTTTCCTCTTGGTAGATCACCTAAACTAATGTTTCTACTTAGAAAAGAGGTAGAGAGGGGGTATAAGGTAATTAAAATAGATAAATGGGTGATATAAAAATTTTATTAACACTCACATAAGCATGAAATAAACACTAATTTAGAATAAGATAATTCTTTCTCACACAACCTCACAAACTAGCTAATTTGCATAAGTGTTTCATAAACTAAGCTCACCAAACAATACATGAAGTAAAGATGAATTTCAAAATTCATACCAAGAGTCCATTAATGGTAGAAAGAGCTCAAGTTCAGACCTATAAATAACTTGAAAACACCTAAAAATAGGCAAGAATGAAGGACAATGGACATGGAATAACACTTATTAATAAGGCCATCATACACAAGCTTGCTAAGCACAATTTAGAGGTAAGAGATAGGTAAAAATTGATCTTTATTGCTTCAAAAGGTATTTATTACAAATTTTGATAGGGTTTCACCTTGTCAAACGAGAATATCTTACAAAACTGGTGGAGAAATGGGAGATATAGGAGAAAAGGGGAAGAGAAAGAGAAGCAAAAAACAAATAGAATTCAATAAATGAGATCCAACCACCCTCCATGGATTCTCACCCTCATTTGGGTTAATTAGAACTAATATTTCTTCAGTAAATTAACCCTCATTAGCTCTAATAGTCTTCAAACCCTCTCATTGGTTGAGAAACACACTAGAAGACAAGAACTTATTGAGGATGATGATGTCATGATCCACTAAAAAGGAAAAGTCTTCAAAGACTTTGAAAATGTATTTAATTCTCCACTTGCTTGATTGAAACTCTTTAAAACCTTAAAAAACTTGTTAACTTGAACTTTTAGAAGATATTATGCAAAATTTAGTTGACTTAACACTTTATGCTTAACTTACCATCGAGGTTATCTTCTAATATCAACTTGGCTTTGATTTTGAGGTTATCATTGCCTTTTGCATTTATTTTCTCCTCTAACCTGAAATAAACTCCATGATACCTGAAACTCACTTAGACTCCATTGATGGAAGTCACAAGTTTGAGCCACCTTGAACTAGCTATCTTGAAAACTATTCCCAAGGCCATTTGGCACCCTAAAGACCACTTCTAGACATTACAAAAATGGTGGAAATCATGACATGTTTATGAGGATGAAAATTAATATTTGGAAAACCTTCAATACATACAACAATGGTGGAAATCACCATTAAACCTGTAATAATGCACAAATATGTAAAAAATTGGGTTTTTGTCCCTTTTTCTTGGAAATACACCATGTAAACTCTTTTGAAGAGATATAAATTCCATGAAATGATGTTTTAGGTCCCATTAGACCCATTTCATGGTTTTATACCATTTATTTCTTTGAAGACCTGCAAAAATGTGGAATTTTGAGTAATTTTTGGCTTCTTAGGCACCTAAACATGTCAATTTTTTTCTAAAAAATAGTCTTTTAGGAGATTTAGTGAGTCATATACACATTATAGGTAATTTAAAATCAATTATAGGCTTATTGATGGACCTATGAGTCCAAAAATTCAAAACTGGGTAAAAAGCTCCTTTACGAGCTCAAACAAACTCACTTTCAAGATGATTGTTAATATAATGAAGACACCTAGTAAAAAACTTATTGACATTAATATATGTTACATATACCCTTTTAAAACCCATAAAAATATTAGGATACCATGTATAATGTGTGAAAAGATACACACATAAAGATGATTGCCTTCAGAGTTTGCAAGCATTTTGGGCATGCTTACACTCTTAACAATTGTTCATAAAAATCAATACATTAACCAAAATAAATACATAATTAAATTAAATTAAATATGGGTACTCAAAATGGGTGGGGGGCCTAGCTTGGTTGGCTAAGTACTTCCGTTGCGGCTCTGCTGGTCACAGGTTCTAGTTCACCCCTGCCCCATGGTATCGGAGGGCATGTCACGCCAGTGTCGCCAATCACGTGAAAAAGTTTACCAGCCATACTGCAGGTTATAGGGGGACCATGCTATACCAGTTTGATGACATTGCAGTATTGATTCCTACAGTCTAAAAATAAAAATAAAAGATATGGGTACTCAAAATAAATTATAATAAATTGTCCCAACTCTTCATGATATGAAAGAAATAAGCATCTAAAGATGGGCTAAAATTGGGTGTCTTAAGCCTAAAAAGCTTAAATTTTTAAAAATTACCAATTTGACCATTAAAATTATATAATTTTATTGTAAAAATATTAATGACACATTAAACACCTCATTACACCTCTCCTAATGATCAAAACTCAACTTTGCCATTTATGCCTTGAGGATGCCTGTGGGGATTTGAGCTTGCCGATGTGTTTGCATGGATTTTGAAGTGTGAACATCATAAAAATGTGTTTAATATGATTTAAAACATCTTAAAATTATTTTAAAACACTTTCCTAAACTTTTAAAACTGAAACACACGTTAAAACTTCAAAAAGTATGCTTGCATGAATAGTGACCATTGTGAGACATTGGGGGGACTATGAAAAAACAGTGAGAAATTCCACTTGTCATATGAAATTTAAAATAATTTTATGGATTTAATATGTCATTAGGACCAAAATTACAAAATATCAAGTCATTTTTATGTGTACTTTGTTTTGTAGACCCTTTTTACCACAATTTACTTTGAGTTGCCTGCATGTTTCCTTCATGTCAAAACTTATCTTTCTTCAAAATTTTGATTTAAAAAAATAAATTTTATAACTAAAATAGGATATTTTAGGTTTTAAACATCATATTATACCATTCTAATACTTATCCAAGGCCTAAACTACTTCTTAGCATCTAGAACTAACAAAACTTCATTTGGTCTCCAATGGCTACCTTCTTGACTGGCAATGGACTATGTCAAAATAGTGGGAAATTTCACTATTAATATGACATATATTATGTTATTTTATTATTTTTTATGTTACTTAAACCATACTTACCAAATTTTGTGCTTTGACTCAACCTGTAGATGTCCCAAAATGGCTAATTTCTCTAAGGCATACTCCATTGTTGACTGTGATTTGACATATGATTGAATGTAATAAAATAGTGAATATTTAACATTGTAAAAAATAATCAAAAATATATTTAATTTTTATACTAGTTCATAATTATCCTCTCTACCAAATTTTTTGATTAGATCTTTCATACTTTGGCCTGTAGGCCCATTTTGGCAAAAGCTAGTAACACGTGTCTGCTTGGTCAAAAATCACAACCAAGTTTTATTTCTCCTTGATTTTATTTTTATATAATATTATTATTTTTATTTTAAATTCTCATTTATATTATTCTTTCATAATTTAACTCTTCATTTCTTTGTCTTCAACCTCCCATGCTTCCTTACGAACCCTGCTTGTATGTATCAACAATATGTAAGTGTGTGTTTATGAGGCTTAAACCTGATCATAAACCTAATTGAGATAAATTATGCATTAAATTTAACTAATGTGAGTAATTATTAATATTATAATCATATCTATTGAACATGAAGTCCAACCATTGACCACTATGTCATCAATCACCAAGAGCTTGATAGATAGGTTTAGGTTTCCCATGATTGTATTTCCTTGTTTCTAAGGTGTATGACTGACTTATTTGTCCTTGAATATACATATTTATATATAATAATGATCATATATCATTATTTTTACCTTTATTACCTTCCCTTTAACACGTAACCTCCTTAGAGACCACTATGCTCTCATTCAACCTTCCAATCTAAAGGAAAGATTGGGTTCCTGAAGTTGTAAGCAGAGATTTGAGAGGAAATAACTATGTTAAGATCCTTGAGAATAATTACTAGAATTATTGATATATTTCACACTAGGAGAGTTTTAAAAACAATTTCATAGTGGTTTTCATCATAGCATGTTATTTGACCTCTTGAGAGCCTTTTGAACAAAACTCCATCCCCAAGGTGTATAACCCTGAATACTCCAATGGGATGATTTATATGTAGCTGATATTGCGGGGGGGGGGCACGTTAATGGTAACTTTTAATTTCAATTATGTTCAAACTTCATCACACTCTTGTTTCATCATCAAACATTCTCAATATTCATGCCCTTTCTCAACTTCTTATGCTTTCACTAGCTTTCACTATGCAACCAATCTCAAGAGTTTGAAAGACCAAAACTTGGTACAGGATTAAATAGATCAATATTTTTTCATGGATATTCTGAGGTGAAATTATCACACCTAAAATAACCCCTTTTAACTTCCAAATCCCCTTGAAACACTTCTTTCCACATAACATACTCACCATGGCTTCTCTAGGCTTGTAGCCCCTTTTTTGGTCAAATTATTTTTAGTTTCACCATTATATAATATATATTGAAAAATTGAGATCATTTATAGCTATTATCCATCTCATTACATGTGTTTTACAATTTTCATGACCTAATTTCACTCCAAGATCACGCTCCCTTCATTAGGCTCTCCTCAATTAGGCCTAATTAGCCTTTAAACACACCCTAGGTCGATAAACCATACTATATAGCCTCAAATCAATAAAAAACCTATTTAATCACTTATTAAACCTTAAAAACATCATATTTCAAAATTTTGGCAAATTTGGAGTGTTAAAACTCTCAAAAACAATAAAACCCTAGTTTAGGGCTTCTCTCATGCTCTTTTTGAGACCCTATTTTGGATTTAGGGGGTTAAAATGAGTTATAGGACTCACATATACCTATTTTTGGATTCATTGGATAGGTATGAATGGGTAAGACCTATAAAATTTGGAAATAATCATAAAAACATTACCAATCTCTTAAACAAAAAATAACAAAAAATGCAAGCTTGCTGCCCTATTTTTGCTTTGATTATGGTTCTTGAATTATAAGGGTGAAATAAGGAAATTGAGAGATCTTTTTGTGGATCATCTATGAAAAAAACTATCCTAAAAATTTCAAGTCCTAAATCCCAAGGAAAGTACTACTATCACCCCTTTCTCTTCTGGCATTCTAGGCCTCTCTTAGCTCTCTAGGCCTAGAAAACTTTAAAAATGTATTTTTTGTCCTTTTCATGTATGAAAACCCTTTATAAAAGTTTTATTAACCTTGAGGAATCTTCCATTATGTCCCATGAAAAATTTTAGACCTCGAATTTCTATCTTGGCGTGTGAAAGTCATTTACCGCTCAAATCTTATAGAAGTCATTAAATGATCACAATGAATAAAAGTGAAACTTGGAGGCCCTAAAACAATAATATCCTCTATTAACACACCCTATTAATTTTTAAATGATCTTCCCCTATGATAGGGATACAATATGGTAACATTTGGATGCATCAAACCTCCTTTTAATATTATTCCATGGCATCAACAAAAGTGCATGGGACCAGTTTTTGAACTTTTAGGGACTTTATCCCTGAAACTCAAATTCTCAAATCTCCTTCATGCCCATATATTCTCACTCAAATATAAATCTACTCAACTTCTCACACCACACTAAGACCTCCCAAAATACTGCACTACATTAATTCAGGACCAAAAAGGGACTAGTCATGGGGGTAAAAGGTTACTAAAAGGTCCAAGAGAGTTGCATGATCGATCTAGGAAAAAGTATTGTATGTAAGCCAATTTTGGATAATAGGTCTATTTATGTGAGTGGATTAACATTAAATAATGTTATCATAATCCCCTCACTTTTAACTATTCTCATTTCAGTTTACTAGATTACTCACCTTGGTTTGGGCATGTGATTTGAGTTCACTCTAGATTCAATGTATCTTAAATAGTTTTATTATGATACTATATTAGCAGTGATATTGGTCTATCATCAGACTCAACTATATACCTTCTTAAACTTTATCCCTAACTCTCCTTCAAACTCTTCTTTATATTCAACTAGACTTGATATTTTTGAGCCTAAAATTATATCTAATATTGAGGGCTCTTCATCTATCATAGATGACTATGGTAGTGATGGGGACACACCTCCACCATATTCTTGTCACCTTCCATATATCTAGTATTTATTTCTTGATTCACCTACTTCTAGTTCACTTTAGACATTATAGGGAGAAGGTACTTTAATTCAGGACTCATCAGATATTAGACAATCTTCTACTTAGTTATAAGACATTACACATGTCTTCTTTACCTCTACTTTTGATATTGCATCATTACATGGATTAGTTGTACCATATACTATGCATTAGGTGAATATTTCCTTGTATAGGGACCACACCTTGGTTTGAGATCCATCAAGGACTTGGTGGACACATTCACTATTATAGCATGATTCACTCTTCATTGCATCTACTACTAATCCAATGTCACCCTAGAGTGATCCTTTTCAAGATACAAAGTAGCTACACATAGTTGTAGATTATAATGGGGATTTTTAAACCTCTTCTTATTTTTTTCTCTCTTTTGGGGGAAGTTTTTTCCTAT
Organism: Torreya grandis; assembly: GCA_037957365.1. Taxonomy (NCBI): domain Eukaryota; kingdom Viridiplantae; phylum Streptophyta; class Pinopsida; order Cupressales; family Taxaceae; genus Torreya; species Torreya grandis. The sequence goes on along the minus strand of JARHVA010000222.1, from coordinate 1,965,924 downwards.
AGGTTTCCTCCATTTCTCCACTTTATGATAGTTGATTTATACATGGGTACCTCATCAGCCTTTGTTATCGAGACCCATTTATTCTACCCACCTAAGTTGTGATTATATGGGGGTATTAATGTAGGTATGTATTTTATTTATATTTTTTTATTCCTACACATGGATTATTATTCCACTTGAGTTAGATTCCTTAGGTGTTCTTAAATTTAGGGAGTTATTCTTTTTCCTCATCATTGGCTAGTGGATGTCACTCTTTGATTGTTCATTATTGACTTAGGAGTTACATGTCTATTCTAAAACTTTGTGATCATTCATGGAAAAGTTACACATTACTCTCCTATTTTTACATTCTTTTGGTGATCTATTCAACATAGAGTGTGTCAGATATTTTCTCTATTTTTTTGTGCAATAATCTCATTCTTGCTCATAGCACTATTTTTACTTTTGCTCATAAATTTGTGCACTTGTTTAAACTAGACATCTTGGCCAATTCTACAAAATATTGACCCCTGATCAAATTAAAGAGAATCATGTAAAAGGGTTATGTTTCACTTATGATAATAATTAGAGCAAAGGACATAAGTTTACTAAGAAGTTTTTATATAATAAAGGATGCAATGAAGATGAAGTAGATAATGTAGCCTCATATGAGGGTGAGGAAGAGACAAAGGAAGAATCTATAGATTCCCACCCTACTATCTCTTTTCATGAGTTTTTGGGTATTAATACACCTCAAAACTTTAATTTTTTAGGCTTTCTAAAGAAAAAAGGTGATAGAGTTAATTGAATCAATGAGTACACATAATTTCATCAATAACAAGTTGGATACTAATTTGAATTGTTTCATTGACCTAGATATACAATTTTAGATAAACTCAATTTAATATATCCTAAATTTTTATGAATTTACCCTTGTGTCTATGGTAGGGAAGTCTACCTTCAAAGTTTCTTCTTGAAATTATTTATACAGTTAATCTATTTTTTTTGTAATCTGTGAGTCTCTATTCACAAACACCAAAATATCCACATTGGTACTTAATGTAATAATTTATGTAATTATAATTTATAGTTCATAGTCATATAATTAGGGTTATTGAGTCACATGCCTAGTTCTTTGGATGGTTGAGCCATCCATAGTACTAGGCATATAACCCTATTTTTATACACTAGCAAACAATAAAATGAAAACCCTTAACCCATAAAAATTTCATTGATTTAACTCATATTAAACTAATATTACTTTAATCAACAGCTTTGACTTGGTAGTGAAGATCACTATAATAGAAACTACCAAAATTTGCTCAAAATTTCCTCGAATCCTTTCTTTTTCCTCCATTACAGAGTAAGAAAGAAAATTAACTCTACCATTAATGATATTTAAATGTTTATATTCTCCTTCATGCTAACAAACCTTTGCAAATCCTTCACCAAAATGAAAGTGATCTTAGCAAAGAGATTCCATGTAACTCAAAACTATAGTGTTTATTTTGCATGATTCTTGAATAGCCCAAGTCAAGTCTAATTAACCCTAATTCTAGAACTTTCTAAACATAAAATAATCCCTTTTTAATTATAATTAACATCAACTTCATAAAAGTCATTCAAACATTATAATTTTGATAACAATATTAACTTTCCAATAACCATCTAAGCATCATGATTATTAACAATAACAAATATTTAAGTATTATAACCTTGACTTAGTACAATATTATTCCAAATTATAATAACATGGACTTAGGCATAATATTAGTGTTCCATTCAAATATAAACAATTTTTTCCAACTAGTCTAATTAGCAATCCGCTAACACTCAAATCAAACAAAATCCCTTTTGCCTCTATATCTATGTATTGATAATCAAGACACTATTATTAAAACATACACACACATATAAAAGCAACATAAAGGCATACCAAATACATCCATGGATTTTAATTACACATTATTGCAACATCATTACACTAAATAAGATAATTAAGACAACACATATTATAATCTAAATCTCATATTAGCAACACATAACCAGATCAACATTAGAATTAGCCATTTTAAATTCAATAATTAAGATCACATTTGAGATTAAATACAAGCTATCTAAGTTAAAAACTAATAAAAAGAATATTATACTATTGTGGTGTGTGTGGGTTCTTAGTTTCCATTATATCATCCCCCAACACCTATATTTACGCCACCCTCTTTGATGATGGCCTCCCTCCATCATAGTCTAAGGGATGGATATATCATTCATCCACCTTGAAATAGTAAAGGTAGTTAACCCAAATCAATATAAACTCCATAATATATTGTTGTAATAAAGTAAATAAACATGATCATCATGTACAAACATACAAGTACAACTAACTCAATAAGTTAATGATCATGTAATTAAGCAACATATAACTTTCCATAAAATAGTATATGAAATCCAACTTAACCAAAATAGTAATTAACTAAAAAATAACCATAAAATACACTAATCAATAGGATTTTAGGTCTAGAGATAAATTGGTATATGACATCCTTCCCCCCTAATGTTGGTCATCATATCAATGACAGTTATTCCAACATAAGTTCTAAAAATGAACACAATTATATAGAAAATTAAATAATATCCAACAACATATTAAGTGAAAAAATGAAGAAACAACCTATAAAACTCATCATAATCCTCCCAAGTGGCATTATCCTCATAATATTGGTCCTACTAGACCTTGTACTATGACACTTATCTATTATGCAAACTAAATTTATGAGTGTTAATTATTTTGATTGGTTATACTGTGATCACCCTAAGATCTATAACATGTAAAGTATTCCAATCTAATACATGAAAAGGATAAACAACATACTTTTTAAGATAGGACACATAGAAAACATTATGTACAAGATAGAGTTGGTGGTGAAGCAAGCCTTTATGCTATAGGATTAATGACTTCTAAAAAATTAAAGTGTATGACATATATTGGTGAAATATTCATTAATTTTCCAAACTTAACTGAGATTTTACAAGGCTTAACCTACATAAATACTTTATCACCAACATAAAATTGCCTTGTTGTTCTTTTTAGATTAGCATAAATTTTATGTATATCATTGTCCTTGGCTAACCTATTCCTAATTTTTATAACTTAGTCTTCCATCTCCACAAGTATTTTAGGTCCAAATACTATTATGTCTTCCAATTTGTCCCAAATGATTGGTGTTCTACACTTCTTTCCATATAATGCCTCAAATAGAACCATTTTCAATGTTGATGAGTATAAGTTGTTATATGTAAACTCAAACAATGGAAGGTACTCCTCCCATATGTATTGTTGATCCATGAAATAAATTCTAAGGAGATATTATAAAACTTAGTTAACCCTCTCTATTTATTGATTTGTTTCTAGGTGATATGCAATACTAAAATTCAAGTACGTACCCAAAGCTAAATTCAAAGTCAACCAAAATCTAGAATTCATTCTTAAATCTCAATTAGAAATGATCTTTTTTGGAAATCCATGTAGTCAATACACCTCTTTCATGAACCTTTTCTCAATCATAGGTGCATCATCTATCAAGTTGGTTGGTATAAAGTAAACTACCTTGGTTAGTTTGTCAACTACCACCAAGATCATATCATGTTGGTTCTATGATAATGACAACCCTTAGACAAAGTCCATGCTAATATCCTACCACTTCCATTCTAGTATATCATGAGAATATAATAATCCTATCATATGCACATGTTTATCCAAATCCACTACATCTTTTTTAATCCCTTTCTATAAATTGAGATGTATTAGCTTAACCATGAGCTTAGTTACATCAAGATGCCCTTAATATGGGGTATTATGAAATTCATTTAGTATCATGCTCCTTAGATTATCTCTATCAGTCACATACATCTTACCATTATATCTCAAAAGACCATCACTCTCTAACTTGAATCCATTAAATTTGGGATTTTGATCATTCTCTTACAATGGTTTCTTAACTTGATCATAGAATTTATCACTTAAGGAGAATTTAATTACCTAATCACAAAAAGTACTTTTGATAGTATCCAAAGCTACTATGTACCTTCTACAACTTAGGGCATCTAAAACTCTATTATCCTTGCCATTGATATAATAAGTATAAGAATCATAATCATATAAAATTTTTAACTAATGTCTCTGAAATATATTTAGGTTTGATTGGGTGAAGATATACTTGAGTCCTAAGTTATCAGTCTTGAGCTCAAATGGTTTTCCTAAAAAATAATGCCTCCAAACTTGCAAGGCATGCACTATCACTATAAGTTCTAGATCATGAGGGGAATAATTCACCTCATATGGCTAAAGTTTTATGTACTATTATGCTATAACTAAAATATCATGCATAATAATTCCTCCAAGTCCATCCCTAGATGTATCCATGATTATTGAGATTTAGCCATTAGGATCGAGAATTATTAGCACTGGTGTCAAAGTAATTCTCCTTTTTAGTTTTTGAAAGGCTTTTTTGCACTTGTTTACCCAAACAAAACTTTGATTCTTCTACTAAAGAGAGGAAATTGGGTTATCTATCTTTGAGAAATCTGGAACAAATTTCCTATAATAACCTACTAATCCCATAAAGATCTTTACCTCATGCACATTTTTAGGCATCAACCATTCAATTATTGATCTTATCTTCATTGGGTTAACTAAAATCATGTCTATAGAGATAATGTGTCCCAAATATTGCACTTTATTATGGAAAAATGAACAATTGGAAAACTTACCATATAATATGTGCTTCTATAACTACTACAAAACTAGTTCTAGATGTTGAACATGTTCTTCCTCATTCTTAGAATATATGAGATTGTCATCCAAAACAACCAACACAAATTGATCTAGATAATCCTTGAACCCAATGTTCATGAGATTCATAAATGTTGTTGGAGCATTTGTTGACCCAAAAGGTAACACTATGAACTTGTAGTGCCTATACCAAGTTTTAAACTCTATTTTAAGAATATCCTCATCTTAGATCCTTAGTTGATGATACCCTACTCAAAGATTAATATTTGAAAATAATATTTCCCCTTTCATCTGATCAAAGAGATCATCAACAAGACATAACACATACCTCTTCTTGCTTATCTCCTTGTTTAACATCATGTAATAAATACACAGGTGAATAATACCATCTTTCTTTTTGATGAACACCACTAGTGCACCCCATGGTGACATAGTTGGTCAAATAAACCCTTTCGATAATAATTCCTACATTTTAGCCTTTAAATCAACAAATTTGGTTATTATCATCATGTATGGTGCCTTGGATTTTGCTTCAAATATAGGTATGATGTCAATCAAGAAATCAAACTCATGTTTGGGTGGTAATCTCAATAATTCCTTTAGAAACACATCCTCAAAGTTTTAAAGAAAAGGATAATCCTCAATGGATGGTTTCTTATATTCTTCCATCTCATTTTTTTAATGATAAATTCTTGGTATCCTTTCCTCTAAGCCTTTTTAAGTTGAATTTCATAAATTTACCTAAGATTTAGTTCTCTTTTCTCATTCTGAAGTTATGTCTGATTTCCAAAATCATCCTGACAATCTACCTTCTTGAGATAGAAATCAACCTTAGATTTATGATATGAAAGCCAATTAAATCCTAATATAACATCAAATTAACCTAATTATGAAACTTATAGATCCAATATTATAGTAAATTTAGGTAACCTTATTTTATCTTCCACTAGATACTTGTCAACTTTAACTTTTGACTCATTCCCATATTATAATGAGCATGCATTTACCGTAATTCCTATTTTTCTAGAAAAATTATTAAGTATTATAGGATCAATAAAACATTCAATAGACCTAATTTTAATAAAAGTATAATATGAATGATAAAACAAAATACATGTTAGGTCAATAAGAGAATCTTGAAATTTAGCTTGAAAATTGTCTATAGCTACATGAATCCTCTGATGAAAAGTTTCCTATTGTGAAGTGGAACCCCTATTCTTTTCGTCTAATTTACCCTCAGTACACTCTCTAACATGATGGTCACCTCTACAAATGAAGTAACCTCTAGGTGGTCCTCTCTTATTAAACTACTAGTTCCCCTTAAAACTTCCCTTGAAATCACTTCCAAGTTTCCTATTTCTTGAGTTACTATTGAACTTATCATTCTAGATCTTAAACTGGTTCTTGGAGTTTCCACTCATCTTCTAATTATTATTTTTGAAAGTTGTTTTAGGACCTCCAAAAATTTTATTGAACTTATCTCTGACTTAAGCAAGATATTTTAGCTTCTGATCCTATTTAACTACCTTCTCAAAGACCTGATCCATGGTAGATGGCCTATGAAAATCCAGCTCACATCTTATCTAGGGTTTTAATCTAATAATGAACTTATCTATTTCAAATCTCTCATCTGTTTGATACTGAGGGACATACTTTAGGAGATAAGTTAATTGCTTCTAGTATTCATTCACAGAAAGGTATTTTTGCTTAATATTCTAAAAATGTATCAAATTTTTATCAAAATATAATTGAGGAAACCATTATTACCTAAAAATTTCATGGACTTCTCCCAAGTGGTGGTGGTAGATTTGAGGTTCATCTTAAGCTTCTTGTTTACCCACCAAGTTATTATTTCTCTAGCAAACTAACATTCTCCAAAAAATAATTTGGTTACTTTAGATTAATTTAAAATGTCTAAATACTTTTCCATCTCTGTTATCTTTGCTTCAAATCCATCTCTTAAAATAGTTCCATTTAACTTGGGTGGATTCACCATTTTCATATCCCATTCCAACTCTATAACTACTCATATTATTGCATCATGTGGCACTTCCTCATACCTCTACTCTTGAGGATTTTACATCTTATCAAGATGCTCTTTAGGTTCTTCTTTAACATTATCCTCAACATACCCATGCACTTCCTATTCTAGGGCCATGATTCAGTCCCTAGTTTTGTCCATGGTTCTGAGGATATGATCTAACTTCGTATCTTGCTCAGTGGTGAATTGATTTGGATCCACTTGAGGATTGGTGTTAGAAGTAACCTTACCTATAGGTCTAATGTGCACCATTTTTCTTCATGATTAATAAGATAATATGTTTGCATTAGTAGACTCTCAGCTCTGATACCATAATTTAACACCCTACTAGGTTTTACTAGAATAGTTATTTTTTAAAAACAATTACACAAATTAAATAAATTTATTCCATCATTATGAAACTAATATATAGTTATATTAAATTAAATAAATTAGTTTTTAGCTAACCATATCAAGGTCTATAACTAATCTATTTAGATAATGATCACAATATCAAGATCAAGTATAAAGCTGAATATAAAAATGAATATTGCATTTATTTCATAAAAGTATAAGTAAAAATTTAGCTATAAATTATATAATATTATATCCAACTATTGTAATAGTACATATTAATAAATATTATAGTTTGAACAATAAACATGTCATAATAATAATGTAAAATGATACAATGCTCCATAGAGCATGCGAGTCTCAATGAACTTGAATCATCCATAATTAATAATGAGTTTAGTCTCTAATGAATTTCTACTAAGGGGAGGAAGAATATAATCCAAGTTATTTTCCACACCAACCATAGACCATATATCTCCTTCACAATCTCCCAACTAGGGAATGGCTCTCCCTTCATGGATGGGTAGATAATGACAGTGCAATAATCAGGAGTGACAACTAGAACATGTGTGTTGTAAGATAAATATTATATGCAATATATCATAAAGAAATATATTTTAACATGATATCATAATAAAAAATTAAAGTAAATAAAATAGATGAAATGACAATGTTTAACTATAAACACTACTTTATCTAAAATTTTCATATAGTTATTGATCATAAGGATCAATCAATTTCATACACATCACTCAATCAAATTACAACTTATGTACGTATTGATGATACTAACTAAGTGGAATCCACCTCACTCACTTATTTAGGTTCATTAATATCATATTCAGTTTACATATTTAAAATATATAAACTAATAGATTTCTAATGAGTTTTCACTATTAGAAGATATAATATGTGCTAAGCAAGGAAATATTCTATACATTAATTTAGTTTGACAAATGAAATGTAATAAATACAAACATATAATTTATATTTTTCATAATAAAATAAGATACATACAAAGATTTCAAAATAGTCATAAAAAAAATCAAATCATCTAGGTAAGATTATTAATCAAGACATCAAGTTATCAAAATATTAACTTGAAAATCAAATGTTATGTTATTCATCCATATAACATAATTTGCTAGTGTTAACATATACTAAGAACCCTGGAAGGAGAGATCTGCGTGAAAAGTTTGAAACTAGTTTTTTCCCACCTTGTAGGGCCCCTGAGTGCGACCGGAGTCATCATGGATTCAATGGAGGCTACTACCAGTGGCAGTGCCTCTGGGGACCTGATCAGGGATCTGATAGAGGATATTCCATCCAACGGATGGAAGAAAGCACTAAAAGGTGAAAAGATGTGTCCCTCAAAAAGCATGTCAAGCATCCATGTTTCCATTGAGGGCACGGCCCTGAATATCCCAGATGATCTGGTGGAGGAAATCATGGCATATATGGACCTTGCATTGGTAGGTAAGTTTTTCTCATTCCATCCCAATATTGAAATGGTAAGGAAATGGGTTCTATCTAGGTGAAAAGTTAAGGGTAGTGTATCAATCACTACCATGGCAAGAGGCCTATTCCTTTTTAGATTTATGAATAGGGAGGACATGATAGCTACTCTTGCTAGAGGACCATGGCTGTATGGCCCACATTCTCTTGCCTTATGCTCATGGAAACTAGGATTTGATCCTAATGTGGACCTTAATAAGTCTGCTCCTGATTAGGTAAGACTGCCAGGGTTCCCGTTGGAATTTTGGGATGAAAAAATCTTCATAGATATTGGTAATTCTATTGGCCAATATGTCACTATAGATCACACAACCAAAATAAAGTCCAGATGTGTGTATGCTAGATTATGTGTCAAGGTTTAAATTAATAAGACTCTCCCGACGTCCATAGAGCTAAAATCTAAGTATAGGATTTGGACTCAACTGATCACATATGAAAATGCTACCACTTTCTATCAAATATGTAAAATAAAGGGACATTTAATGACACAATGCAAAGCAAAGCAAATGGGAAGGAAAGATGATTCCTGAGTTGAAGGAGAGGATTAGTCTCTCAATCATAGAAAGACTGGCAAGTAGGGAATGGGGAGCAATGCAAAAAACCCTGACAATACAGAAAAGGTAGAGGAGGAGAAGGGCAAGGAGGATATCTCTGGTAATGGGGGAAAAGCTGTCCTAAAGGAAAATAAAGTATCGTATGATAGTCATAGGGCTTTATTAGACACAACTAACCATTTAGACAAATAGACTAATATGTCTGAGGAAGGTGAAATAGGTACCCAACGGATAGAGGAAGACAATGCAAAAGACAAAGTTTCAAGAGATGGATAGGAAAAGGTAACTCCAAAAATATTCCATACTAAAGGAGAAGTAGACTTACAGTTAAACACAAACATTTTCCATGCTCTGGAAGTTAGAGACCAAGCAAGAAATTATTCAATAATAGATGAAACAGGACAAAATGGTAGTAATGAATAGGAGGAATGGGTTACCCCAAAGAAAAAGAACTGAAAAGGTAAAAAATATATAGATGTTGGCACTGATTCCAAATAAGGGAGACCAACCCTAAGAGAAACAAGACAAAGAGAGATTGCTAGGGAGATTTCCAGTGATAAATAGAAAACACTGGAGACCCAACCCCTCAAACCCTCTAAATGATAATATTATCTTGGAACTTGAGGGGATTTTACAGTCCTTCAAAATAGTTTGAGGTTAAAAACTACATTTTAGATAATAGATTATATATTTTATTACTCCAAGATGTCAAGATGAATGAGGAGAGTTTTAGGAAAATTACTGACTACATATGGCCTAAGGCAGCTTTTTGCATTAGTCCAGCTGAAGGGGCTTTAGGGGGATTGTAACTATGTGGAATAGTGCTAAAATTTAGGGCTATCTTATGGCTTATAACAAGCACTTCTTGATTATCAATTTCTCTTTGAACTCCTTGAACTGGTCATTGATCAATGTCTACAGACTGAATAACAGAGCATTGAGGCAGAATTTATGGATAGACTTGAGCAGTTTTAGGAATAATTCCCAGAACACGAGATGGATGTTAGCTAGAGATTTTAACACTCCTCTATACCCTTCTAAAAAATAGGGTGGGATTATTGATTATTTGGACAACATGTTTGACTTTGTTAATTTAATTAATGATTAGGGATTATTGGATATAGAATTGCAAAACCAAAATTTTACTTGGTCCAATAGAAGAAGAGGAGATCAATTGATTTAGGTTAAATTAGATAGATTTATTATCTCTAGTAACTAGAATGATTATCATAATATGCATGTGAAATTTTTTCCTAGAACCATGCCCGACCATTGCCCGATCTTCCTTAGTTGGAGAGAACAGGGACAATCTGGACCTTCCCCATTCTATTTTGAAGCTATGTGGATCAAACATAAAGACTTCAAACAAATGGTGGCATAATGGTGGAAAATTCCTATCTAGGGCACTCCTATGTTTAGAATAGTAAAAAAACTCCAACATATTAAACAAAAAGTTTATGGATGGAATAGATACAACTTTGGGCATGTCTTTCAGTAGAAGAAAAACATAGTGGGAAAACTCAAAGATATTTTGCAACAGATGGCTCAAGGGGATAATTTTGAATACACTTTAGAAGAAGAGAATGTCTTATCTTCTAAATGGAAGAATTTGATGGAAAGAGAAGAGGTTTTCTGGAAATAGAAATCTCATGTTCAGTGGCTTAAAGAGGGTGATAAGAACACTGCCTTCTTTCATCTCTCAGCCATGAAACATAAGAAGGCCAACTCAATAACAAATCTAGTTCTAGATAATGGTGACATTATAACCAAAGACAATGAGATAGGAGAACAAGCCAGGGATTTATTTTAGAATCTGATCACTGAAGAAAATAATGATGATGGGAATGATAGACCTATGAACCAATTCATTGATAAAATCCCTTGTTTAATAATCGAAGAAGATAATTTGGAGATGTTAAAGCCTATATCCAAGGAAGAAGTCCATGTTTTATTTTCCATGGGTGCATTTAAATCCCCAGGTCCTGATGGCTTCTCTCCTATATTCTTTCAAGAATATTAGGAGATAGTAGGAGCAGATCTTACGGCTGCTGTTCATGATTTTTTTAGATTAGGTAAACTTTTGAAATAAGCTAATAATACCTTCATAGTACTTGTTCTTAAAAAATAACAACATACACACCTTACTAATTTTAGGCCCATTAGTCTATGTAATACTATTTATAAGTTATGTACTAAAGTGTTGGTTATGAGGATTCAACCTTTGCTAGATAAAATTATTTCTCCTGCACAAAAAGGTTTCATCCTGGGCAGGCAGATTCTTGATGCTGTGATCACCACACATGAGACTATTCACTCCATGGATAAGAGAAGGATCCCTGGTATGGATCTCAAGCTAGATATTTCTAAAGCATATGATAGAGTCTCATGGACTTTTCTATTCCAATTCATCAAAAAATTTGGGTTCAATGATAAAATGTCTCGCTTGATAAGGAATGTTGTCTCTTCTACAAAATTTTTAGTTCTGGTAAATGGTGTACGTAGAGGGTTTTTATCATCTTCAAGAGGAATTCACCAGGGAGACCCTCTCTCCCCATACTTATTCATCATTATGGTAGAGGCACTGTTAAGATACATATAAGCAGATATAGCTTCAAAAAAGTTAATGGGCATCAAACCTGCCTCCTCCCTTTATCTTATGGTGGTGCAACAGTTTGTGGATGATACCATATTTTTTGGCATCTCATCGATGATAAAAGATAGAAGATGGAAGAATATCTTAAACAATTATGCCATAGAGTCTGGACAAAGGATAAATTTCCAAAAAAGCAATGTGTATTTCTTCAACACTCCTAATGACCTTAGACATATAATCATTGATATATTAGAATGTGTTGAAGCTGCTCTACCAGCTACCTACTTGGGTCTCCCACTCATGGTCAAAGAGGTATCTCCTAGTTTTTGGAATGGAATTGAGAAAAGAATGTAAAGGAAACTTCTTGGTTGTAAAGGGAAACTCCTTAGTAGTGCTGGTAAACTACAACTTCTTCGGTCCTCACTGCAAGGTATTCCTACATATTTCCTATCTTTTTTTAAAATTCTTGCATATTTTGATGACAAACTGGAATAGATTCAAAGAAAAATTTTATGGATGGGGGTGGAAGACAAATAGAGAATGTCCTTAGTCAGATGGGAGAAAGTGTGTCTTCCAAAATCTCATGGTGGACTCAATATTAGGTCTATCAAGAACATGAACAAAGCCCTTCTCTCAAAAATTAGTTGGAACCTGATCCATAAAAATAATGATTGGGGGTAAATAATGTATGCCAAAGACATGCATAGTAATGATGATTCCAACTTTATTCAACAGATGGGATACCCCAGGGATCTATGATATGGAATAAAATGCTAAAAAGTAGAAGCCTTCTTAAGCAAGGAATTAGATGGAAACTTGGAAATGGTTGGCATATTAAATTCTAGGATGATATCTGGTTAAAGGACAAGACTCTCATCACATAAGGAAATTATGGAGAGATTGCTGACTTGGATACTCGGTTTTTTGGAAATAGAGTTAGTGATTATATGGAAAATAACAATGGGAGGTGGAGCTGGAAAAATCTTTTGGACTGTTGTGATCACCAGCCTGAGCTTTTCCCTAGAGTGAGGGAGATGCAACAGTGTGTTCAAGAGATTAGAATCCCTCTCTTCCCCCATGAAGATGAATAGTACTGGTGGCTAGATAAGAATGGATCATTTTTTGTCAAGTCTGCTTACCATCTACTCATTCCTAAGGTGTAGAATAAAGATGTATGGAAAAAGGTTTGGAATTATAAAATTATTCCAAAATTAACATGTTCTAGTGGGCTACTGCTCATAACAAAATCCTAACTCAGGATAATCTTCAAAAGAGAGGGTTTACCCTGGTTAATAGATATTTTTTGTGTGGTTGAAAAGAGGAATTAGTTTCACACCTCTTCATCCACTGTGATTTTTCTTGGGAATTATGGGGCACAATACTTAATATCTTTGGTATTGAATGGGTCTGTAATTCTGACCTTAAAGAAGTAATCCTCAATTGGAATCCAACCTTCACACATCCTTAGCTTATGGAATTATGGAAGCAAACTCTACCATGTTTGAGTTGTATTTTATGGAAAGAGCGCAACCACAAAATTTTTAGGGACACTGCTAGAAATGCATCTTAGGTGTTTCACTCTTTTGTTAAGACCCTTATGGAAAGTGTCACCACAGCCCAGATTCGTGCTGTGAAGAAATCCCTATCTCAAATTGAAAACCAAATTGCAACCAAATGGAAGGTTTTAAAATAGATCCCTGAGTATAATAACTCCAAAATCCTACAAAGAATAAATACTAAATGGATTCCCCTAAAGCCTAACTGGATGAAACTCAACTTTGATGGGGCACCAAAGTCAGATGGTAAAGCTAGTGGAGGAGGAATTATAAGGAATGATAAGGGATGGATAATTGCTATCTATGTTGGCGGAATAGAAGCCAGATTAATAACTATGCTAAAGTAATGGCTCTCCTATGTGGGTTAAAATTAGTTATATCCCTAGGAATAAGGAACTTGAGTATATAAGGAGACTATAAAATGGTCATAGATGCTATTAATAAAGCATCAAATGTGGGAATTAAGCTAAGAGATATCATTACAAATATTCAAATTCTTTTGCAAAAGTTCTCCAAAGTGGAGATTTCTCATATTTATAGAGAAGGAAACAATGTTGTTGATGCCTATGCCAATCTTGGTTAGCAATTTTCAGGTTAGAGGGTGTGGCGACAAGGTGTTCATATTCCCTTAAACATTAGGGATATTATTCAAAAGGAGATGACTTGTCAAGAATGAGATGGATCTATGACAAGGATAGCTCTTGGAGGTGGTCCATGTAGAGGGGGCCATCATGGATCTTGGAACTTGATAACTTTTTTACTCTTTTGACAATCATTCATGATTTAATGTATCAAGAGCTTAAGGTGTGTGGGCATCATTATGAAGATCAATGGGAAATGATTTCCAAGCATGGGAGTAGACAACATCATCTCTGTAGGGTATTTTGAATAATGAGCCATCACATCTTCATTATGCATAAGTAGAAAAAAGGGTTAGTAGCCATTTCAGAGCTGAAGACTAAATTTAGGAACTCCATGGGTTGGGTCTGCAAAGCCAAGATGGGAGGAGACCGTATTTGAACTAAACTAGTATCCTGCTATGAATTCAAAGATAATCCACTAGTTTGGCATTATTGGAAAGAAGGGGGTATCAGCCTATATCTAGAAAGGCTTAATGGTTTTGATGAAAACTTTTCTAAGTAATTTGTGAGATCCTGGTTAAATAGGCAGGTCATGGTTGGTGGAATTAGTTTTGAAATCTCAAAAAAAGTGATTGCTATGGCCACTAGAATGACCATGTAGGGGATAAAGCTTCAAAGGAAAACAAAAATTATGGATCTTTCAAGCCATAAACTATTCTTGGGAGAGGGAGAAGAAATCATCCCTTATCAAGGAGGTTTAGAGCGTGTTAAACTACCTGAGCCATAAGATGGAGTGTGCTTCATTCTCATTAAGTACTTCACGCTCAAAGGTCAATTTACCAAGTTTTACAATTACCATCTTCCTCTGTTAAATCAATTTAGGTGTAATTCTATTATTAGTTTTCCTTTTTACCTGCTCTCCTCTTTAGAACACTCTGTCCTTAGTGTGAGAGCTAAAATGTCTAAAAAGCTGGACATGAACCCTATTCCGCTGCACCAGGGCCTCATTTTTTGCTTGTACAACTTTCACCGAGCCCTTGAGCCATCCAAGACTATCAGAATTGATAGTGGTGACATTACTTCCAATCTGATGTCTAGTGATGCTATTGATGAGTCCTATTTTTCCCCTACTCCTACCAAAACAAAAGATGTTTCTTTCTCCACCCCATACGAGACCCCTGTTGACACCCGTAGCTCCTTTATGAGTAAGAAGGGTAAGAAGAGGAAGGTTGATGAGGAGGAAGAGAATATCAGGGAGACCATAGAGGGGACCCATAAAAATTTAGGTAGGGCCATGGGGGGCTAAGGTGGAAAATCTTATAAGTCTTCCAAAGTTAATAAGGAAGGCTTCTCCTCTGGAGTTCACAGGTCGGGGAGGATTGTTGGTAAACCAGCCCTAAAGGCCATACTTATTGATTATTTAGAAAGTTCTTTAGATGAAGCAACCTAGGAGGAAGAGTCTAAGGAGTTAGAAATACAATAAATTTCTAAGGACACAAGAGGGAAGCAGGAGACTAGGGATTTTGAGGTTACTGAGGAGCATGGTTTTGACACTATGGAAACTATTGAAAATAAGGGGAAAATGTATGTCGAGGAAGCTGGTGAGGAAATAGAGAATGAGACTGATTGGAAATCTGAAATTGGGGCCCTAAAGGATCATATTCAGAAGATGGAACAAAATTTCACCAAGGGACTCTGGAATACAATCCTCTTGAACATGTCTATCCTGAAAGAAGTGGGTAATACTGGGCCTGCTGACAATGTAGAGAATACTGAGAAGCTTAATGATCTTCTCAAATCAATGATGATGTAAGGATAGTCCCCTCTGACTCTGGTCTTTTTGTTTCTTGTTTTTCTTGTTGTTGTGTCTGTTGGTTCTCAGCTAGTGCCGTCGTCTCTCTGAAGGCATATTTTGTTTGTTTGCCTTCTTTTCTTTTTTGCTCTATGAAGGGTTTGGCCCCTAGTTTTCCACCTTATCTTATCAAAAACATAATTTACTAGCTTATTAATTTATTTCATATCTCAAGAATACATCAATAAGCTAATAAAATACCAATAAAACTTAATATGTTTTGTATTAATACCAAATACCACTTATCTAGAAGTTTCTCCAATTAATACACACATTTAACTTAGCCTTAATAATCAAGTGAATAAATGCACTCATAAATTTGTTATATTAGGCAATTTGTTAGGCATTGAGTAGAATATGTATATCTATATATGATATACACTATTTAGTTTTCAATTGAATCAACAAATCATTAGTATCTCATATAATTATAAACATAATCTAACACTTAGCTATATTATAAATGTAGCCTTGATAACTCAAATAATCAAATATGCTATAAATTATTTAATTATCCAATTGGAAATACATAGATCTATATGGTATACTCCAAACAGACATTTATTTTATCTATAATTAAGAGTATCACATATAATTGTAGATGTAATTTCAACTCTTCACTATATCAAAATTTCCTTTTTTCCAATACTTTAGATTAACTTAGTTGTTACAGCTGAGTGTAATTTTAACCGATCTTACATATATTTATATGATTTACTCAAAATAGGAATATAAATATTCTTACCATGATTTTTGAATATCACACTCACTCTCTCTCTCTCTCTCTCTCTCTCTCTCTCTCTCTCTCTCTCTCACACACACACACACACACACACACACACACACACACACACACACAGAGTAGACATCAAAATTGTGTCGACTCCCCTTGGTCCCTTACACATCTTATTAATTTAAAATAAACAACTTATTTTAAATTATGAACTCACCTCAACACCTCACCTAGGACACCTCACCTAGGACACCTCGCCTTAGACACCTCACCCCTAAGACCATTTCCTACCTTATGACTCACCTTGAGACTAAGTCATCTACCTATGACCTATTCTCACTCCTTTCCAACTGCCTAACCAACACTCATGCATAATAACCCTATCTATTGACCATTCTCCAATGACAATTGCACTTGGCAGATGGAGAATAGGCAAAAGGCTAAAAATAGACCTTTTACCCATTCTCTAGCCACTGACATCGGTCAACTGTCAGCTGATGCCAGTGGTATCACTAACGTCAGTTTCTTAAACTGAGTTCTAACCTTGAGCCCAGACCCAAAATCATGAATCCCAAATCTAATCGCTCTGGCTCTCTCTCTGGCTCTCTCCCTCAAACTTCCTCTATCACAGACATGCACTCTCTGAGACCAAGCATCAGACTTTGACTAACACTCTCCAGGTTACAAAAACTATACAGAATCACTCTAGACATTGGATTGGAAACATTGCATGAGATCTTCAACATCAGCCACAACCAGAGCTAAGTATTCTTCTATCTTATTTCAGTATTTAGAATATAGTAGTAATTAGTTTCTATTTACTATTTCTAAATACTATCAACCAGACCCAACTTCTTCTTGGAGAGGTTGAAAAGCCTTCCCCATATCCTTATCCTCTTTACACACCAACCTTTTACCTTTATCCCTTCTCAGACCCTACTCACTATCCTGCAACCCTACATAACCTTGTAGGCTTCCACAGACTCTTTTTTCATAATCCAAAACCTGTCCAAGGCCCATTGCCCCGACCGACATCGACCACAACCCCTACTAACATCAGTATCATAACTGACATCAGCATATTTACCAATCGATGTCGGTAGGACTACCGATGTCAATGACTATGGTAGACTGATTGCAGAGAATAGGTACACGTCTACTTTCTCTTTCTTAGTCTTTCACCATTTATTTTCATATAAACACTCTTTTTTTCAAATAGTGGACTGTCATCCCTTAAGGAAGTTTTTACGCTTCTGGGACCGAGCGTGTGCTTGGCAGTCCACCATATATTTGTCTAACATTTTCTTTGTTAAGTCTTATTCTTATCTATAGGTGTCTTCCTCCACAGCCAAAGAGGAGCTCCTAAATCACTTGGATACGGTGCACAACTTAATCTGGGTATCATCTAACCCCCTAACCCTTTTATCTTTAGTTTCTTCTTCTTCTAAATGTAAAAAACAAAAAAATGTAGAGAAACATTCTGGCACACCCGGTGGGACCCTAGAGTTTTCCTTGGGTCCATTTCTTCTAAAAGCAAACTTTCATATAGATGCATCAGGGAAAGATTCTCTTCTTACATCCTTCTTCTATCTCTTTATTTCAAAAAGAAACCATAAGCACAAGTTAAAAAGAACATCTTTCTTTTTCTTCTTGTCCCTTATTTCCTTACATCTTAGAGTAGTGAAAATTCATACTCTTAACCTTTTCCTCACTTGTTTGCATCTAAACAAAACATTTCAATTTGGGTTAAACAAACTATTGCATTTCATTCCTGCTTGAATGCATACTTAGCCCTCTCACTTAGTAATTAAAATGCATTATGAATAAAGCATAGTGCACATATTTTACACAACCAGATCACAAGCACATCAAATTAAACATTTAAACATACTTGAGACAAGGCCCGTCTAGGATTTCATCACCTAGTGGATACCTTACCCTTCTTGGCGATCCTACTTGGATTTCACCACCAAGAGGAGGACCCACTCTATTCTCTGGCAGAGTATAAACTATAGGTGAAGTATATATTGGCTAAGCAACCTAGCTTGGCTCTGGGTTTGTGAAGTGAAGGGAGCAAGCCCCCAACACTAGGCCACGTACAGAACCTAACACAGACTTTTGAGCACCAAAACATAACCCGAAACCAACCATAGACTTCCTCTTTAGGACCCGTTCTAAAAGCCCAACTTCCAACACATTATTCTAAGGCATAAGCCACCATGACTCTAAAGTTTATTCTTAGGAATTTAATTTTTAGAGGTTGATTGTTGTCATCATTTATGCTGTTCTTATCTGGTTTTTTGAGCTGGTGAGTTCACATCATTCTAAGGCCAACAACTCAAAATTTCTCCTTTATTCCAAAAACTTTGAATTTTTTGAGTTTTTGGAAATACACAGACATCGACATCAGTTTTTTCACCGACATCAACATCATATCTTCATTGACATCAGTTTTTCCACTGATGTTGGCAACATAACTCACTGACATTGGTCATACCACCGACGTTGGTCATTGTCAAAAATTTTCTTTCCAAAACAACAACTTTAAAACCCGACTTTTTTGCTGTTAAACACACATTTTGAGTTTTATAAAATTGAAATACATAGTTTTTAGAACCTAAACACATTTCATCTTAGATGGATTTGACACATAGTCAAGCCAAAACTCTTATTGACTACGCAAGGCAACAACTACTTCCACCTTTGCCCTTCATACCAAGTCCCCTAATGGAGTATACTTCAGAAACTGAGTGTAATCCTATCTAACTAACCCCTAATCAACCTCCAATTGTTCCTAAAGGGGATCAAAACTTTGAGAGATTCCTTGACCACAACGTCAAGGCTCTCCAACACTATCTTACAAGAAGCCAAATGCGAGATCCTTCAAGCAACTCAATTTATGGGATGCCAACCTCCTTAACTAAAGCGGCAATAATATCGACAACATCTGCTACAAAACCCATAGTCACTTAGGCCATTGCCTTGACCATTAACCTGACCATGGCCAATGCTCAAGATTTGGCCTCTCCTTCCATTTCTCAACCTACCTTCATTGGGGTTTCCATACCCCCTCAACCACAAACAATTCAAACAAGTTCAACACCTTTTAAGAACTTGATTGTATCTATCCCACCTGCTCTTACACCCATAAATACAAGAGTGACTACCTATCCTTCAA
The DNA here is from genome assembly GCA_037957365.1 of Torreya grandis. Classification (NCBI taxonomy): domain Eukaryota; kingdom Viridiplantae; phylum Streptophyta; class Pinopsida; order Cupressales; family Taxaceae; genus Torreya; species Torreya grandis. The sequence continues at coordinate 1,946,217 of JARHVA010000222.1, read as the reverse complement.
CTAATATCACCACCATTCAACCACCATTGGCAACATCTAGTCAAGTTGTGCCCTCCAACATCATGGCACAACCCCCCTTGGCCTCAACATCAGTCCCTATGACGAATTCCAATATGTTATGCCTATACAAATGCAACCTAGTACATCATACACCCCTCACAATGTCTTCCAAGTACCTTACAACTTAGGGAGTGCCCCACCTATCAATCCACCAGTTGATCTAATCAAGATGCTAATGGATAAGATGTCTAACCTTGAGACATCCATTTCTGGTTCAAACAATGTTCTTTCATACGAACAAATTTGTAATGAACCCATCCACCCTTTGGTGCCTATTCAACCATATCTTAACTAGTGGGAACTTCCAAAATTTACTCATTTTCAGAGTAAAGAAGACCCACAACAACATCTATGAGTGTTTAGACATGCTTGCTACCTTATAGCACACGATGATGCGTTATTACTTCGCACATTTCCCATGTCACTTTCTGGCACTGCCCTTGATTGGTATAGCTCTATTACCAGTCATTCTCTCTTTTCCTTCACTCAACTAGCTCAATTATTCCTTGACCACTTTTCAATTAACATCACCAAAAAGGTCTCCATCACAGACCTATATTTTATTAGACAATTCGACGATGAGTCAATAGCTGACTTCGTTGCCCGTTGGAGAGGTTTGATCAACCAACTCTCCTTTTCATTACCTCAACCTAAGCTCATTGAGCTCTTTTCAAGAGCATGTGCCAAGCACATCTCATCTACTTTGTGGGTTCAAACATTCTGCACATTTGATGAAGCTTTCACCATGGACTGAAAGCTTGAACTCTGCGTTGTTGATGAGGATAGAGTCAAATTGCGTAGTAAAAATACCAATGCAAAAGGCAATGACCCTTCATCTTCCAGACCTTCTTCTTCTAACTCCAAGTCTAAGGGGTTAGCAAATGTTGTGGTTGTTAGATCATCATCTACCACAACTAACCAAACTGACCCCTCTACATCACAATACATCACAAAACAATTCCAACAATGATATGTACAGCATCAATATACTCCAATAGGAGAATCATATGCTTCCGTGTTGGATAAACTAGTCAAATAGGGGGTCCTCAATCTTCCTCAAATCTAACCACCTCAATTTGACCCCTCAAAAGCCATCCCTACATGGTATAGGGAAAATGACTTTTGTAATTATCATCGTGTTAACGGTCATGACACAGACAATTGTAAAACCTCCAAAAACATTGTCCAAGACATGCTAGACAAAGGGAATTTTGTTTTGGATAACCCGAATGGGCTGGCTAACCAAAACATAGATGTCTTTAGGCAACCATTCCTTAATCATCCCCCAAGTCAAAACAATGTTTAGACCATGGCCGATGACCTTCAAGAGTGCAATATACGCACGGTCAACATGGTCTTTCCTGTCATTCCTAACCAATATCTCCCACAGTCTAAAGAGGTTAATCAACCTATTTGTCCACCATAGGTAGAAGATCCTTCTCCTATTTTTCCATCATAGGTAGAAGATCCTTCTTCTCCTATTTGTCCTCCACCGATGGGGGATAGTCCTCCATCCACCCACCTTTCACACGAAGGAGAGTCTACTTTGATCTCTGCCATATTGGAAGACACTTTGACGGTACCAATGCCACTAGCCCCACCCTCATCCTTCCTATTACGAATGGACGATCATACTTTCTATGCCCCTAGACCACAAGTGGAAGGCATGATTATCCCTGCGCTCTATCCTCTCGAAGAACCACATTCTCCAATTCCTTCTCCACTGAGAGAAGAACTTGCCACCTCACCCACTTCGATTGAAGAAGATCAGGTGATGGTTTTCTCTTGCCTTTGGCCTGAGATTATTGTGTCTAACAAATTTTTGATCTTGCGATCACCTAAATCCTCCAAATCACCAACTGCAAGACCTCACATGACATCACCTAAACCCTTCTCTCGATTGGCAAAAAACTTAGGATTTCTCCATTCTAGGAATCTAAAACATGAGGTGATATGGGAGCGGCTTAAGGCTCCTTATCTTCAACATCTTACTTTGACTGCCAACCCTTTCATGACAAATCACCCCAAAGTCTCTAACAAGGATCGAGCTTCCACTTCCAAATCTTTAGAAGCTCAACCATCCACACCTGAACCCAAACCTTCGTAGGTGTCCATCATACTGAGAAAGGTTAAATCTCTCAGTATTTGCCTTGCATCAAACCTCACTCACCCACAAGTGAAGGTAGACTTGAACCTCACCCCACATAATAGTGGTCCTTGCACCAAACTAAAGAAGACTACTAAACCACATCGGAGAACTCCTCCCCCACCATCACCATTGCCCTCTATTTTGGGCCCACATCCATCCACCTTAATAGGAGTGCTTCCTAATCCAACACCTATAAAAAACAAATCATGTTCATTACTACCTTTATCTGGAAAAAACATACATCCTCCAAAACATCCAACACATCTCACCAAGAAAGTGCCATCTATGCATGTGGCCATACCACCAAACAAAAGGATGGTACAAAACACTCCTCTTACAACTCCTAAATAGAAGTTGTCAACCTCTACTACAGCAATAAAGAGTGCATACCCATTAGTGGGGTCCTATGCTTCACTGTTACATCAATTGTTGTAGTCTTCTAGCATCACTCTCCCACCCATTAAACCATACCAACCTCTCAAACCAAAACCATCTTGGTTTGATGACACTAAAATCTGTGCGTATCATCGCACACCTAGACATGATACTAAGCATTGTTGTGCTCTTAAGGTTGTCATTCATCAACACCTAAAAAAGGATACCCTTCTCATTAAGGATCCTCTTGACCAACCTCTCGAATCAAAACCATCTTGGTTCGATGATACTAAATTTTGTACATATCATCACACACCTGGGCATGACACTAAGCATTGCTGCACTCTTAAAGTTGTCATTCATCAACACTTGAAAAAGGACACCCCTTTCATCAAGAATCCTCTTGACCACCCTTTCAACAAACCATCGACACCATCCCATGCCTCTCAAACCTCCTCACCTAAATTGGGATCTCAACTTAAGATTATGGTCCCTCTACCACCTTCTCCCCCTTTGTTCAAAATCAACACCATCAATGTGGCCACCAGGTCACAAACCAGGAAGGATAAAGGAAAAGATAAGATTTCTATTCCTTGGACATATCCATTCATCAAGCCTTCTCAACCACCAAAACCCAAGATTTCAATCTTGGGCACGTCTCAACCAACATCTTCGGGGCCAATTCGTGACTCCATAGTGAAACAACTTCACCAAACCCCTATGAAGACATATTTGTATGACCTAATTCAAAGCTCTCCACAACATCACCAAGCTTTAATCAAAGATTTACAGGTAGTGGAGGTCTAACCTAGACACCCCCCAACCACTGACTGCTTTAGTCAAAACATTACCCACCATTGCCTCCATCACCATTAGTAATTCTGAGATTCCAGACTCCAACCTGGAAGATCAGGATCTCACCTTCTTAAACTAAGCCTATCAAGGAAAAGCTTCATAAGATGCATCCTTGAATTGCACTTCTTGTTTAATAGGAGTTTCATCATCTTCTCTTCATCTCATTTATCCAACCCATTGATTATCCGTAATGGGTGTCAAACATTGTCCCTGTTACAAAAGCAACTGGGGGAATTTGACTTTATACTAACTATCATGACATCGACCAAACATCAACTAACCAACTTCTTAATCATCTTTAACACATGACCAATTTGGAAAGAAGCAAATGAGGCAAGTTTTCTCCTAATTAGCTCAGACCTTACATCATAATGTATAAGTGTGGATCAAGGACTTATCGTCTATCTTCTTTCGAAGGCCGGCCAAAACTTGAGCCCCTTAATGCCTTACATCTATGACCATTCTACTGTTAATCAAGTAATCATTCATTTGATGTTTAACTTGAGCTTTTCCCTTGAGCAACCCCTATCATCCTCATTCCTATTCCTTTCAATCATTTTTCCCTACAAACATTAGTCAACCCCTTTTTGCATTAATGCTTTGTCCTAATAAAAGGGAAACCCTTACACCTCTATAGACCAGTCCATGACTAAAATTTTAGTCAAAAACACATAAAACTAGGATGCCTAACTAAAGGTCATAAACTATAAATGTAGACTACTCCCTTGAAGGATAGCTGCATCATTGCTGTAATTGATAGTCTGCTCTCCTGAAGGACAACTATTCAAAGACATTCAACCATACAAAGTAAACTATAAACCACTCCCTCAAAGGATGGATATGACTAAATTTTTCTACATACATAGCACCACATGACCATAAAACAAAACATCCCCATGTAGACTTCCCGCATTGATCAGTCTACCAAAAAAAAAAGAGACTGACAAACTAATAAGTCATGGACTTGCCTATTGTCGTTCTCAGGTCACCTATAAAAGGGGAAAAGTTATCTCTGCTAAAAAGGGTTATGCTATCCTGACATATCACCTAATCATACCTATTACCCCAACATACTCAAGGGATTTTGAGCTCACTTAACGTCAAGTGATTTGAATACTTCTCTAACACAAACCAATGGTCAATGACGTAATGCATGAATGGGGCTTTTGTTTCCAAAAACCCTATCTATGCTAGTATTATGGTCCTTGTCAATGAAAGAGCAACATGCCTTTCACTTCTTACATACCTTCATCACATATAACCAACCTCAACAAAACCAAACCAAACCTTTTTATAACCACTAACATGACATCATGACATCTTGAATTATTATAGCCCATTCACATTAGTTTCTATGGAAAACAATACACATGGAAACTATCGACCAAACACAATCTATGTCAAGCATACACCATCACAAATATGGAAACTTGCTGAAGCATAAATATACTCATTTCATTTTTATCATACATCCATCACTAATATGGAAAATTGCTAGGGATGAAAAACCACATCACCAATGTTATAGAATACACCATCACACAATATGGAAAAGGCTATAACATCATCACTCATTTCATTTTTAGCATACATCCATCACCAATATGGAAAATTGCTAGGGATGAAAAACCACATCACAAATATTACATGATACACCATCACATAATATGGAAAAGGCTGTAACATCATCATACATTCATCATTTTAAGCATGTACCATCACACATATGGGAAATGCTGACAACCCTAACCTGACCAAAAAAACCTATCAACCACTTTGACTCTTCCTCCCTTTTGGGGAGAACTAAATTGGCCTAAGGCCCTTAAAACAAGGGCTATGTAGGCACCACTCAATTGACATGGAGTCTTTTGGGGTTAGCTCGGCCATTTGCCCGTTCGTCTTCGTGATGACGTCGGCCATTTGTTTGTTCATCTACCTGATGGACAAACCATATAACCTTTAACCATGACTTAACCTAGTCCAAAATCATGACCAAACAATTATCCCTAACATTATAGAAGTCACCTTAGACTTCTCATGGGGCACATTGGAGATCACATATATCTCCTTGACCACAAAAAGCAACACTTGAGATCACTTATATCTCAACTCGACTCGACCAATGACCCTGAAGATCGCAACTATCTCCTCTGACCATGACCACTTTTGTGACAACTTTACCTTAGTTGTTTTAATTGCATATATGCTACCTCATGAATAGTTAGCAAATTATACACACCTTATATTATGACCCTCACACGTATTGTCAGATCGCGCTCCAATTGATCCCCTATATGTGTGACATTTTTGTGTTTTCCAAGAGCACTTCCTAAGCCCGAGATACTTGGAACATGATGACCATTGGAGCTATAGCTTTGATCATTTGACCCAATCAGCTATGACTAAAAGCTAGGGCCCAATTACATCTATTTTAACACTCCTCAACCTTGTCTATGATAATTTGACCTACCTATCACGTGAAGTGGTATAAGTGCAATCTCAACTATTGCAGCTGTAGACACCAGAAATAGTGTCAACTCCCCTTGGTCCCTTGCACACCTTTATTAATTTAAAATAAACTAATTATTTTAAATTAATAACATCACTTAACACCTCACCTAGGACACCTCACCTAAGACACCTCGCCTTGGACACCTCACCCCTAAGACCATTTCCTACCCCATGACTCACCCTATGACTAAGTCCTTCATATCATAACCACATAAGACCCATTCCAACCTCCTAACCAACACTCATGCATAATAACCACGTCATTTGACCATTCTCCAATGGAAAATTCACTTGGTAGATGAAGAACAGGCTTCAAAGCCCTTTTACCTATTCTTTAGCCATCAATGTCGGTCAACTGTCAGCCGACACTGGCGGTATCACCGACATCAGTTACATAAACTGACTTCTCACATCGAGTTACAGGCTCTTAGATGATAGAATCACTGGGACTCTTTCAATCATTCTTCTCTCTCTCACTCTTGGACATTCATACTCTAAGACCAGGCATCAGACTTAAACTAATGCTCTCTAGGCTACATAGACTCTACAAAAATCACTCTAGACATTAGATTGGAAATATTGCACGAGGACTCGACGGCAGCCACAATAGGAATTAGCATTCAAATACCTCTGGTTCTCCATCAAGCAAGAGTTAAGTATTCTTCTGCCTTTCATTTTAGTAATTTAAAATATATCATTAATTAGTTTTTATTTACTACTTCTAAATACTATCAACCAGACTCGACCCAACTTCTAGGAGAGGCAAAAAAGCCTTCCTCTTACTCTTACCCTTTTTTACAACCTGTCCTCTACCTTTGCCCTTCCACGAGCCTTATTCATCTCCCTGTAACCCTGCATAGACTTTTAGACTCCTAGAGTCCCTCTGTCGACCACAGACATAACCCTGAGACCCATCCAAGGACCATTTCCCCTATCAACGTCAGCAGCCTAACTGATGTCGGCAACCTTGACCAACCGACGCTGGCAGAACTACCGACATCGGTGACTATGGGAGACTTATAGTAGGAATCAGATACGTGTTATCTATTTCTCTTTCTTTAAGTCTTTCATTATTTCTCTTTATTTGACACTCTTTTTATCAACTAGTGGACTGTCATCCCCTAAGGTAGCTTTTACACTTTCGGGACTGAGCATGTGCTTGGCATTCCACCATATATCTATCTAACATTTTCTTTGTTTGAGTCTTATTCTCTCTATAGGTGTCTTCCTCCACAGCCAAAGAGGAGCTCCTTCAATCACTTGAATACGGTGCGCAACTTAATCCAAGTACGTACAAACCCCTGACCATTATATTTAGTTTCTTATTTCTTCTAAATATAAAAAGCAAAAATGAGTAGAAACATTTTGGCACACTCGGTGGGACCCTAGAGTTTTCCTTGGGTTCATTTCTTTTAAAAGGCAAACTTTCATATAGGTGCATTAGGAAAATTTCTCTTCTTCTATCTTTTTATTTCGAAAAGAAATCATAAGCACAAGTTAAAAAGAACTTTCTTTTTCTTCTTGTCACTTTTTCCTTGCATCTTAGAGTAGTGAAAATTCATACTCTAAACCTTTTCCTCACTTGTTTGCATCTGAACAAAACATTTCAATTTGGGTTAAAAATCTATTGCATTTCATTCCTTCTTGAATGCATATTTAGCCCTCTCACTTAGTAATTAAATCCATTATGAATAAATTGTAGTGTACATATGTTACACAACCAGACCACATTCACAATCAAACATCTAAACATACCTGAGACAAGGCCCGCCTAAGATTTCATCACCTAGCAGATACCTTACCCTTCCTGGTGATCCTACTTGGATTTCACCACCAAGGGGAGGACCCACTCTATTCTTTGGTAGAGTATAAACTATAGGTGAAGTATATATTGGCTAAGCAGCCCAGCTCAGCTCTGGGCTCATGAAGTGTGGGGAGCAAACCCCTAACACCAAGCCATGTACAGAACCTAACACATATCTTTGAGCACCAAAACTAACCCAAAACCAGCCTTGGATTGCCTCTTTTAGGACCCATTCTAAAAACCCAATTCCCAAACATATCCTTCTAAGTCATAAGACACCACGACTCTAAAATTTATTCTTAGGAATTTAACATTTAGAGGTTGCTTGCCTTCATCTTTTCTGCTATTTTCATCTAATTGTTTGAGCTAGTGAGGACGCATCATTCTGAAGTCTAAAAATAACTTAGAATTTATTTTTCTTCCATAAACCTTTAGTTTTCTAAGTTTCTAGAAATACACAGACACCATCATTAGTTTTTCCACCAATGTCGGCAATCTATTTCACTTTATTGACCACATGAGGCAACAACCACTCCCGCCTTCACCTTTTATATCAAGTCACCAAATGGAGCATACTTCAAATACTAAACATACTCCTATTCAACCTACCCCCGATCAACATCCAATTTTTCCCAAAGGGGACCAAAACTTTGAGAGACTCTTTGACCACAATGTTAAGGCTCTCCAACACTATCTCGCAAGAAGCCAAACATATTATCCTTCAGGTAATCCTGATTATGGGATGCCAACTTCCATCACTGAAGCGGCAACAATATCAATAGCATCCACTACCCAACCCATAATCACTCAAGCCATTTCCTTGACCAACAACCAAACCATGACCAATGTTCAAAATTTGGCCTCCCCTTCCATTTCTGGACCTACCTTCATTGGGGTTTCTATACCCTCTCAACCACAATCAATTCAACCAAGTTCTACACCTTATCAAAACTTGATTGTCTCGACTCCACACACTCTTGCGCTTATAAACATGGGAGTGACTACCTATCCTTTTACCAATGATACCATTCAACCACATTTAGTGGTATCTAGTCAACTTGTGCCCTCCAACTTTGTGGCACACACCCTTTTGGGCTCAACATCAGTCCCTATGATGAACTACCAATACGTTGCATCTATACAAATGCAACCAAGTACATCATATGCCCCTCCTAATGCCTTCCAGGTACCTTACAACCTAGGGGGTGCCCCACTTGCTAATCCATCAGCCGATCTAATTAAGATGCTGATGGATAAGATGTTTATTCTTGAGACATCCATTTCTGATTCAAGCAATGTTCTTTCATATGAACAAATATGTAATGAACCCATTCACCCTTTGGTGCCTATTCGACCATATCCTAACTAGTGGAAACTCCCCAAATTTACTTGATTTTAGAGTAAAGAGGACCCACAACAACATCTATGAGCGTTTAGACATGCTTGTTATCTCATAGCACATGATGATGCGTTATTACTTCACACATTCCCCATGTCACTTTCGGGGGCTGCCCTTGACTGGTATAGCTCTATTACTAGTCATTCTCTCTTTTCCTTCACTCAACTCACCCAACTATTCCTTGACCACTTTTCAATTAACATCACTAAGAAGGTCTCTATCACATACCTCTATTCTATTAAATAATTCAACGATGAGTCAATAGCTGACTTCATTGCCCGTTGGAGAGGTTTGATTAACCAACTCTCCTTTTCATTACCTCAAACTGAGCTCATTGAGCTCTTTTCAAGAGCATGTGCCAAGCACATCTCATCCACTTTATGGGTCTAAACATTCCACACATTTGATGAAGCTTTCACTATGGCCAGAAAGCTTGAACTTTGTGCTGTCGAAGAAGATAAGGTTAAATTGCATAGTAACACAAAATCTAATGACCCTTCATCTTCCAAACCTTCTTCTTCCCACTCTAAGTCCAAAGGAGTGGCAAACACTGTGGTCCTTAGACCATCATCTTCAATAACAACCAACCAATCTCAGCCTTCCACATTAGACTACATCACAAGACAATTCTAACAACGGCATGTACAGCGTCAATATACTCCAATAGGAGAATCATACACTTCCGTGTTGGATAAACTAGTCAAGCAAGGAGTCCTCAACCTCCCTCAAATCTAACCACCTCAATCTGACCCCTCAAAAGCCATCCCTACATGGTATAGGGAAAATGACTTTTGCAACTATCATTGTGTCAAAGGTCATGACACAGATAATTGTAAAACCTTCAAAAACATTATTCAAGACATGTTGGACAAAGGGGACTTTGTTTTGGATACCCTAAATGTGCCAGCTAACCAAAACATGGATGTATTTAGGCAACCATTCCCTAATCATCCCCCCAGTCAGAATAACATTTAGACCATAGCCGATGACCCCTAAGAGGGTAATATACACACGGTTGACATGGTTTATAACCAACCTCTCCCTCAGTCTGAAGAGGTTAATCAACCTATTTGTCCACCAAAGGTAGAAGAGCATTCTTCACCTATTTGTCCACCACAGGTAGAAGAGCCTTCTTCTCTTATTTGTCCACCATAGGTAGAAGAGCCTTCTTCTCCTATTAGTCCACCATAAGTAGAAGAGCCTTCTTTTCCTATTTGTCCCCCACAAATGGAAGATAGTCCTCCATCCAGCCCCTTTTCACATGTGAGAGAGTATACTTTAACCTCTCCCATATTGGAGGATGCCTTGACGATTCTAACCTTGGCTATCTCACCTTCATCCTTCTCATCATCAATGGGGGATCATACTTTCCCCGCTCCTCAACCACACGCAGAAGCCATGACCATTCTTACACTCTATCCAAGTGAAGAGCCAAAATCTCCAATCCCTTCTCCACTCAGATAAAAACTTATCACCTCCCCCAAACCCTCATAGGCATCCATTATGCTGAAACAAATTAAATCTCTCAGCGTTTGCCCTATATCAAACCTCACTTACTGACAAGTGAAGGTAGACTTGAACCTCACCTCACACAATAGTGGTCTTCACATTAAACCAAAGAAGGCTACTAAATCACGTCGAAGAACTCCTCTCCCACCTTCATCATTGCCCTCTATTTTGGGTCCACATCCTTCTACCTTAATAGGAGTGCTCCCTAATCCAACACCTCTCATCAATAAAGTGTCGTCTACGGGTATGACCACACCACTAACTAAAAAGGTGGTATGATAAACAACCCCTACAACTCCTAAATAGAAGTTGTCAACCCCTATTGCAAAAAGAAGCGTAAAGCCATTAGTGGGTTTTTATGCTTCGATGTTATGCCAATTATTTCAATCTTTGAGCATCATTCTCCAACCCATTAAACCATACCAACCTCTCAGACCAAAACCATCTTGGTTCGATGACACTAAAATCTGCTAGTATCATCGCACACCTGGGCATGATATAGAGCGTTGTTGTGCCCTTAAGGTTTCCCTTCGCCAACAATTGAAAAAGGACACCCCTCACATTGAGGACTCTCTTGACCATTTTTTGACAAATCACCGACATCATCCCAAATCTCTTCACCTGAATTTGGATCCCCATATAAGACTATGGTCCCTTTACTACCTTCCACTCCTTTATTTGAAATCAACACTATTCATGTGGCCACTAGGCCCCAAACCATAAAGAATAAAGGAAAAGACTATATTTCAAACCCTTTGACATATCCATTATTCATCAAGACCTCTCAACCAACACAACCCAAGATTTCTATCTTGGACATGTCTCAACCAACATCGTTGGGGGAAATTCCTCCTAACCTCTCTAGTCCACATGAAATTTGGTATAAATGACTTGTTGACTATTTGACATATTCTATCATCCTTCCCAAACTCTCTAGCAATAGACGATGAGCTTTTATCAAGAACACTACTCGCTACACCATGCTAGGGGGACGTCTTTACAAACGAGGTCTAGACAACCTCCTTATCTAATGCCTAATAACCACTGAGACTTCCCATGTCATCAAACAAGTCCATGATGGGATTTATGGGGAACATTTTAGCGGTAACTTAGATGCCAAGCACATCTGCCACCTGGGCTATTATTGGCCCACTCTTAACCAAGACTGCAATAACTATGTTCAGCATTGTACAAAATGCCAACAACCTACTAACCGACTTCACATCCAACATCGACCAAACCATGCCCACAAAAATAATCTGAAAGAGTGAGATTTCAAAATTGGAGATCTCATCCCTAAAGAAGACTAACATGTGACCAATTTGGAAAGAAGCAAACGAGGCAAGTTTTCTCCTAATTGACTCGGACCTTACACAAGCACAGATCAGGGACTTATCGTCTGTCTTCTCTCGAAGGCCAACCAAAACCTGAGCCCTTTAATGCCTTACATCTATGACTATTCTACTTTTAGTCAAGTAATCATTCACTTGACGTTTAACTTGAGCTCATCCCTTGAGCAACCCCCATCATCGTCATTCCTATTCCTTTCAACCCTTTTTCCCAACATTAGTTAACCCTTTTGTCAAGCATGAATGCTTTGTCCTAATAAAAGGGAACCCTTAAACCTCTATAGTCTAGTCCATGACCAAAAATTTAGTCAAAAATAAAAACATACAACTGGGATGCCTACCAAAAGGTCATAAACTATAAGTGTAGACTGCTCCCTCAAAGGATAGTTGCATCATTACTGAAATTAATAGACTATTCCCTTAAAGGATAGCTATCAAGACTTCCAAACATATAAAGCACAATATAGACCACTCCCTCGAAGGATGGCTATGACCAAATTTTGCTACATACACAACACCCTCTAAAAAGCTTCTCATACCGATTATCTTCAACATGACCACATAACAAAACAACATCCCCAAGTGAACTTCCCACATTGATCAGTCTACCAAAAAAAAAAAGGGACTGACAAACTATTAAGTCTTGGACTTGTCTTTACTCGTTCTCAGGGTCACCTATAAATGGGACAAAGTTATCCCTGCTTAAAAGGGGTGATGCTATCTTGACATATCACATAATCAAACTTATCACCCCAACATACTCAAGGGATTTTGAGCTCACTTAATGTCAAGTGATTCAAATATTTCTCTAACAAAAACCAACGGTCAATGACATAATGTATGAACAGGGCTTTTGTTTGCAAAAACCTTATCTATGCCATCATTATAGTCCTTGTTAATGAAAGAGAAATGCACCTTTCAATTCTTACATCTTCATCACATATAACCAAATCATTATCTAACCAGACCAAACCAAACCTAACCAAACCAAACCAAACCAAACTTTTTTTAGACCACTAACATTATCATAGTCTATTTACACTAGTTTCTATGGAAAATAATACACATGGAAACTATCAACCATATGCAATTTATGTCAAGCATATACCATCGCTAATATGAAAACTTGCTGAAGCATAAATATACTCATTTAATTTTTAGCATACACCATCACCAATATGGAAAATTGCTAGGGATGAAAAACCATACATAACCAATGTTACAGAATACATCATCACATAATATGGAAAAGGCTGTAACATCATCATACCCTTCATCATTTCAAGCATGTACCATCACACACATGGGAAATGCTGACAACATTAACATGACAAAACAACCTATCAACATCTTTGACCCTTCCTCCATTTTGGGGAGAACTACATTGGCCTGAGGCCCTTAAAATAGGGGCTATGTAGGCAGCACTCAGATGACATGACATCTTCTGGGGTTAGCTTGGCCATATTCATTCATTTTTCAACCTGATGGACCAACCATATAACCTTTAACCATGACTAAACCTAGTCCAAAATCATGCCCATTCACCTAGCCCTGACACTATAGAAGTCACCTTTGACTTCTCATGGGACACATTAGAGATCACACACATCTCCCTGACCACAATAAACAACATTTGAGATCACTTATATCTCAACCCGACTCGACCAACCACTTTGGAGATCATGACTATCTCCTCAAACCATAACCACTTTTGAGACAACTCTGCCTTAGTTGTTTTGATTGCATGTATGCTACCTCATGAATGGTTAGCAAAATTGTATGCACCCACATTATGACCCTCACAAGTATCGAATCGCACCCAAGTTGATCCCCACTACTTGTGACATTTTCATGTTTTTCAGGAGCACTTCCTAAGCCCAAGATACTTGGAACATGGTGACTATTGGAGCTATAGCTTTGATTATTTAACCCAATTAGCTACGACTAAAAGCTGGGGACCGATTACTTCAATTTTAGCACTCCTCAACCTTTGACTGTGACAAATTGACCTACCTAACACGTGAAGTGGTATACGCACAATCTCGACTATTGTAGCATTCACACTCCAACTTCACCATATTCATCTACTACCTATCAAATCGGCACCCGATATTAGGTTATCTTCCCTCAAATTCCACTTTAAGGGGGAATACTTCATCATCATATTTGGGGCAACCTACACCTTATTCCATACCTAGGGCAACTTACTCCTATTTTTGTCTTGCAGTTCGTCAGAACAACTAACAAGACAAAAAGGGGCAAATGTAGACACCAAAAATAGTGTCAACTCCCCTTGGTCCCTTGCACACCTTTATTAATTTAAAATAAACTAATTATTATAAATTAATAAAATCACCTAACACCTCACCTAGGACACCTCACCTAGGACACCTCGCCTTGGACACCTCACCCCTAAGACCATTTCCTACCCCATGACTCACCCTATGACTAAGTCCTTCATATCATAACCACTTAAGACCCATTCTAACCTCCTAACCAACACTCGTGCATAATAACCCCATCATTTGACCATTCTCCAATGGCAAATGCACTTGGTGGATGAAGAATGGGCTTCAAAGCCCTTTTACCCATTCTTTAGCTGCCGACGTCGGTCAACTGTTGGCTGATGCCAACTGTATCACCAATGTTGGTTACATAAACCAACTTCTCACATCAATTTATGGGCTCTTAGATGCTGGAATCACTGGGAATATTTCAATCATTCTTCTCTCTCTCACTCTTGGACATGCACACTTCGAGACCAGGCATCAGACTTTAAATAATGCTCTCTAGGCTATAGAGACTCTACAAAAATCACTCCAGGCATTGGATTAGAAATATTTCATGAGGACGTGATGACAGCCACAATAGGAATTAGCATTCAAATACCTCTGGTTCTCCATAAAGTAAGAGTTAAGTATTCTTCTACCTTTCATTTTAATAATTTAGAATATATCAGTAATTAGTTTTTATTTACTACTTCTTAATACTATCAACTAGACCCGACCTAACTTCTTTTGGGAGAGGCAAAAAAGCCTTCCTCTTATCCTTGCCCTTTTTTACAACCTGTCTTATACCTTTGCCCTTTCGCGGGCCTTATTTGTCTCCCTGTAACCTTACACAGACTTGTAGATTCCCAAAATTCCTCTGTCGACCACAGACATAACCCTGAAACCCATCCAAGGATCATTGCCTCTATCAACATTGGTAGCCTAACCGATGTTGGCAACCTTGACCAACTGATGTTGGTAGAACTACCGATGTCAGAAACTATGGGATAATTATAGCAAGAATTAGGTACGCATTATCTATTTCTCTTTCTTTAAGTCTTTCATTATTTCTCTTTATCTGACACTCTTTTTATCAACTAGTGGACTGTCATCCCCTAAGGTAGCTTTTACGCTTCTGGGACCGAGCATGTGCTTGGCATTCCACCATATATCTATCTAACATTTTCTTTGTTTGAGTCTTATTCTCTCTACATGTGTCTTCCTCCACAGCCAAAGAGGAGCTCCTTCAATCGCTTGGATACGGTACAAAACTTAATCTGGGTACGTACAAACCCCTAACCATTATCTTTAGTTTCTTATTTCTTCTGAATATAAAAAGAAAAAATGAGCAGAAACATTCTGGCACACTTGGTGGGACCCTGGAGTTTTCTTTGGGTTCATTTCTTCTAAAAGGCAAACTTTCATATAGGTGCATTAGGAAAATTTCTCTTCTTCTATCTTTTTATTTTGAAAAAAAATCATAAGCACAAGTTAAAAATAACTTCTTTCTTTTTCTTCTTGTCAATTTTTCCTTGCATCTTAGAGTAGTGAAAATTCATACTCTAAACCTTTTCCTCACTTGTTTGCATCTAAACAAAACATTTCAATTTGGGTTAAAAATCTATTGCATTTCATTCCTTCTTGAATGCATATTTAGCCCTCTCACTTAGTAATTAAATGCATTATGAATAAATCGTAGTGCACATATGTTACACAACCAAACCACATTCACAATCAAACATCTAAACATACCTGAGACAAGGCCTGCCTAAGATTTCATCACCTAGCAGATACCTTACCCTTCATGGCGATCCTACTTGGATTTCACCACCAAGGGGAGGACCCACTCTATTCTCTGGCAGAGTATAAACTATAGGTGATGTATATATTGGCTAAGTAGCCCAGCTCGGCTCCGGGCTCGTGAAGTGAGGGGAGCAAGCCCCTAGCACCAGGCCATGTACGAAACCTAACACAGATCTTTGAGCACCAAAACTAACCCAAAACCAGCCTTATATTACCTATTTTAGGACCCATTCTAAAAACCCAATTCCCAAACATATCCTTGTAAGGCATAAGCCACCACAACTCTAAAATTTATTTTTAGGAATTGAACGTTTAGAGGTTGCTTGCCTTCATATTTTCTACTATTTTCATCTGATTTTTTGAGCTGGTGAGGATGCATCATTTTGAGGTCTAAAAACAACTCAAAATTTCTTTTTCTTCCATAAACTTTCAATTTTTTGAGTTTCTAGAAATACGTAGACACCGTCATCAGTTTTCCACTAACGTCGGGAATCTATTTCACCGACATCAGTTATATTACCATCATCGGTAACTTTTTATAATCGACATCAGTTTTTACACCAACATCGGTCACTGTCAACTTTTTTTCCCTCCAAAATAACAAACTTAAAGCCTGAATTTTTTGTTGTTCAACACATTCTAGTTTTTTGAAACTAAAACACACAGTTTCTTGAACCTAAATCCACTTTGCCTTAAATGGACTTGACACATAGTCAAGCTAAATCCCTTATTGACCATGTGAGGCAACAACCACTCCCACCTTAACCTTTTATATCAAGTCACCAAATGGAGCATACTTCAAATATTGAACATACTCCTATTCAACCTACCCCCGACCAACATCTAATTATTCCCGAAGGGGACCAAAACTTTGAGAGATTCCTTGACCACAACGTCAAGGATCTCCAACACTATCTCACAACAAGCCAAACACGAGATCCTTTAGGTAATCTTGATTATGGGATGCCAACTTCTATCACTAAAGCGGTAATGATATCAACAGCATCTGCTACCAACCCTTAATCACTCAAGCCATTGCCTCGACCAGCAACCTGACCATGGCCAATGTTCAAAATTTGGCCTCCCCTTCCATTTTTGGACCTACCTTCATTAGGGTTTTTGTACCCCCTCAACCATAATCAATTTAACCAAGTTATATACCTTATCAAAACTTGATTGTCTCAACTCCACACAGACTTGCACCTATAAACATGGGAGTGACTACCTATCCTTTTACTAATGCCACCATTCAACCACCTTTGGTGGTATCTAGTCAACTTGTGCCCTCCAACTTTGTGGCACACACCCTTTTGGCCTCAACATCAGTCCCTATGATGAACTACCGATATGTTGCACCTATAAAAATGTAACCAAGTACATCATATGCCCCTCCTAACGCCTTCCAAGTACCTTACAACCTGAAATTCGTCAGCCAATCTAATTAAGATGCTGATGGATAAGATGTCTAATCTTGAGACATCCATTTTTGGTTCAAGTAATGTTATTTCATACGAACAAATATGCAATGAACCCATTCACCCTTTGGTGCCTATTCGACCATATCCTAATTAGTGGGAACTCCCCAAATTTACTCAATTTCAGAGTAAAGAGGACCCATAACAACATCTACAAGCATTTAGACACACTTGTTACCTCATAGCGCATGATGATGCGTTATTACTTCGCACATTCCCCATGTCACTTTTGGGGGCTGACCTTGACTGGTATAGCTCTATTACCAGTCATTCTCTCTTTTCCTTCACTCAACTCACCCAACTATTCCTTGACCACTTTTTAATTAACATCACTAAGAAGGTCTCTATCATGGACCTGTATTCTATTAAACAATTCAATGATGAATCAATAACTGACTTCATTGCCCGTTGGAGAGGTTTGATTAACCAAATCTCCTTTTCATTACCTCAAACTAAGATCATTGAGCTCTTTTCAAGAGCATGTGCCAAGCACATCTCATGCACTTTACGGGTCCAAACATTCCACACATTTGATGAAGCTTTCACTATGGCCAGAAAGCTTGAACTCCGTGTTGTCGAAGAAGATAAGGTCAAATTTTGTAGTAACACAAAATATAATGACCCTTCATCTTTCAAACCTTCTTCTTCCCATTCCAAGTCCAAAGGAGTGGTAAACACTGTGGTCCTTAGACCATCATCTTCAACAACAACCAACCAATCTCAGCCTTCCACATTAGACTACATCACAAGACAATTCCAACAACGGCATGTACAACATCAATATACTCCAATAGGAGAATCATATGCTTCCGTGTTGGATAAAATAGTCAAGCAGGGAGTCTTCAACCTCCCTCAAATTTGACCACCTCAATTTGACCCCTCAAAATCCATCCCTACATGGTATAGGGAAAATGACTTTTGCAACTATCATCATGTCAAAGGTCATGACACAGACAATTGTAAAACCTTCAAAAACATTATTCAGGACATGTTGGACAAAGGGGACCTTATTTTGGATAACTCAAATGTGCCAGCTAACCAAAACATAGATGTCTTTAGGCAACCACTCCCTAATCATCCCCCCAATCATAATAACATTCAGACCATAGCTGATGACCCCCAAGAGCGTAATATACGCACGGTTGACATGGTTTCTAACCAACCTCTCCCACAGTCTGAAGAGGTTAATCAACCTATTTGTCCACCATAGGTAGAAGAGCCTTCTTCACCTATTTGTCCACCACAGGTATAAGGTCCTTCTTCTCTTATTTGTCCACCATAGGTAGAAGAGCCTTCTTCTCCTATTAGTCCACCATAAGTAGAAGAGCCTTCTTCTCCTATTTGTCCTCCACAAATGGAAGATAGTCCTCCATCCAGCCTCTTTTCACATGTGGGAGAGTCTACTTTGACCTCTCTCATATTGGAGGATGCCTTGATGATTCCAACACTAGATGTCTTGCCTTCATCCTTCTCATCATCAATGGGGGATCATACTTTCTCCGCTCCTTGACCACACGCAGAAGCCATGACCATTCCTGCGCTCTATCCAAGTGAAGAGCCAAAATATCCAATCCCTTCTCTGCCAAGAGAAAAACTTATCACCTCCCCCAAACCCTCACAGGTGTCCATTATGCTGAAACAGATTAAATCTCTTGGCATTTGCCCTATATCAAACCTCACTTACCCACAAGTGAAGTTAGACTTGAACCTCACCTCACATAATAGTGGTCCTCACATTAAACCAAAGAAGGCTACTAAACCACATCAGAGAAATCCTCTCCCACCTTCATCATTGCCCTCTATTTTGGGTCCACATCCTTTTACCTTAATAGGAGTGCTCCCTAATCTAACACCTCTCATCAATAAAGTGCCATCTACGTGTGTGACCACACCACCAACTAAAAAGGTGGTACGACAAACAACCCCTACAACTTCTAAACAAAAGTTGTCAACCCCTATTGCAACAACAATCATAAATCCATTAATGGGTTCTTATGCTTTGATGTTATGCCAATTGTTGCAATATTTGAGCATCATTCTCCCACCCATTAAACCATACCAACCTCTCAGACCAAAACCATCTTGGTTTGATGACACTAAAATCTGCTGGTATCATTGCACACCTGGGCATGATACTGAGCGTTGATGTGACCTTAAGGTTGCCCTTCACCAACACTTGAAAAAAGACACCCCTCACATTGAGGACTCTCTTGACCATTTTTATGACAAATCACCGACATCATCCCAAATCTCTTCACCTAAATCGGGATCCCCATATAAGACTATGGTCCCTTTACCACCTTCCACTCCTTTATTTGAAATCAACACTGTTCATGTGGCCATTAGGCCCCAAACCATGAAGAATAAAGGAAAAGACTATATTTCAAACCCTTTGACATATCCATTATTCATCAAGACCTCTCAACCAACACAACCCAATATTTCTATCTTGGACATGTCTCAACCAACATCACTAGGGGAAATTCCTCCTAACCTCTCTAGTCCACATGACATTTGGTATAAATGACTTGTTGACTATTTGACATATTCTATCATCCCTCCCAAACTCTCTAGCAATAAAAAATGAGCTTTTATCAAGAACACTACTTGCTACACCATGTTAGGGGGACTTCTCTACAAACGAGGTCTAGACAGCCTCTTTATCCAATGCCTAACAACCACTGAGACTTCCCATGTCATCAAACAAGTCCATGATGGGATTTGTGGAGAAAATTTTAGTGGTAACTCAGTTGCCAAGCGCATCTACCACCTAGGCTATTATTGGCCCACTCTTAACCAAGACTGCAATAACTATGTTTAGTGTTGTACAAAATGCCAACAACCTACTGACCAACTTCATGTCCAACATCAACCAAACCATGCCCACAACAATAATCTGAAAGAGTGAGATTTCAAAATTGGAGTTCTTGTCCCTATAAAAGACCAACATGTGACCAATTTGGAAAGAAGCAAATAGGGCAAGTTTACTCCTAATTAACTCAGACCTTACACAAGCACAGATCAGGGACTTATCATTTGTCTTCTCTCGAAGGCCGACCAAAACTTGAGCCCTTTAATGCCTTACATCTATGACCATTCTACTGTTAGTCAATTAATCATTCACTTGACATTTAACTTGAGCTCATCCCTTGAGCAACCCCCATCATCATCATTCTTATTCCTTTTAACCCTTTTTCCCAACATTAGTTAACCCTTTTGTCAAGCATGAATGCTTTGTCCTAATAAAAGGGAACCCTTAAACCTCTATAGTCTAGTCCATGACCAAAAATTTAGTCAAAAGTAAAAACATACAATTGAGATGCCTACCAAAATGTCATAAACTATAAGTGTAGACTGCTCCCTCAAAGGACAACTGCATCATTGCTGAAATTAATAGACTTTTCCCCTGAAGGATAGCTATCAAGACTTCAAAACATATAAAACACAATATAGACCACTCCCTCAAAGGATGGCTATGACCAAATTTTGCTTCATACACAACACCCTCTAAAAAGCTTCTCATACCGATTAACTTCAACATGACCACATAACAAAACAACATCCCCAAGTGAACTTCCTGCATTGATCAGTCTACCAAAAAAAAAAGGGGGACTGACAAACTATTAAGTCTTGGACTTGTCTATAGTTGTTCTCAAGGTCACCTATAAAAGGGGCAAAGTTATCCCTGCTTAAAATGGGTGACACTATCCTGACATATCACATAATCAAACTTATCACCCCAACATACTCAAGGGATTTTGAGCTCACTTAATGTCAAGTAATTAGAATATTTCTCTAACACAAACCAATGATCAATGACATAATGCATGAACGGGGATTTTGTTTGCAAAAACCTTATCTATGCCATCATTATAGTCCTTATCAATGAAAGAGCAATGCGCCTTTCACTTCTTACATCTTCATCACATATAACCAAATCATTATCTAACCAAACCAAACAAGACCTAACCAAACCAAACCAAACCAAACCTTTTTCAGACCACTAACATTATCATAGTCCATTTACACTAGTTTCTATGGAAAATAATACACATGGAAACTATCAACCATACACAATTTATGTCAAGCATATACCATCGCTAATATGAAAACCTTCTGAAGCATAAATATACTCATTTCATTTTTAGCGTACACCATCACCAATATGGAAAATTGCTAGGGATGAAAAACCATACATAACCAATGTTACAGCATACACCATCACATAATATGGAAAAGGCTGTAACATCATCATACCCTTCATCATTTCAAGCATGTACCATCACACAGGAAATGCTGACAACATTAACATGACCAAACAACCTATCAACATCTTTGACCCTTCCTCTATTTTGGGGAGAACTACATTGGCCTAAGGCCCTTAAAATAGGGGCTATGTAGGCAGCACTCAGATGACATGACGTCTTTTAGGGTTAGCTCAGCCACATTCATTCGTTCATCAACCTGATGGACCAACCATATAACCTCTAACCATGACTAAACCAAGTCCGAAATCATGCCCAATCACCTAGCCCTGACACTATAGAAGTCACCTTCGACTTCTCATGGGGCACATTAGAGATCACACACATCTCCTTGACCACAATAAACAACATTTGAGATCACTTATATCTCAACCCGACTTGACCAACCATTTTGGAGATCGCGACTATCTCTTCAGACCATAACCACTTTTGAGACAACTCTGCCTTAGTTGTTTTGATTGCATGTATGCTACCTCACGAATAGTTAGCAAAATTGTATGCACCTCACATTATGACCCTCACAAGTATCAGATCACGCCCAAGTTGATCCCCGTTACTTGTGACATTTTTGTGTTTTTTAGGAGCACTTCCTAAGCCTAAGATACTTGGAACATGGTGACCATTGGAGCTACAACTTTGATCATTTAACCCAATCAGTTATGACTAAAAGCTGGTGACCGATTACTTTGATTTTAGCACTCCTCAACCTTTGACTGTGATAATTTGACCTACCTAACATGTGAAGTGGTATATGCGCAATCTTGACTATTACAGTGTTCACACTCCAACTTCACCATATTCATCCACTGCCTATCAAATCGGCACCCGATATTAGGTTACCTTCCCTTGACTTCCGCTTTGAGGGGGAATACCTCATCATCATATTTGGGGCAACCTACACCTTATTCCATACCTGGGGCAATTTACTCCTATTTTTGTCTTGCAGTTCGTCAGAACAACCAACAAGACAAAAAGGGGCAAATGTAGACACCAAAAATAGTGTCAACTGCCCTTGGTCCCTTGTACACCTTTATTAATTTAAAATAAACTAATTATTTTAAATTAGTAACATCACCTAACACCTCACCTAGGACACCTCACCTATGACACCTCGCCTTGGACACCTCACCCCTAAGACCATTTCCTAACCCATGACTCACCCTATGACTAAGTCTTTCATATCATAACCACCTAAGACCCATTCCAACCTCCTAACCAACACTCATGCATAATAACCCCATCATTTGACCATTCTCCAATGACAAATGCACTTGGTAGATGAAGAACGGGCTTCAAAGCCCTTTTACCCATTCTTCAGTCACCAACGTCGGTCAACTATCAGCCGATGCCGGTGGTATCACCGACATCAGTTACATAAACTGACTTCTCACATCGAGTTACAGGCTCTTGGACACTAGAATCACTGGGACTCTTTCAATCAGTCTTCTCTCTCTCACTCTTGAATGTGCACACTCTGAGACTAGGCATCAGACTTCAACTAACACTCTCTAGGCTATAAAGACTCTATAGAAATCACTCTAGACATTGGATTGGAAATATTGCACGAGGACTCGACGGTAACCACAACAAGAATTAGCATTTAAATACCTCTGGTTCTCTATCAAGCAAGAGTTAAGTATTCTTCTGCCTTTCATTTTAGTAATTTAGAATATATCAGTAATTATTTTTTATTTACTACTTCTGAATACTATCAACCAGACCCGACCTGACTTCTTCTAGGAGAGGCAAAAAAGCCTTCCTCTTACCCTTGCCCTTTTTTACAACCTATCCTCTACCTTTGCCTTTTTGTGGGCCTTATTCATCTCCTTGTAACCCTACACAGAGTTTTAGACTCCTAGAATCCCTTTGTCAACCATGGACATAACCCTGAGACCCGTTCAAGGACCATTGCCCCTACCGATGTCAGCAACCTAACCGACATCGGCAACCTTGAACAACCGACATTGGCAGAACTACCGATGTCAGCGACTATGGGAGACTTATAATAGGAATCAGGTATGTGTTATCTATTTCTCTTTCTTTAAGTCTTTCATTATTTCTCTTTATCTGACACTCTTTTTATCAACTAGTGGACTGTCATCTCCTAAGGTAGCTTTTACACTTTCGAGACCGAGCATGTGCTTGGCAGTCCACCATATATCTATCTAACATTTTATTTGTTTGAGTCTTATTCTCTTTACAGGTGTCTTCCTCTACAGCCAAAGATGAGCTCCTTTAATCACTTAGATACAGTGCACAACTTAATTCGGGTACGTATAAACCCCTGACCATTATCTTTAGTTTCTTATTTCTTCTGAATATAAAAAGCAAAAATGAGTAAAAACATTCTAGCATGCCCGGTGAGACCCTGGAATTTTCCTTGGGTTCATTTCTTCTAAAAGGCAAACTTTCATATAGGTGCATTAGGAAAATTTCTCTTCTTCTATCTTTTTATTTCGAAAAGAAATCATAAGCACAAGTTAAAAAGAACTTTCTTTTTCTTCTTGTCACTTTTTCCTTGCATCTTAGAGTAGTGAAAATTCATACTCTAAACCTTTTCCTCACTTGTTTGCATCTGAACAAAACATTTCAATTTGGGTTAAAAATCTATTGCATTTCATTCCTACTTGAATGCATATTTATCCCTCTCACTTAGTAATTAAATGCATTATGAATAAATCATAGTGCACATATGTTACACAACCAGACCACATTCATAATCAAACATCTAAACATACCTAAGACAAGGCCCACCTAGGATTTCATCACCTAGCGGATACCTTACCCTTCCTGGTGATCCTACTTAGATTTCACCACCAAGGGGAGAAACCACTCTGTTCTCTAGCAGAGTATAAACTATAGGTGAAGTATATATTGGCTAAGTGGCCCAGCTCGGCTCTAGGCTCGTGAAGTGAGGGGAGCAAGCCCCTAGCACCAAGCCTTGTACAGATTCTAACATAGATCTTTGAGCACCAAAACTAACCTGAAACTAGCCTTAGACTGCCTCTTTTAGGACCCATTCTAAAAACCTAATTCCCAAACATATCCTTTTAAGGCATAAGCCAACACGACTCTAAAATTTATTCTTAGGAATTTAACATTTAGAGGTTGCTTGCCTTCATATTTTCTATTGTTTTCATCTGATTATTTGAGCTAGTGAGGACGCATCATTCTGAGGTCTAAAAACAACTCAAATTTTCTTTTTCGTCCATAAACTTTTAGTTTTCTAAGTTTCTGGAAATACACAGACACTGTCATCAGTTTTTCCACCGATGTTGGCCACTTTTTTTCACCATCATCAATTTTTCCACCAACGTTGGCAATCTATTTCAACGACATCAGTTATATTACCGTTGTTGGCAACTTTTTATAATTGACATCAGTTTTTCCACCGACGTCGATCACTGTCAACATTTTTTTCCCTCCAAAACAACAAACTTAAAACCTAACTTTTTTGCTGTTCAACACATTCTAGTTTTCTGAAATTGAAACACAATTTTTGGAACCTAAACCCGCTTTGCCTTGGATGGACTTGACACATAGTCAAGCTAAATCCCTTATTGACCACGTGAAGCAACAACCACTCCCGCCTTCGCCTTTTATATCAAGTCACCAAATGGAGCATACTTCAAACACTTATGGTAAATCTACCTATATTTTTTCATTATAACCCTATGAAATTGATCATGCCCTATGTGGGTTAAAATTTTACAAAATAATGTCTTGATTTTGACATAAAAGCTACCCAATTCCTTAATAAAAACAAGATAAATGGTTGTATAGAGAGAGATGGAAAGATTGACATAATTTCTTGAGCTTAAAAACAAAACCTAGTTTTCTATATAAACTCAATTTAATAAATCCTAAATGTTTATGAATTTACCCTTGCATATATGGTAACACATTCTACCTTCAAAAAAATTTCTTAAAATTGTTTACACAGTTAATCTAAAAATTTCCCTAATCTGCTAGTCTTAAAACAAATAAATTCCCTTTTACCTCTATAGTTATACATTAATAATCAAGACACTATTATAAAAATATACTCACACATACAAAATAAAAAATAAGGAATACCAAATACATCCATGGCTTCCAAGTACAAATTATGGCAACATCATCAAACTAAATAAGCTATGTTAGAAAACACATATTATAATGTAAATCTCACTTTAGCAATACACAACTATATCAACATGAGAATTAGAATTGTAAATACAACAATCGAGATCACATATGAAAGCAAATACAATCTATCTAAGTTAAACACTAATCAAAATCATATTATACTATTGTGGTGTGTGTGGGTTCTTAGTTTCCATTATGTCATCTATTAATGCCTCCATCTATGCCACCCTCTCTGATGATGCCCTCCCTCCATCATAGTTTGAGAGATAGATCCATGTTGCATCCACCTTGAAATAGTAAAGGTATTTATCCCAAATCAATATAAAATCCATAAAATACTATTATAATAAAATAAATAAACATGATCATCATGTATAAACATACAAGTATAACTAACTCAATAAGTTAATGATCATGTAATTAAGCAACATATAACTATTCATAAATTAATATATGAAATATAGCTTAACCAAAACAATAATTAACCATAAAATAACCATAAAATCCACTAATCAATAGGTTTTTAGGTCTAGAGAGTAATTGGGATGCGATGTAATAACTTATCCAATAATCACTTTTATAAACATATAGTTTATAAATAAAAAATTATTAAAAGTTATAGTACATCTATAATCAACATTATATAGGATTAAGCATGAAAAATTTAAAATAATTCATCATACACAAACACACGTGCGCGCGCGCACACACACACACACACACACACACACACACACACACACACACACACACACACACACACACACACACACACACACACACACACACACACACACACACACACACACACACACACACACACACACACACACACACACACACACACACACACACTTACCCCACATAACAAAACTTACCAAACATAATTTTTTTTTAACAATATTAAATAATTCCATTCCATTTTTTATACTTTTTTTTATCAATTTTAACTCACACATAGGAAAACTAAAGAAGAATCTACCATGTATTTAATCTCTTTGCTTTTCAAATACATAGTCATGTATACCATGCTGAAGTATATATGTACTCATCCAACCCATCCACAAGGTCATTAACATATACATTTCTCTATAAAAAAATAATTTATATATTTAAAACAAGAAGTCACTTAAGATTGAATAAATCATAATCAAGCACCAAAATACCCTTAGGTACCTGAAGCTATCATTTTAAAAATAATTAAAGTATAACTATTATATAACCAAGCATAGAGTTTTATTTAGACAAAATAAAATTGACGTAAGCCAAATGTCACGTATATAATAAAGAAATGTGAAATATATGAATTTGAATGATACCCAAATAACTTGACATTGACAAAAACTATGGCCTTCCTTAACCAAACCTCAAAAATTCCTTTGAAGTTAAACCCAAACAAAACCCTATTATTATTATTAAATTAACATAATAATCTTCAAGCACTCAATTTTTTAGATAATGGGTAGGGTTATATGTATCCATCCCTATGGATAAACCATACCCATCCTCAAGTTTAATTGTGTGTGTGTGTGTGTGTGTGTGTGTGTGTGTGTGTGTGTATAAACACACACACATATACATACATACATATGTATGTATGTGTGTGTGTGTGTGTGTACACATAAATATACATATATACATGTATGTATAATATTTATTCAATAATACAAGAACCCATTTCAATAAAACTGATAACATACCTAGAAACAACTTTTAAATCATTTCATAATGATAAACCATGAATTTAATTCAACAAACCCTACCTAAATATGTAGTTCAAGTTCAAAAATATAAGTTATTTCCTCCAAAACTCTCCTCATCCACTGTACTCTCCTTTAAAACCATCTAACCTCCATATACATCCAACTACTCACATTATGTATGCCAACAACCTCAAACAACCCCCAAAAAATTAGGTCTTCAATTAATGAATATCTAGTTCTATAATTATTCTCTAAAATTTTGGCATGGTAGTTGGCCATAACCCCACTCACAATCAATTTCCTTCAATAGACAAACAAAATCATAGAAAAACCATAAATCTTGATTAAGTCTCCCAATTGATTCTAAAAAATCATTTCTAAGAAATGCCTTGAGTCTAACTTTGTTTGTTGCCCTAGATTCCAAACAATAAGCCAAATTACATAATTATTCCAACATTATGGTTAAAATATTTCATTTGACTTAAAACATCATACATTTTATTAAAAACTATAACCTTTATTTAATCAAACATGGTTCTACAGTTATCTTACCAACCTCGTCACATACAAATTTGCATTTTGATTGATAAATAAAACATTTTAATAACTATTGATTAAAACATGCCATCTATTAATACCCTTGATTAAAACATCAAATGATATACTATAAAATTATTTAAAACATGACACCTATGGTATTCAAACTAGTTAATACTAATATCAAGTTTCAATCAATGCTAAGATAATGAAATATGACTATCATACAAGATCAACCCAAGAAGGTACTATTCCCTAATTAGTCACCAAAATATACAACTGAGTAGATCATTAAACATTTAACTAAGGCATATATCCTATTCTTTTTTAATTCTGATACATGACAAAAGCATCGCAACCATAAAAAAATATCATTAATGCAAGTACCATGACACATATATAAAAATATTAATTAAGCATTTCTAAACAAGGAAATAGTACAAGGTAAGGAAACACATTAGTAATATAATGCATGTGTGAATAATGAATATCAAAAAATCAATAAATGACAAGGAATATGCTAAGATATGTGGTGTGTGTAGGGGTTTTAGCCTCTTTCTCTAATCCCAACTCATCTCCATCTATTCCATCCTCTCTAATGATACCATCCCTCAATCATAGCCTAGAGGGTAGACTCCATCCTAAATCCACCTTAGTGAAATAAACTGTAGTTAGACCATATCACAAAATAATCCATAATAAATTGCTATAACTGAACATATTGAATAATCATGATCATAATGTACCATAAAATTATATGAACAACTAGAAATAAGTTAATGATCATGATGATGCATAATATATAACTATCCATAAATCAACACATAATAAATATAGCTACCTAACATAATAATTTAACCAATCATTAACCATAAAATCCAAAAAATTATATATTAATGATTTTAGAGGAGAATCGAGATGTGAAAATATAAGTGATATTTACTAAACCTACCTAATACTAGAGTGGATGAGGGCCATGTAATCAAAGCACTTAGAGACCAGAGGGGTGCTTTGGGGACTCTAGTGGGTTGAATGGGGTGAGTAGGGGGAACTTGGGAAGTGATGATGTTAAATATGGTAGGATTAAGGAGAACTTAAGTTAATTAGGAAGTGGATGCAATAGGGATAAGGAAAGACCCTATTAGGGTAGGCTTGGTGGGAATATGGAATGTTGGAGGTGGTCCCCAAGGATGCTTATTAATGGTGATAGTAGGGGCATGATTCTCCAATGGAGCCTACTATTTTTCTATTTTTTGAGTTTGCCTCAGGGATATTATAAATGTGAAATTATGCCACCTATTCTACCTATAGTTGAGTAACCTATAGATGTGGATGTGGTGGCACTAGGGTGGAAGCTGGGAGAGTTAGAGGCCCTAGAGGTGAAGGTGGTGGGAGCCCCTATATTATCCTCTTATAGATATGGGACATGATCACATGAATGTATCCTACCTATTATATTAGTGCATGGCCTGAGGACAACTATGGTGGAGGTGTCTACATTTAAGGATCCTATGGAGGTGACATAGGCCTTTCCTCTATGGCCAACCTAGATTGGACCTACTTCCCTTTCTTATTATTATTCACCTTGACCTATGCTAACACTTCACTATCATTAGCCTATATAGGATATATAATAAACAATATTATAATTTTCATTAGATAAATGGATATTCAAATAATAACTATTATGCACTCCAAGATCATATTGAATAGTACATTGATAGAGGAATTATAACATTTACATAAGGGGCATCAGGATATCTTTCTCCACACTCTTCTAGATCACACTCCACTATGAGTGAGTTATCATAGTACAATAATTTTAATGAACCATGGTTGCTCATCAATGAGCTATGTGGTTTCTAGGACACCTAATTATGTGAAATCTTATGCACCACATATTTAATAGAGATGATAATCAATTCATAGAGATCAAAGTATAGTTTCATTTTGAAAACTAATTAAGATATTTTCAATACATGATGCACAATAGAACATAGTTCATTTCAATAACCAATTAAAATATTTTAAAGACATAATGCATAACAAAACACAATATTAGTTCAAAAACTAATTAAGATATTTAAAAGACATGATGCATAATAGAACATAGTTTTAGTTTGACAAACAATTAAAATATTTACAAGACATGATAAAAAAACACATAGTTTCATTTTGAAAGCCAATTAATATATTAGAAAGACACAATGCACAATAAAACACAATTTTAGTATGACAATTGATTAAGATATTTTTTATAGAGTCTATAAATTTATTTACCAATAGTACACAATGAGCAATATCAATTCTAGAGGTTATTTCTACACCTACATAACATGAGTAGTAGGGTCACTTGTTGACCATGCCATCTGATTTTAAATAGTGCCTACCATATCCCATAGGTTAGTTCAACCAAATTCATAGATTAATAACATATTTCATAGCCTAGTTTAGCTAACTTCATAGATTCAAAGCTTAGTTCACAGGCTAGATTAGTTAGTTTCTCATATCCCTATCCCTACTCCACAAGTAGTGTCAACTATAGATCACTTAGTATAAAAAATTATTGGACAATAGTTTCCCTTTCATACATCATGCATGATCATAGTTACCTTATTTGACATAATCAATAGTGATATTAATCTCCTATGAGATTCATTGGTTAGTATTGTTCCTCCCTTATTATACATTCTTTCCCTCTCTTTTGCTCCTTTTACGTAGTTCATTTTCATATTTATTTTACAAAGAAATATATCCATAAGATAAAAAAATAATATAATATGTCAAAAAAACACACAAAATCATTCAAATAATTACTCAAAAAACAAAAAAATTATAGACTGTATGCATTTTTATGTTTACACTTTTCATATTTGACTAATACTACATATGCCTTAGTATAGTCATTTTTATCATACAAATATTGTTCACTTATTCTTGTAAATTTATTAAATGTTACTATCAGAATCATTTCCATTAAATTGATCCATAATTTCTATTATCTACCCTCTATGGGCATATACACCGATACACAGTTCTTTACTTGACACATTCATCCACTTGGGGGCATCTTATACCCAGTAACAAATTACTAAGTTCTATATTTCTATACACTATATCATAGCTTTACCATTGTTATATCTTGATATTAATCATGCTACTCTTATAATTTTTTATGGTTATTATTAATTTAGATCAACATATGTACATTCTCACTCTTACACTAATTTCTATTAAATATTCATGCATACTTTAATTTCTAGATTTCCTAGTTTAGACTTGATTATATCTCTATGATTCTTCTATTCAAGGGAATTTGAATATGCCATTGATATTTGGATCTACACCACTTTTATTCATATAATGTATTCTTTGGATATATTCCTATGTCCTTGTGTGTACCTTCCTGATTGTGTATGTCAATTTTTGAACATTTACTTATATGTATCTCTAAGCCAAATTAATTATTTATTGCATATGTGGACATTTGAACATGTCCTTGTATGTCTTATTTTTCTCAAATTTAATGACATTTTACCATGACTTTTGTATTATGGCCCCTTGGACTAATTTTCATGCCTCACATGTTTTATATGTATGCTTTCTTGTATTCATCATGGCCATGACACTTGTATTTGATTATTACACACATTATTTTTCAATGCCATGAGGGAACTCATGCATCTAATCTTCCTACTTGGATGTTTTGATGGAATTCATGCCCCATTTCCCTAGGTAGCTACTTAGTTTTTACTTAGATTTGTCATTACATACATTGTTATATTTTCCTTGATACCCCTATGAATGCTAGACATGACATACATCTTAAATTATAAATTTATGCTCATATTATCTTTCATTTTGATGTTATGTATGAACATTATACTATATTATTACTTAGTTATCATATATGCTCTGGCTAACACACATTTTATATATATTTTTATATTAAGGACAATTCTTACATAGGTTCAACAACTCCCCTCTAAGAGGGGGAATTTTCATGGATTTGTCATAGAGATTAGGCTCCTATATTTCACTCACATTACATATTTTAGCACACAAGATCAATTAAAAAAAATCAAACACATGTAAACACTGTGGGAAAATAGTGGCCTAAAAAGTAGTATAGTTGCATAGAAATCGAACAAAAAAGACACTAGTGCCCAAATTGGGACACTAGCACCACATTTACAAAAATGGAATTATTGTTCAAGACATGGCACTACTATCCACTAACCTCAATTTAAAAAAAACATAGATTGGCTAGAAAAGTATTGTATGTATAATACATGTTTATATAGATTCAATTATAGATTTATAAATTATACTCAATTTTACTCAAATTCCTCCTAGTTCACTCAAATTAATATCATTTGCTTAGATTACAGGCATGATGTGGAGCATGACCATTCCCCTATTCAATTTAGATACCTAGATACAATTTATTACAACTCAATATATAATCCATATGCTCAAATATCAGATCTAGGGGCATGTGCATGACACATTGTTTGCATATGCTCACTTACACATTAGTTGATTAGATGAAATGAAAAATTTCATGTCAATATATATGTTATATACACTCAACATCATATTCTAGTTTTCACACTAGTTTTATTCCTTACTCCATATGTAGTGGTTGGCATTCTTGAGTGGTTCGGAGCTACCTAATGTACCAAAGTGGCTGTAGAGATTACATACATAATTAGATATACCTAGTTAGACATTTATAGTTAATTTATGTAGTTCAATTTCAGATCTATCTTATACACATGGGTGGGAAATGATGGATTCAACCTACTTAAGTTATTGAGTGACTTACATGAGAGGGTTGGACACACTATTAATGCAATCTAAGTTATTCATAGGTCCTGATCCACCAAGCAGGGGTGGGAAATGATGAAGTCAAATTTAGATTAAGTTCTTGAGTGACCTAGACATGAGTATTAATAAAGCTATAAACCTAGTCCAAGACATTCACTAATTAATCACTATATACATGCACACACATAGGTTGTCACCAAGTTCATGCATTGGTTCACGTACCTAGTGAGGTGTATTCATTCCTTTCTTCTTTCTCATCTCTTTACTAAGTTTTACTTCTTTACATAGTTTATTATTTTTCTTTTGATATATCTTAAGTAAGGATTGATTTATGCACATTTCCATTTTAGGATAGACATATGAGCATGGTTCACATAATCAGATCTAGATTCATGGGATTCACCCCTATGTAAGTCCAAGTACACTTATTTTCCATTTATCCTAGTCTATTTACTTTTCTACATTTATAATATAATGTGGAGGGAAAATTTAATCACCCAAAAGTGGTATTTGAGTGCTAAGAGTGATAATTGAGACTACATATACCTATATTAGACCTATACCTATCATAGATCCTATTATCAAACTTATCTAGCATTCTTGAGGGCCACATGCATCCCTACTCAAACCATCATTTCCTGATCTTGGCCCTTGGTGCTTAGTGTTCTATCAGCTAAACACTAGTACCATAATAG